>JADLZK010001979.1:0-14184 GCA_015847255.1 Hyparrhenia diplandra | reverse complement strand
TACCAATGTAACACCCAGAAATTTGCATTATTTTAAAAATAGACAATTTGATTTATTTATGCCTTTTGTGATGCATTGAATATAGAAAATAATGTTTTATGAAATTAAAAATCCAATATAAGGCTAGATACATGATGTTGCATTCATGCTGGAGCATATAATTTTTATGTGATGAATGGTTTGCTGAAACTTAAATTTATTCAAGTTCTTTTTGCAAATGACTTTTGAAAACTGTTTGTATAAAAAAAAAAAGTATTCTATTTTTCTTCTTTTCTCTCTTTCTGGAATCCTGCCCGTGGTGGCCATATTCTTTTGTCCTCGGCTTGTTTTCCTTGGCCGAGCGGCATGCTATCTTGGCCTGTTAGCCATTTAAACTTGAATTTTGGACCGAGAGGTCATCTCTTGTATCTTTTGGCCGTTCGTTCATCTCCCTGGCTAACCTGCCCGTGTGGCACCCTTGGCCCAATGGCCTGTCCCTTTGTACTGGTCGAAGTGGGCATCCATTTTGGCCCAGCTACGAGCACAGCAGCAGCGCTACACGTGCCCGCTCCAGCGCGTCGCCAGGCCTCGTCGTTTCCTCTTCGAAGCGCACAACGTTGATGGCGGCAGTTTCCTTGTTTGTCGCCCTCCTTGATTTCGTGCGTGCCTGAGTTTTCATTAGCAGAGCCGCAAGCGCTGTGCCCTCCTTTCCTCGCTCTCGCCCTCGGTTTCGCTGAGCAGCAGCAGCCGCGGCAGAACCTAGCCGCCATTGGTGCTCCGCCGCCGGAGCTCGATTCGTCGCAACCGTCGTCTCTTCATCGCTGTAAGACGTTGAAGCAGCTTCGCCTTGACCTCCTGAGAGTATCGGTGTTTTATTTTCTCCCGATTCCTCTCATATCGCGACGCCGCCATTTGCAGGTTGCCGGTGTCCGCCTCATCGAAACCTGCGCCGTCCTCGATCGGTTCCTGCCCGTGCGTCTGCCCTTGTTCATCTCCATGCCGTCGTCGATCTGGAGGTCGTGTTGTCTGTACACGTGAATCACCATCTTCTTGTCCAAGTCCAGCACGAACGTCTGCCAGCTCGTGCATTGATGGTGAGCACATCTATGCAAACGTCTTGCTTTTGCCTTGTTCGTAGTTCCATACGTGGATGCACGAACAGCACGCCGGCCATGGCCTCCTTCCTAACTTGCTTAGCTTGATGACATCAACATGATGTCAGGATGACATCGTTATGATTTATGGCCGTTTTCCTTTGTAAAAATAATTCCAGAAAATACTACTCAAATTACATCTCCCATATTTAATCCTTGGTGTCATATACTTATGTATCTTTTTTACTCCATCGACAAATCAATTCCAGTATATCCTTCTTGTTTATCTCTCGTAATGATCTCTAGTTGATGTTGCCATGTGTCTTTTCCTTTCCATCAAAATCAGTTTATATTTAATTCATTGTTTTATTAGTGATAATCTTGTAAAATCCATAACTTCGTCGTTTTAAGTCCGTTTTCGGTGATCTTTATGTCGATGTGATCGTAGCAACGTGTAGGATAGTTTTATAAGCTTTTCAACTTATTTTTTTCCTTTGTTGGTGTACTTTGTTCTAATTGTAGCTTTGTTTGATATGCATGATTGGACCCCTTTTTGGTTGTATGTTGTGATTGGAATCAAGTAGACGGTGAGCTTGACTTGGTGATTTCAAACACATTGACGATCAAGAAGATTTCTCTTGGAGCTTTGGACTTGAAGAAGGATCGATATTAAGGCAAGTTTAGTTTTGGGATTTGCTTACTTTATTGCAAACATGATCATATAACTTAATGAATGTTTATGCCATAAACATAAAGATGATAATTAGTAACATGGGGGTTGTGCGCTTTTAGCGAATCCGGGTATTACAATTACAACTAAGAGGGTCATATGGCTCGACTTTAGTTCCTTAGAGATCATTCGGCTAACAAGTTGGCAAGCGCTGAAGTGGATATAGTATGCCCCGGTCCCGTAATATATGTGTATAGGGCTGCGAGTTATGTGCCATATAGGAAGGGTGGGTCCTATGTCTGAGGAATTAGTGCCCTAGCTTGTTAGAAGAACCTTTGAGGGCTTCATAGTGGTTTCTGGTGTTTGGGCCTTGCAAACCCATGCATTCGGGGAATCACGACTCTTAGTGAAAGTGTACACCTTTGCCAGAGTTTGATAAATTGGTATACTAGCCTTGCCCAAGGTCACGGGCGCCCCGGAACCATAGCATTAAGGATAATGACCAATGTTCATTAATTATTCATGTTTATCGTTCTATGCTTTACATTAATTATGTTAAGATGATCTTGGTTCATGGGTATGTAAGTACCTTGCTATTCTTTGCTAAGTACGTTAGTACTTACCCTTGCTATATCACATCAATAGATCAAGCACGGAATGAGAACTACAATGAGGACTACCGTGATGAGTACTAGGCTTGGTGTCAACTCCAACAACTGTCCCTGTGGTGGAGCTTCTACGAGAGTTGTCATAGATGTTTTATTATTATTTGAGACTTTGTAATAAATGTTTATTCTCTATGTAATAAGCACAACAATGGTACTTTTATACATTTGTCGCCATGTGTGTGACATTCTGGGCGCACATAAGATATATATACATCCACTTTTGTTCTTAAAAAGGGTGTGACATCCAAGTTTGTTAAACTCTTCAAGATCTACATTTGGTATTTGGGTCAACTTTTTATTCTCCAAACTTTGATTTTTTTCAATTTAATTGAATTTCTCGCGCGACTTCAACTTTGAATTATACATTGAAATGAGTCCACCCAGGAAAAAGTTTTACGTACAGATGATGTGAAAACAATTTTTCTACGTCAAAAAAACATTATATTTAATTATTTTAGTTAGCGGCAACAATTTTGCATTAATGAAATATCGATTATTAATTACATTATGTTTGCTAGTCAAAAGAAAAAAAATAAAAAATATTTTAGGTTAAATATTTTTCTTGTGTGGAATAAAGCAAAATGAACTCTAATTACAATTCAAAAATTTTTTATGACTGCTATACATTTTACTAAGTAAATAACTTGTATTTAGACATTAAATAAAATGAATTTTAAAAGAGAACCAAAATCGTACACGGGATGGCGGGAAGTTAAAAGAATTTACCTTTTATTGGCGGGCGCCATGCCCCGAGAGTAAAGGTGGGTGCATTTCACGGCCAAAAAACTCCCTTTACTCCCGGGCGGTGGATTGAGCGGGGAATAAAGGGTTGTACCTTTTATTCCCCGATTGGTTGGCGGCTTTGGGAGTAAAGGCCTTCCCCCCGTTGGGCGAGGCGGGATAAAGGCTACCGGTATAAAGTGCGCCACCGGCCCTTCCTCTTCTCCCCTTCCTCTTCCTCAACGCCACGCGCGCTCCTTCGGTCGCCCCTCCACCGACGCCGCCCCCGCCCGGCCGCCTCCGCCCGCGCGCCGCCGCCTCCAACGGCGCCGGGCGCCCACATCTGCGCGCCGTCCATCGGGGTGCCGCCGCCTCCACCGACGCCCCGCGTGCCCTCCACCACCGGCGAGCCTCCACACCGACATTTGCCCACCTCCCAGCGCCGCGCCTCCACGATGCCGCCTCCACCGGCGCCGCCGCCACGATGCGCCTCCACCGCCGCCCGCCTCCACGGCGCCAAGAGATCCGCTAGCGCGGCCGCCCGCCGGCGCCCGGCGGCCTCCACCGCGCGCCTCCACCGACGCCGTCGCCCCTCCATCGACGGCCACCCCGCGCGCCCAGCGCTTCTACCGACGCGACGCCGGCCTCCACGCGTCTTCCCTCTCCACCGACGCCACCGCCACACCGCCCGGCCGCCCCCAGCGCCGCCCACCAGACAGCCGGCGCCGCCTTCCTTCTTGCCTTCTACACCCACCATTAATCGCCACCCTGCGCAAAAGTAGATTAATTGATGTAAAAAAAAAAGAAAACCTAGACTTTGTTGGATTGATGTAAAAAAAACCTAGACTTGTTGTAGAATTGATGTAAAAGAAATCAAAACCAACCTAGGGTTTCCGACGAATGTTGTAAAAAAAATCATAACCATGTTAGGGTTTCCGACAACGCCGCCGCATCGCATTGTTTTGTTTTCCGACCTAAATGAAAATCGCAATTAACGGCACGATAAGGGTTAGGGTTTCCGATGATGTTAATTGACAACGTGAAAACTTTTTCGATCTATCTCTATTTTTCGATGAATGTTAGGGTTTCGAAGACGTGAAAACTTTTTTTCGATCTATCTCTATTTTCCGATGAGTTGAATGTAAAAAAATCAAAACCAAGTTTAGACGAATATTAGGGTTTCGATGACGAGAAACATTTTCCGATATGCACCGCTTTTCAACGAGGGTTCCCGCATGAATGTTGAATGTAAAAAAAATCAAAACCAAATTTCCGGCGAATGTTAGGGTTTTCGAAGACGTGAAAACTTTTTGAATCTATCTCTATTTTTCGACGAGTTGAATGTAAAAAAATCAAAACCAAGTTTCCGACGAATGTTAGGGTTTCGACGACGACGAAATATTTTTTCGATATGCACCGTTTTCCGACAAGGGTTCCCGACGAATGTTGAATGTAAAAAAAAAAAAACCAAGTTTTCGGCGATGTTAGGGTTTTAAGACGTGAAACCTTTTTTCGATCTATCTCTATTTTGTGACGAGTTGAATGTAAAAAAAATTAAAACCAACTTTTCCGACGAATGTTAGGGTTTTACGACGATGAGAACTTAAAAATGTCAAACGACTTACAATTTATTTGTTTTTGTTTTCGAGGTTTAGATGGCTGACCCGAGAGGCAACGACATGGATGATGAAGAACTAATGTTGAATATTATCCACGGTGGCAATCAACAACCTGTCGATGATAATAACCAACAAGAGGATGCAGTTGAACTCCAATACTTAATGGATTTTGCGGACAACAACCCAGATACTAATGATAATAACGAGGAGGTATATATATATATATGTGTGTTGATTAATTATGTATAATTTATTATTTGTTCACATGAATTAATATATATAAACCTTTCCTTATTTTAATGTCTTCGTGTGTGTGTGCGTGTGCATACACAGCCCTCTAGATTGATGTCAACAACTGCCAAGAGTAAGACTATTCGAGGGCCCATAAAGCCGCTGGAAGGCCGCTATATCATCTCAGAATTCGATCCAGCTATAGGGAAACCACAAGGAGAAGATGCAATGAAATATAAGTACCACTGTGGGTACCTTGTAAGGGAAAGGATACCGATCACTTGTCGTGAATGGAGGTTCAAGAAGAGTGAGCCTCATATTAGTTACGTCTCTGATGTTGACAAGAGATTAATTTGGCAAGACATTCAACTCAAATCCATGTTTGAAACAGAGAAGTACCACGATGTCATCACCCATGAACAGTTGGTGGCTAAAGTTTATGACTGGAGTATGAAGCTGATGGCCACCCAATTCATGTCTTGGAAGAAGGAGCTGTACAATAAATACATCAAGAAGAACGAAACTCCAAATTGGTTTGTTCAAGCTCCGATTGCGAAGCAGAGGCCCTATTGGGAGGAATTTGTGCAGTACAAGAATTCAGATGAGGCAAAGGAAAGGTCGAGAAAGAACCAACTCAATGCCAGTAAAAAGGAGTACCACCATCGCATGGGTTCTGGTGGCTACGCAAGTTCTATTCCCAAGTGGCAAAAAATGGAAGTAGACCTTCTCAGCAGGGGGATCACACCAGAAACACTCAACTGGCCTGAACGCACTAAGCAGTGGCTTTTAGGTCATGGGGGACGACTGTGCCCGGAGACCGGGAAGGTAATTCATAGCCAAAAACTCGAGCAAGTAACAGAAAGATTGATTAATATTCTTGAAGCCAAAGCTAGTGGCTTGTTCAGGCCCGACAGAGAGAGAGATGAACTGACATATGCCATTGGGACCGCTGAGCACACTGGCCGAACAAGAGGCAAAGGGGCCGTTCTGTGGAAGTTTGGTTTCCCGGAGGACATAGGTACCTATAGAAGCCATAAATGTAAGGAAGGAACTTGAGGTAGAGAACATCCGCATCTTGCAGCGATATGTTGTTGACACACAGAAGCAAAAAGAAGAATTGAAAGCGAAAATGCAAGAAGAAATCAAAAGGCATGTGCAGATACAATTGACTTCCATGGGGCTTATTAATACACCAAATCCAGGAAGCCACCCAGATCAAGTGAGAAGCGGTTATGCTTCCACGCAAAGAGCCAAGTCTAGGTGACATGGAGCTACGGCTTCCCGTGGATGACATCACTCAACATATGACACCATGCGAGCTGCACATCCCAAAGGAGGGTGGCAATACAGAGGAAGGTGGCTATTGCTATTGTTAGTCCTGTTGGACGTGCATCAGGACACCAAGAATCCACTTTGATAGTAATACCACAAGGATATGCTGCTTTGTCTCGGTGGATAAAGTTGTCGAAGGTTACGAAGACGTGGATCTTGACATTCCTAGAGGTGAAGGGGATACAAAACTAGGAGAAGTAGAGAAGCAATTCATTGCATGGCGTAAATGCTACATTGTTATTCCCGGGATGCCGATGCCACGGATGCCTCCCCGAGTTACCCCAACCTAGTCGAAGGTCGGCTCCCGCAGGATCAGGCTTCTCCAGGTGGTGGTTACGATGGGTTACAAGACATGGCGACATCCCCAAAGATCTCCAAGGCGCCGCCACAAAATCCACCACCGCCTCTAGTGTCCCCCACCACGCCACGAGCGGCCGGCCGCCATCTCCTCGCAAAGGCGCCGTCACCGCCCCCAAGGAGGTCTCCAATGCCTACTACCTTAAAAGAGGACTGCCCCCACAAACAAAGAAGACATCACCCCGCCGACGGCTAGAAGTCCCGCGAAAACCAACTCCCATTATCAAAAAGTTGCCCGGAGAAATGAATAAGGAGGAATTAGACACCGCCAGGCCGTAATCAGTCAATAAATACTCGCATCGATGGCGCAGAAGAAGAAGGCGCGATGATGCCGCTAAGCCGTATTTTACCTCCAAGGGTGCTAAGACGTAAGGTGGATGCCGAGGACAAGGTGAGGAAGTCACGCAAGCCCGCCCCGGCACTTTCGGACTTTGACCGCCGCACTCTACAAAAGGAAGTTGACCCAAGGAGGAAAAAGAAGAAGAGTAAAAGCTGCCCACAACTTGAGAAACATCGCCGCGACCACCTCGAACTAGTTACCAATCAATATGGTTCAAACACAGGGTACCTAAAGTTTCCTCAACATGGAGCGCTTAATTTCGACGAGCTTTATGATTACTATCTTAAAACTGGTATGGACATGAGTAGAGTGGTCTTTGAGAATGCGGAGGTAGTTGACAAATGGAGGAAATATGAGTGGGGACAGAGTTTATGGGGATCCGAGAAATATGCTGCCCCTGGGTACCCAAATGTACGCACTAAATCAACGGTACCTTGCGGCGTGTGGTCGGGAGACAGAGGATTTAATGTCAGAATTAGAGACCAATGGGGAAGGGGCGATGACGTGATGTGGGTTGAATTTTCTCAATTGCACCAACTATTCTACCAGGACTGCCTCGACAAAACCATCATTAGTGCTATTGTCCGTAAGTGATTCTTTCCCTATTTATTAATACGTCACTATGTCCCGATTACATATGTAGATTTATGATTCAATAGTTGCGGATCAAGGGGCGTACTCATATTGGATTCATTGATCCGCATATCGCGTACAAAAACCCACAAACAATAAAAGGTTTGAAAGAAGACCAAGAAGACAATATCAAAGTGTTCCTCGAGATGCACCGCAACAAGAGTATAATAATGTTCCCCTACTACTTGAGGTGAGTGTTCATAACATTGACGATCATGTGCTTCGTAATTACTTTTCTTTCTGGCTCGACCGTTTATACATATATACATGATCACATGCGTACATGCAAAGGGCCATTGGATATTGATTTTCATCGAGCCGCATAAAAAGTCTTCTCACGTCTTTGACTCGCTGAGATGGGACCGATCAACGTACCAAGACATGCTCGATATAATTCGAGGGTAATTGCGGTCCCTTCGACAATTGTATATATACACAATATTTCAGTCTCTCGCATATGCAATAATTAATGGTCTAAGTATTTTAATTTTATTGAGCAGGGTTTGGCGTAAATGGTTCGAAAAACACAATATGACCGATTGCAAACCGCAATCAATATAAACATATTCCCCGTAAGTACTATATGGTTACCTCGATTCAATTCCCCTATACCGCTTCATATAATCGACATTAATCTTTTTTTAGTAAAGTGGGCTCTACGGCAGCTACAGGGGAGCAATCAATGTGGATTATATTGTTGCGAGAACATCGTGATCCATTGTGCAGATTACACAGAGAATGAAAGGGTAATGTGATATACATCAAACTCATTTGTTATTAACGTTGATATTTATATAACTAATCATATCATATATATATACTAATACTTTTTATTTAACTCGAATTGAAGGCTAGAAAGTTGATGGCGCAAACCTTAGAAGAAAAGCATCTAGAAGCCATGCAAGAGAGCATTGCCGGATTTATTAATTCCCGTGTCCTAGATCCCACCGGCGAAGTTCTACTTCAACCCCGATTTACATATGGGTGCCAAAGGAGTAGTGATGACACCTTAATATGTAATCGGGACATGAAATATATGTGGACATGAGGAATTATATATGTGTAATATATGTGTACATCAATTATATTTGTGTAATATATGTGTACATTAACTATTAGTTAATATATGTGCATTAATTAAAATGAAATCAAAAAATAAATCATGAATTAATTAAAACCAAAACAAATCAATAATTGAAATGAAATCGAGGAATTGAAATGAAAAGAAAAAAAAAACCTTTATTCCCGGTTGGAAACACCAACCGAGTAAAGCTCCCTAGCCGTCACGGCGTGCTGGCAAGTAGCTTTACTCCTGGTTGGTATCTCCAACTGAATAAAGTAAACTTCTATTCCCGTCCGATAACTTCTATTCCCCAACTCGTACTCGGTTGTATAAACCGGGAGTAGAGGGGGTTTCCGACCGAATAAAACCCCTTCGTGTACTAGTGTTACATATGTTCTTTTTACACAACAAATCATGAACCTTTTCACGGACTTTGAGGAGAGATCACAAGGTACACGCATTCCATTGCTAATTTGGTATGTCCCTGCAACACTATGAAGTTCATAAACCGTGCATATGATGTTTGCTCGACATTTAAAGATCTTGGAATTCTTAATGTGTAACACCCGTGTTTTTTTACATCATTTTAAAAAATCACTAAAAATTTGAACTTTTCGAATCAAACTAAAGCTTGAGTTATTTTCCCCGCAAAACCAAACCCCCTGTTTTTTGAAAACCCCGCATTGAAACCCCCACCATATATGGGTCTCTTCTCTCCCTCAACCCCCGCCGCCGAGATGACGACCTCCCTCTGTGACCATCGACGGACCTGTCGCACCCCAGCCAAAGTCATCAACCTCGACGAAGTCGACTAGCTGCTTCCCAAGGAGATGTATCTGCATTCCCTTTCCCATTGTAAAAAAAAAAAAAAAAAAAAAAAAAAAAAATGATAAAAAAAAGAAAAAAAAAAAAAAAAAAAAAAAGAGAGAATAAAAGAATTGCTCAGAGGAAAGGCACCAACGGAGAAATCCATGAGCATCAAAACGGAGAAACTGCAGAGCAAACTGATAGAAGAAAAAAATCCTTCTAAGTGGGGTAGATCCGCATCCGGAGGAAGAAGAGAAACATAAAAACGGGCTAATACAAGCGGATAAAGATGCAACAGAAAAACTTAGGGTACCACATGAGAAGTGGTCACCGAAGTTTACTTTGATTATTGCCCAGAAACCAAAGATGGCAAAATCAACGAGAAGTGGCCACCCAAGTTCACGTTGATTGTTGCCCAGAAGAACCAGGACAACAATCTCGACCACAGGGCCACAAACCGCAGAAGGCAACCCAACGACTGCGGAAGGTCAAAATTTCTAACCTTAGAGGAATAAATCCTCTAAGTGGGGTAGTCGAGAAAGAAGATTCGAAGATTCGAAGACCGCGAAGACCAGGACACAAGACCGAGAAGAATGGGGTAAAAGCAGCAGTAACTATCAGCAGCGAGAGGCATGCCCTCCACAGTATTGTGCCGCCCTAGAAATAGAGTAGCACGATAATCGTAGAGGCTTGTTGAGACAGTATTGTAAGCAATGGAAACTTTTCCCCCTCTCTATATAATATTCTTTCTCTCTCCTTTAGGCCTTGACTAGGACCTTCTCTCTGTAGTTTTGGAATCTCGGGGACGAGATTCATCTAAGTGGGGTAGATTTGTAACACCCGTGTTTTTACATCATTTTAAAAATCACTAAAAATTTGAACTTTTCGAATCAAACTAAAACTTGAGTTATTTTCCCGCAAAACCAAACCCTGTTTTTGAAAACCCTGCATTGAAACCCCACCATATAGAAAGTAGATTCCCTTGCTTGTATGCTTGTCGAACTTATGGTGGCAACAATACAAAGCATAACCTAGAGTTATACTATGGAAGTCATGCATGAGCATAGTTTACATTTTTCTCCGGGAATAAAGACAAACTCATATCACGAGTATAAGTACAAGTGCATAATTATTCTCAAGCTATGAGGATATATTCACCCGCTTGTACACTTTACATATACCTAAGTATACATGAGATAATAAGAAAGAGGGAGAATCATAAAGATAGGACATGTGTGCTAATATACATATATGAATACAAGCATATCACATTACTTATAAATAGAACCGTGAGAATGCCTATGCTTGCACAAATATATATTTTTTTACCAGGTGTATAAAAGCACACATGAATTAATAGGGAAAAGAAAAGAGAAGGAATAAAGGAAAGGAAAATGGAAAAGGAAATAGGAAATCAGAAATGAGCCACGGGCTCATTTCTCCCTCTTCCCTTCTCTCTCGCCTGGCCCAGCTCTCCTTCCTCCTCATCGGCCCGTGCCCATTCCCTCCTCCTCCTTCCCTTCTTCTCTCTACGATGCGCGGGACCCGCCACCCCTTCTTCCCGCCACGCACGCGACGCTAGGCAGCAGGGGTTCCCGCCGGGCGCCACGCCACCGGCCGACACCCCGAGCCTCACAGGGGCGCGACGCCGGCACGCGGCCTCTCCTCCCCTCCCGTGCCATTCCATCGGCCGGACAGCTCACCGCCACACGGCCCCCGCCGACCAGCGTCTGGCCATCGGGCGCACCTCCGCACGCGTAGCCAGCCATGGCGGCGCCACAAGGTCCACGCCGGGGGCTGTTGGCGGCAACAGGCAACAGTGAGCCCGCGGACTCACCGAGCCGCGGTGCACGCCGCCAGCCACGTAGCCGCCGTAATCCACGCGCGCGCCAGAAGAAGGGGCAACCTTGCCACCCACCTTGCCGCCGCCGTGATGCGACACCATGCCGCCAACCCGAGCCAGCTAGCCGACCGTGCCGAAACGACGAGACGGAGCGATGGAGCAGTCCAAGGTCGACGAGCACAGCTCGAGCTGCCGGAAGATCGAGCGCCGCGAGAAATATCTCGCCGGCGAGTGCAGCCGCTGGCGCGCACCTATAAATAACCGCGTTCGGGCGCACCATTCGACCCGCCCCAAAGAGCAAGACAACCGTGGTGATCTTGAACACGGTGCTCACGCTCCTCCTCCTTCCCTCTCCTCCGCTCGCCCGGCGAAGTTTTCCCCACCGGGATACCGCCGCCGCCGCCGCTAGGTTTCGCGCTCACCGCCGTCGTGGCTGTCTTCCGCCGCAATTGGCAAAATGGGTACGCCTACCTCAACCTCCTCTTCGTTTCCTTCTCTTGATTGTTGTGTTGGTACACTGGCAGCGCGCCGCCACCGGGCAACACCGTCGCGGGCCATGCCATACGCCGCCGTCGAGGGCTGTCCCCTCCATTGCCATCCCGCATCAAGGCCATCAAGCCCGGGGTGAGGCCAGAGGCTAAGCGGCGCCCCCGCGGCGACCCATCGGGCCAAGAACGGCTCTAATCCGCCAACTCCGCGAAAAGCGGCGCCCGCGGCGCTGGGACGGAAGCTTACCCACGCGGGCCCGTCATCCACCGTGGACGCCGCCATGGCGACAGACAATGATGAGGCACCGCACGTATTTTTCCGCTCACCGCCGCCCCTGTCCCGGTCCGTGCCACGCGTGGGCTAGACCGACCCACCTCGCCCACGTGAGGCAAAGCACAGTGCTGTGTACACTAGAGGAAAAAATTGCTACGCACCCCCATATATTCGCACACAGGACATTATAAATCCTATTTCCCCGTGTCAAAAAAACTTCCCGAAAATTTGTAAATTCATCATTTGAATTATAGAATTTTATCATGTAATTATTTCCAATATTATTACATGATAAAATTATTATATAATATTACCCTAATCAATTAATTAGGGATGAATATTCTATAATTCATATCTCATGCATATTAACTCGGAATTGAGTGAAACGACTTCCATAATTCCTCTAAAATCTAGGACTATGCATTAAGCTTGTCACCACCATAATGTTCTATGTTTGCTATGCTTGCTTTAGTTAAACTCTGGTTTATCGCTAGTCGCATTAGTTCTTCGTCAACCCGATTAGAGTTTCTTCCCCGAACGAGCCAACTTAGTTCGTCATCGCGGCCGATTTGTAAGAACACACCGTGCAAGTCCTTACCCCCTTAACCTGACCTAATTCCTATAATATTTAATGAGATGTTAAGATAAGTATAACCTAGGCAAGCCTGCGGGGAGTTCTCATGGGCTATAATGCGTGAGGCTTCGCTAGCTAGGCTTTGTCGTTAATATAACTTGGTTTAAGAATTGGATTTAATCAACCAAAAGCGAGTTTGGGACGATCCATGTGGATGGATCGCCTCGCAGGTTTCCGCCTAGTAAGGGTTTTCCTGTCATGGAGGGCTCGCTCCCCTAAGGACCGGGTCATGGGCCTTCTACCTAGTGAGATATTACGTACAGCCACACGCCGGTATGGGACGGCCGATTCCACACCCCGTTAGGTGACGGTATAATCTCGATCCAAGGTGGCCGGGCGTAGGCAAGCGATGTATCGTGAGTAGACGCGGGAAGGACGGCCCGTGGTCCGGTTGGCGTGGTTGCTAGGTTCTTCCACGAAGAGTTGAGATTATGTGATTGGCCATGTTGTGCACAAAAGATATGTATAGAGGTAATAACTACGTATAGGGACGCATCCTCCGTAGCACCGTTCGTTACGTATAGGGATGGCGGCCTCCGTAGTGGGTTCCCTCTGCGTACAGGTGCGACATCTTCAGTCGAGAAGATGGTCGTATTCGCAGGGCAGGTTACGTACAGGGATGACAACCTTCGTGAGAGAGTAGTACGCATGGTTGTTGTATCCTCCGAATGTAATCCAACCCCTGAAAAGTCGTGGTAGGATTATACCGAAACCTAGGAGGCATCCGAGCGGGTACGGAATCTCGTTGGACCTTTTCTAACCACTGATCATGGGAGGAGTTGGTCCATCGTGTGGGGAAAGTGTACAACCTCTGCAGAGTGTATAAAAATCTATTCGAATAGCCACGCCCTTGGAATGGGCGCATGCTAGGTCGAACATCTATGATTAGACTCTCACCATGAATAACTAACATGTTTGCGCCTGTGTTGAAGATAATGAGATCCAATCCGAAACTAGCGAGAGCAGTTTTAGAGACTCGCTAGGGCCCAAAAACCCTTAATAACCAAAACCACCCCCTCGGTTTGGACTTGCCGAGTACGTTTGTACTCACCCCTCTCTGCTTTTACGAACTTCGCACACCAGGAGGTAAGGTAGACGACCAGCGTTTTTGTAGGAAATCGTAAGGCGTATCAAAGAGGGAGGAAGATTGAGAACCCAGGGTGTATCCGTAATCAAGATACCTGTGGAGTAGGAGGTAGTGCCTGCACGGCCTAACGCTCTCACGTAGACCCGTCATCGATACCATCGCCACGATCGGGCTACTCGATCACTGTAACCCGGAAAGGTGTTACTTCATCATCGCTGTAAGACCTTCTATCCTATATTAATTCAGCTCGGTATTTTCCTTTATTACAAGATACCAATATCTCTCGGTTAATAAACGTATTTGTATGATCCCAAGCAAATACGTGGAGCTTAAGGACCCTATTAA
>JADLZK010001978.1:0-47880 GCA_015847255.1 Hyparrhenia diplandra | reverse complement strand
ATGTGAAAGAACAGGGATTGTTTAGCGTGCATGCGCATGATTTAGAAGAGATCTCATATATAAGATAAAAACCAGTCTTGTTTCTTTGTCAACCTTTAGTTGCTTGATATTTTTCTTTCCATTTCATCACCATTAATTAGTTCTGACTGTGATAGTTTGGTAGACAAGAGAAATGCTTCCAAAAAGGTCCATCGATGCTTTTTGTGCTAACATAGGTCAAGAAAGAGTCATCTCTTCGCTAATAAAAAGATACAAAGAGTCAACAGTGGGTAAGACTCGATCCCTATAAATATCAACGCATGGTATAATATCTCTCGTTTACATCTTGATCATATAACCATTCGTATTTAATAGTTCCCAGCTACCAAATCTATGCTTTTGTGCCAAGTCGGGGACGAACTGGTAAAAGGGTAGCTACCACATTTGAGTTAATCAATCAGGTGAAGCTTCGTTCATTACCAATCTGCACACCGTCCATCGGCTGTCCTTATGTTTACTACCAGTCAGGTCATTCGCAAGCCTGCAAACCTGCTATAGTGCGACGAGTTTAGTAAACTGTTGTTTTCTACGCGCGATCCTTGATTTTTTCTTATACATTATAAGTACATACTTGGATTGATGCGCCTAAATCTGATAGCGACTTTAATCGGCCAAAGCATTATCTGATAGTGAATTTTTAATCGGTAGCTTCTCTTGTACTCGAGCTCTCAACGCATGCTCGGCGCCATCTCCCTCCATGAACTGTTGATCGATTGATATGGATCTACTCCTACTAACTCACCGTCATCCATTTTCCGAGTCATTTTTAGTGTTTGCTTTCCAGATCGTTTCTTTAGTTTCATCAGTTAAGGTTAGCCTGACGCGCCCGCTTTCGTTCATGTGGAGGCACATCTGAGTCCGGCACGGCTCAACAATTGAGGTCATTTGAAAAACCCCGTAAATGAAAGGTGTAGATCTCCAAAAGTTACTCAAATTTTAGTTACCAACTTTTGATTTGAAATCATCTTATCATGCAAAACTACATCTGAATCTCTTAAATTTGAAATTTGAAATTTTTCAAATGACCTAAATGAAAAATTGTAGATCTCGAAAAAGTTATGAAACCTTATAGTTGACAACTTTTTGATTTGAATTCGTTTAGGGCCTCAAACAAGCGGACTTTAGACTCTATTTAGTATAATATATGAGGAACTAATCACAAAAATCTAGACACAAATAATAATGTAGTGTAGAGGTAAGGCAAGAGATGCGTGAGAGAGAGAGGTTGCAGGTTTGTATTTGACCGGTTGCACATTACGTGTAAAATGTTGTAGATATATGAGTTTATGGAGTGGCGTGCCGGTGGGGCCTCCCAAAATTTTTTGCTATTATTTTTATTTTTCGCATATTCTCTTTGTCGAGTGTTTTCCGACACTTGGCAAAAGCCTTTTCCGAGTGCCCGATAAAAAACACTTGGCAAAGAGGCATTGCATGCGTCACTTTTCTTTTGCTAAATCTTCTTTGTCGAGTGCAACAATCGACAAAGGCTTTCCCGAAGTGTATCTGGGCCTTTGCTGCGATGTGTATTAGGCACTCGGCAAAAGCCAAGAAATCCGGTAGTGATGTTGAGCTCTAGGGGCAGGGATGCACTGTGTGGCACTATGGCCGGCAAGCGGGCTGGGCGCTGGAGGAGGTGGCGGAGGGTGGCTGCTGCATGCTTATCGTTGACGCTGAGTCATTTGCCCTGAATGAAAAGATTCCAGCTCCGTTTCTATTAAGGACACATGTAGTTTGGTGTTTTTCCGTACTCTTACTGGTGAAAATAGATACTACCTCCGTATCACTATTGAGGGCGTTTTGGAAAATATATGAGTCAAACATTTTGGAACATAAATCATTGTCACACTTTTAATTCATTGAGTTTGAAATGTATCCTTATCAATAGGTTTGTCTTGAAAATTACTTTCATAAAACTATACATATATAACTTTCAATAAATATTTGTTATAGAAAAGACATGTCAAAGTTGTGCTTTAGAGAGCGTATCAATGTTCTAAATGTCTTTGAATAGTGATATGGACGGAGTATAATGACAAGAAAGGAGAGGAAATGGTAGAAAACCTCGGATAGAAACAATTCGCATGAGACGGCTATATTCACTACTACGAGAAATTATTTTACAAGACACAACCCAAACTTAACACGTAGCGGGCGTCAAGTTTGCCGCCACAATTAATAACCACGATAGCTGATTGGGCGTGGCGTTTTTATCTACCATGGCCAGGGCACATTTGCTGGTCATGGAAAAGCTGATTAGCGTGGTGGGTACAAAATGCATCCATTTTCCTATGGGGACACGTTAAAAAGGCCGGCATGCAAGAAAAACCACAGGGCGCACATAGCCAAGATAGGCCAGGGCTCCCAATCCGGCTATATATATGAGTGGCTTTTTTAGGGTTTCTCCCCCACCCTATCATTTTCTCTCCCACCCACAAAAACTTAATTGGCGGTCTCCTCTACGTCTCTCTCTCGTCCTCCACACCTCTCTCTCCTCACTCCTCTCTCTCTCCATGGTGGTGGCGAGGCCGGAGCGCCCGAGATCAAGCGTGCGCGCGGCAGCTGCGAGGCACATGTGGGAAGGAGGAGCTCAGGCGCACATCTCGAGACAGCGAGGAGGTGGGCGGCGCATCTTCGACCATGTCATGGCGGCATCGGGCGCTTCAGCTGGTGGGCGGCGCATCTGTTGCGTCCGCGCCCCTCTTCCTCTCCGCGGCCCCTCGACCTCTGGCGGCTCACGAGGCGTGGTCCACGGCAATGCACACCGCGCCCCATGTCGGCCTAGATCCCGTAGTGAGGTGTCGCTGGCCAGGCTGCTCGGTGCAGAGTGTCGCAGATGGCAACGGCTGCGGAACGAGCCGGTATGTCGCTGGCATTGGGCGATGAATTTTCTCGGTTAGCAGTGGCGGAGTACGGGGTAATCGCTCGATTACAACGCTAGCTAACCTTCCTTACATGGCCGGTGTGTTGTTTTCTCCGACTTGGTGATCGCGCCGTACTTTTCCTCCGCGACAGTAGGAACCGCGCCGAGAGAGGAAAGGTAATGCAATAGTTGTAGCGGTGATCACAGCACGTCGTGCATGCTTTGGAGAGAGTCCCGCGAAGCATGTTGAGCACGAGAGGGTCTCACACGCGGGTTGATCCGCGTCCACGCAATGCATCGGTGAGGGCACTTGAGCTTGCCCGGTGATGCGTCGTGATGTCTATCATGCACTGGACATGAGTGCGGAACTCGGCTTTGAGGTAGGCGGTGAAAGCATTTGTTGTCGTGGAAACGCGATCACGGAGGCACACCAAAATGTCGTGAAGGCGGATGCCTTGCGCGCTTAGCTGAGGCGATGGCGCGTACATCATGGAGATGGTATTGTAGAGGCGGTGAGGATGCACTGGTCAATCATGACCCAGTTGGGATCACAACCGTTGTGCGAAGGTGGGTGGCGTGGTGAGGTGGGATCGGGTTGGAATTTCTTTCGCGAAAGTTTTGAAGAAGGTTTTCCACTGCGTGCGTGGATTCACGAGATCAAGTTCAAAAGGAATATGGTGTTTGATGTTCCACGATGCGGAGAGCCGAAGTGATGAAAGGCAGGTGGCATGGGGTTGTCAATATAGAGATATGCATCGATGGAAGATAATTGGAGAGGATGCGGGATGAGGCGCTGTCGTCAGAGAGATCAGCATCTAATAGAGGATATTTGTGAAGGGGAGCGTCATGAGGGTATGAGAAAGAGGGCACCGGCGGTGATGGAATCGACAGACGAAAGATGGAAAGCGTCGCGGCGGTGGCGGTGCTGGTTGGGAGGAAAGCGGCCCGCGCCCTATGGGCGCTGCGGTGGCGGCTGGTTGAGGGGCACCTGAGTAGGATCTGTCGTCACCATGTAGAGACAATATCGAGAGCCAACAGACTACATTGGGAGCCTTATGGGTGATATACACAATCTGGGGCTGCGGGGAGCGGTTGTTGGCCGCGGGGGTGTAATAGCGCCTCTTAGGTGATGGTGGTCACCATGGACATCTGCGAACATGCAAGTTATTCCGGGTTGTGTTAACCTAGTAGGGCGGCGTGGGCTGACGGGTGTCTCGCTAAACTACGTGCTCGAGGAAGCGTCTCGAAAGGAGATGCCTTGCATGGGGGATCCTCTCATTGATCTCAGATCCGGAATGTCGGAGATATCCCTCTGAGCAACTTGCTCTTTTGGTTAGAATAATTTGATCTAAGTAATCCACGGATTGATAGTTCAATAGCCTTGTAATTTGGAGGGCTCCATGAAATATTCATCTCAAATTACGATCCGAAACTGATTATGTAGGCATACCATATACAAACCAATATTCAATGAAAATCTTGTACCACATACTTTAATTTAATATTCAAAAGGAACATGTGGTGAGTAAAGCTTGCAGGAGAGCACAACCAATTGACTATTGGCTACAAGTACTTTCTATTTATCTATTCTATTATATATATCTCGACTAGCAGCATTTCATACCACCAATACATATAAGGTATGCAAAATGCATATAAACTATCTTGAGTGCAATTTAATCGAGTATCAATTTACTCGGTGGTAGTTGTTCTCAGGCCCGAGCTTGGAGCCAATCAATTGTTCCTTTTGCACCTGGAAAGCCTTGGCCAAGACATCATCGGGAGATCGGTGGTTTCGATCCAAAACACTGCGTTGGCAATAGTAATAACCCCGTTAAATTTTGCTGATCAGCAATTGCGGCAGCCGGGCTTGTCATGGTTTTGGGTTGAATTGGAAGTGTATGAGCCCTTGGGGGGAATACAGACCGTCACCCTTGTTGAGCACCTTGGCGAATAAGCATTACCGTTATACGTATGGAGGTGACAAATCCAACACAGAGATGTACCCTCGAGAGCGGTGAGGATTTCGTGGCCGTGGGTGTGTGTGTGGCGGATTCTCACCTAGCGGTGCGTAGTCAATGCCAGACCAGCGAGATGCCCAGGTGTTGAGAGCCGAACCTTTCTAAGGATGTTAATCAGCACGCTCTGTATGAATCACTGAGCTTGTCGAGTTCTGCTGCCCACATGAAAGAAAGTCATCTCAGTTCCACATGATACATGGGGTCCACTTAAACAAATCCATTCACCTTCACTGCATATACAAAGACAAAAGAATTGAGCGCGAGGATCAGAAACATGTGGTTTAAATGTTTGTTGCTATGAAAAATGATTATTATTTGATCCTCAAAGTTTTACTACAAGAATATAGCATGACTTAAAGAGTCACACATACCTGGAGAGTTTTTGTCAGCTACACAGGGGGTCTTGGAGGGGCTAGGGTCAGAAGCAATGGCCTGAGAAGTGAACAGTGCTAGAACAAGGAGAAAGTAGGTGGCGGAGCCATCTGGTTTAAATTTTTCCTCTCTTGCTTTTATGCTTGCTCTCCGCACTCAGCCCAGGAGGATCAGAGCTTCTTGTTGAGTATTTGTCTGTCTGTTGATGCTTTTTGGGCATGGGGATGGCGTGTTTATATAGGCTGCCGCAGCGGCAAGTGTGGCGACTTGACTGTATTGTTAATGACAGAAAAAGTCAGGGGTTAAACCTACCAAAGAAGAAAGCAGTCTCAGGCTGCTACAACCTGCGATGAAACAAGACAATTATCTTATTACTCTCTAATCAACCCTTTGCACACCTTGATCATATAACTACTGCGTATTTAATGGTCTTTGGCTAAAATCCATGGTTTTTGCCAAGTCGGGGACGAACTGGTAAAAATTGCTTCACGCGCCTTTTCTCCCTTTTGGCAGTTAATCGATCTAGTGAAGCTTCGTTCCAGCCACCAATCTGTACAAGACCAAACCTCAGCTGTCCTTCATGGCACCGTAAGCCTGCAAACCATGCTACCGCGGCGAGTTTAGCAAACTGTTATTTTTCTACGCGCGATCCTTGAATTTTTTCATACTTCATTGACGTGCGGCTCATCCTGATAATGACTTTTGAATCGAGAAGCATTATCTGATAGTGAATTTTTAATCGGCAGGTAAAGTCGTTTTTGTTTCCAGTGCTGTTTGTTGCGTGTACTGGTGATTGTCACAACCACGTAGCTGATGGTGGACTTGGTAATCAGGGTAATCCATGTGCTTCTTTCACGTGCCGCGTATGAAATAGTCAATCCTTGTTTCCAGCGTTTAATTACCACTTGGTCACAATTCTTTCGGGGTACCATACGACGGTGGATGCTTCGGAGGCTTGGAAACAGCACCGCCCGCTCAGACGAAGCTTCAATCTTTCAGTACAAAGACCAAGCAAATTCATCATCTGTTGTCCGTCAAAGTCAACGATGAGGGCGGCAGGCAGTTTTTTGCCATAGGATAAAAATATGTTATTTTTTTTTTTCATGAGAAACTGTTATTTTTATCCCACATGGGAGGCAAGAGGTTGGTTGCGGCTTTTAAAAGCCGCCTACCGGCACGCTTTGGAACGAGGGCAGTATAATGATTAAGGTGATTATAACCGCCTGCTTAAAATTTATTTGCAAAAGTAACCGCCTTCTGAAAATCAATTAACGAGACAGGTTCTTATAAGAGGTCAAAGCAGCGGCTCCGTGCATTTACAGAGGGAGGTGTCATTAAAATGGTCTGTAAACTCGATTAATGAACCGAGGCCAAATACGGCGCGGCAAGTATAACGTGACAAGCTTTCGATCCGTCCGCCATCACCCGAGCTCCTCTTCTCCCTCTGCCAGATCGGTGCGGCGTTTCCATCTGCAGCACGCGGGGATGTGTCTTTCCCAGAGCAGAAGCAGCATAGCAGCGGACTGCATCACTCATGGCGCTGCTCGCGCCCTGCTCTGCCGCTCTTCTGCAGCACGTCTGCTCTCATCTCGGGAGGGTGCTCGTACGGCTGGCGTTGTGCGGCGGCGGATGGGCGCTGCAGGCGACGGCGGTGCTGAATCTTAGCCTAGCGGCTTGCAAGGTCTGATGGCGCATGCGGTTTGCGGCGAGATGGCTCGCTCTTCTGTTCCAATCGATTCTCTCATCCTCTACCGATGGCGGCGTGGTGGGTTGGGGGTGGGGCGGCGGTGCTCCTCCCCTTCTCCTTACCTCGATCTGCGGTGGGCGGTTGGATTTGTCCTATTTTGACCGTAAACTGAAGATCCGGTGTGATCTAGATCCTGGCGTTGGGCAGCAAAGTGAGTGGGCGGCGTGTGGATCTGGTGATGGCGAGGATCTGTCACCGTGAGCATATGCGGGTATCGACAATGCGACACGTGGATGGGCCGTCTCAAAGCTATTCCATGTATTTTTTGTTCTTTTATTTGCACCTAGGCAGGCAGCTAACCGCCTCAAAAGTACCCCACTTACCAAGGCCCCTTTCATCCTAAGTCGATAGCTGGCTCAAAAGTTCTAATAGAAATGTGGATTGAACATCTAATTGACAATTTAGTTTTAGATTCTGACCTAAAAATGTTCTATGATGTTTGTCGATCTTTGGCACTCTTTGCCATTGTCGTGAAGAGGAGCCTTTGTCACGTCGTTCGGAGTTTGATGTTTGGGCGCTCCATGAGCGACAACGGTTCTGGGAGCGGCGTAATCTTCGGCGCGGGGCGATCGGAGGTGGATGTTTGCTGTGACTTTGTTATAGCATAATATTACTAGTCAGCTAAACTTGGATAAGGGCTTAAAAATAAATATCAACATAAGGTCTGGGGGTTTTAACTAACATAGTTCCACGAGTTTTGGGTGATTTATATAATTTCGGGGACTTAATAGATAAATCTGAAGAATGGGGGAGAAAGTTAGGAATATACATCCCATCGATGACAAGATTTAACACCGTGAAGTAACTTCGACCAGAAAAGGTGGATTCTCTAAGAAGTGCCAGGCTTGCAGAGAAGAGAAGCCTGGCTTAGAACTGATAGCAGCGACTCTTGCGGATTTAAATGCCAAAGTTGTTATGTCGCTATTGCATCTCTCCTTCGTATTGAGGGGATCTCTAGTTATTCATCGTAGCTAGGTAGTAGTGTAAGTAGTGTAGACAGTGGTGTCTAGACTAGAGGTTACTGAGATTGCACCCAACCCCGCGGATGGTTTGTGGTAGCCCGGTGGTGGCGAGCCACGATGGCGATGTATTCCACCCGCGTTCGGGTTAGTGATTGTAAGACCTTGCCAAACCTTCCTGGCCCCCTTCTCATCCCTTTCAGGTGGTTAGTGCTTTGGTGTCCCGAAGTGTTATGGTATAATTGCTATCATAGAACCTAAGTAATGAGGAAGTATCTAGGAACCTTGATCTCTCCCTTTGACCTCTTGATTAGTTTAATTATTCTTTGATACAACTTAGGTAGGTTATTATTTTTATGCTTTGATATTTAATTATCCTTTAACAATTACCTCCTCACTATAGTTTAGTGGTTTTGCTAAGTTAGTAGATATATGATTGTGACTTACTAGAAATTCTTTGTGCAAAGCTTTCTGTGGATACAATACTCTAGAATACTCATCCTAGGGGAAAAGCTACAATGGTAGGTGGATTACGTGAGCTTGCGAGAATCCTTCATATTCTTTTTAGCACTTAACAAATGCCAACAAGTTTTTGGCCATTGCTGAGGAAAGCAATTGGCCTAAAGATTCTAATGATGATCTTGATATACGCTGAATTTGAGTGTATCACTAGCTTTCAGTAGGATTACCCTTGTTACGATTGAGTTGTGGAATAGAGCGAGGACAAAAGATGTGCGATTCGCGATCTTCGACAAGATTCCACAAGATAAGGAAAGAAGAAAGATTGAAGAACCCAGGGTGCACGATCATTTCAAGATTCATCACCGTTGGAACCATGCTATCTCAAAGGTATGCATTTAATTATATATATTAATCTAACTATATAAAGTGGAAAAGAAGTCAGCCGTCGCAAGAATTCAATGAACATATCTCAGTAGCGTACATAGAAGCTACATATAGCGTGGTAAAAGTATGATTAAAAAGGTGAGAATGTCTTGCTCATGGACTATAAATTGATTTGAGTAGTTATCATTTTAATTTCTTGCATTGCATTGCATATTTTGCTCGATCAACTCATGCATTCACTCAGCTTAGTTTATATTTTCTCATGAGTGAGATCCATTGCATGATTAGTTCCTTTGCATATATCCATCCATGTATTTTGCATTTAAAATAAATATAAAATCCTCTACCATGATCATGCTCTTTCATCTCTAATTGGATAAATCTCTATAGTGCTTTGATGCTACCTTTGTTTTTGACTATAGTATGCTTTGGTTTGAAAAATACTGCTAAAGGGTATTTCTAAAGGCTTTTAAATTAAAAGCGTGGTGCTTAGGTTAAATAGCCTTCCTTAATTGAATTAGACATGGAGTCATTCGAACTAAAAATTGCTTGTGTAGACATTGGATATTTTGTTGGACTAACCCTTGCAGAAAATTCTCAAATACCAATTTGGGTAAGTCAAAGAGATGAACTTCGGATCGGAGATGAAGCAAGGCATCGATGAACTCAACCTTGTGCAAAAGACACTGACTCATTCATCATTGTGGAAGAATTGTAAGTATTAAATATCATTCACTCTGTCTTTTGCTACAAAGTTACCTTTGCCTTGATCCACATGCTAGAGTGCGAGTCATATAAATAAAGTTTGCTATAAGACATGAGAAATAAAATGCGTGCTAAAGAGTAATCAAGAACCACCTTTTCTATTAGCATAGATGAGATCTTATGAACTTTGGACAACAACCCTGCTTCAACCATATGTTGTATATTCCTCGGGTATGTGTCCATTAACATTTTGCGAGGGAAAGGTCTATACTATGTCTATTCGATGAAGAAGAGTGCTATACAACACGATATAGACAAGTAATCACTCCAAAAGAAGTGGATGGACAAAAGCAGCGGGACCATAAGAACATCAAAGGCAGGTAAGTGAATATTAATCACATATTTGTATACAATTTTTGTCTTATGTTTTAAAGATATATAATAATAATATATATCTAGAGGCATATGAAGGCTCATGGTAAAAGAAGCATGTTCCTAGGACAAGTTCCCTTGGGTATTCTTGGTCACTAAACTGCGAGGAACAAAGAATGAACAAGCGTCTAAGGACATGGTGATTGCAACACACGATTAAGGGGACGGTCAGCATTCACACTTAAAGTGCCGAGTAGCGAGGAAGGCTCAAGCATGGGGAAGGAAGGTCGAGCTCCTCTAAAGATCATCGGCAGTACTCTTCCTCTACTAGCTCCGTCACTTTCGACATCTTTGGTTTGCAATCCCTTTACTCACCATTGCTTTGTCTCTCTAAGTTTGAATGGTCATAAATGCTTTAAAGAGAGGAAATAAAAGACAAAAGTCTAGGGTGAAAGCGAGCCCACCTCTACTAAATAAAAGAAAAATAAAGAAAGATATACAGCAGGTTCTCTATAAAGTTTCCAAATCCAAGAGATCAATATAGACTAGGGGTCTAACTAACATAATTCCACGAAGCTTTGGTGATTTATATCTTTTCGGGGAACTTAACGGATAAATGCGAGAAGAATGGAGAAAGTTCCGTAATATATCTCACATACGATGACAAGACTTAACCATGAAGTAACTTCGACCAAAAATGTGGACTAAAACACTCTAGAAGGTACCAAAGACACCGGGGAGAAACCCGGCTCTGATTAGCCATAGAGGCCCCGGCGGCCGGCCCAAATCTGCTTTGGCGGCATCCCGCTCTGATACTAAATCAGCCATCTTTGTAGGTCGGTTTGTAACCGACTTTGAGGTCAGATATCTACACCGTTGCCAAGGTCGGTTGGATCCAATGGTCATCGTTCATCGCCAAGGCCTATATAAGAAGACCCCCTGGCCCCAGGGTTAAACCCTAATTCATTCTATCTCATTCTATTCATTATCTCTCAGCTGTAGAGGTGTCCCAATGTAAGGATAACCTCTCTCTGGGATTAGTGAATTAGAAGTAGATTAGAAGAAGATTAGCCATGTAATTAGAAATAGATTAGACATGTAATTAGAACTAGATTAGATCTAACTTAGATCTAGTCAGGAGTAAAAGGAGAGAGGAGCTATGCTCCTGTTTTGGAGATGTCTTCAGAGTATGGTATGTCTTTGTATCTTCTCTACAAGACTTATAATTCACATATTTATCTTCTCTATTTACTTCCATGTTTTACATATATGGTTAAGTATAGTTGTTATACTATTGCATGGGATCTCCGCTCATATTAAGGACTTTAGTTATTCATGGTAGCTAGAGTAGTAATTAATAGTGTAGACATGGTGTCTAGACTAGAGGTTACCTGAGATTGCACCCAACCCCACGGATAGTTTGTGGTAGCCCTGTGTGGTGACGACCACGATGGCGATGTATTCCACCACGTTCGGGTTGGTGATTGTAGGACCTTGCCAAACCTTCCTAGCCCCCTTCTCATCCCTTTCTGTGGTTAGTGTTTTGGTGTCCCGAAGTGTTATGGTATAATTGCTATCATAGAACCTAAGTAATAGAGAAGTATCTAGGAACCTTGATCTCTCCCTTTGACCTCTTGATTAGTTTAATTATTCTTTGATACCTTAGGTAGGTTATTATTTTATGCATTGACATTTGCTTATACTTTAATAATTACCCCCTCACTATAGCCTAGTGATTTGCTAAGTTAGTGGATACATGATTGTGACTTATTAGAATTCTTTAGCCAAAGCTTCCTGTGGATACGATACTCTAGAATACTCATCCTAGAAAAAAAAAACAATGGTAGGTGTTACGTAAACTGCGTAATCCTTCATATTCTTTTAGCACTTAACAAATGCCAACATGGGTGTTGGGAAACGCCGTGCCAGTAGAGGAAGCGGCCATTGGAAACGCCACGCCTTAAACGCGTGTAGCCGGGTCGGACTTTCGTGGGGGAGACGGGCCGTCGCGACGGCCATTGGATGAGCCGGTCATGCGCCGTTGATCGTTTCATGGCGCCGCGTCTTGGGAATGACTATGGACCGCATGCATTCCATGGCTTGCTACTATATAACAACGCTTCGATTTGGTACCATCTCCATCGCTAATTAGCCTCTCTCTTTCCATAAACCCCGGGCAGCTAGCTTCTTCTTCATCGACGAGATGGCGGCGTCTACACCAACGAGGAGCTTTTGTTCACCGTGGCGCCTCCACGGCGCCCCCTCCGAGGAAGCTCACCCACCGGCCAAAGAACTTCGGCACGCCAACGGTGCCTTGGCGTTGGTGGAGAAGGCGAACTTACGCCTTCAAGGTCGAGGCCATCGCCCGGCATCCTCGCTAGGGGGGATACCGCCAGGCCGGGCGGAGCTCCGGCGACGCCGGCCGGAACGCAGCGGGCGGCGGGCGCTTCTGCCGGGGCGCCGGAACGCAGCCGGCCGGCGGGACGGCCGGCAGCGGGGGGCGAGGCCTAGGCGGCCTGGCGGCGGAGGAGGCGATGGCGGTGGCCTTGTGATGATGGAGGCGATGGTGGCCGCCACTTTCTTTTTATTTTTTCGTTTTGTAAATATATTATCTAGTAATATATAATGACTCTCAAGTTGTTTTTAATTCATCTCCGTTCTCTATTTCTATCGTTTGTTTTTCTTTGTTCCTTCTTCATTCAACCCCATGAGCTATCGGTTCCTTTAATTTGCTTCCCCTCCCAAATCGCTATCGGTTCTAATTCAACCCGGTTGTGTCAATCTTCAAATCGCTTTTTCGGTTCTAATTCGAACCAGCGAGTGATCTGTGTCCATCAAGACCATTTGCTAGGGGAGCGATTCAACCCGGTGGTGATCCGAGTCTTCACCTTTAGAATTTGTTGAATCCATGGAGTTTCCGAGTTTCCGTGCACGAGCGGTTCATCACTACGGGCAAGCTTCAACACCGCCGGATTAAATTCGCAGCGATGCCTGGCGTAGTGATGAGCGAATCTGTAGTAGTGACTTGGAACCATTTGGTGCGTCATCGTCGATGGAGCAACTTTTTAGCCTTGACTGATGAAGCGGCTTTATTTATAGATCTGAAGTTGGTTTGGAAAAACAATTGATCGAACAATTTCTTCTATTTGTTGAAAACGTTCAATGGCTATATATCTTTTTTTTCACAAATCTTATCTTCATCCAAGATATGATGGTTAAAATAAATATCATTGAAATTTGATTCAAATCTAAACTTGAGCACCGTTCAATGTAAAATTTGTCAAAAAATGAACCATTAACTTTCGGTTGTGGGGCGTTGAACCGGGGCTCGGGATTGGGTGCCTTGGAAAACGCAGCCACCGTTGAGTGCCGAGGTGACGGCCATTGGTCGCAGCCGGTCGCCGTTTTTTCTAGGAGCCGTCTTTTGGGAAATGCCAAGGCTGATTACTATTTATACCCCGCCCCCCTCATTCCGTTGTCGAACACTAACTTCTCTTTCGTACCCCACGAGAGCCGGACACGCCGCCGCCGCCGATCCACATGGCCGCCAACCAGGAGGAGATGAAGTTCGCTGTGGAGCACCTCAACACCGCCCTCAACAAGCTCAACAGCCTGGCCGACGATGTTGTCCTGCCAAGGGTGAATCTGCCATTAGAAGAGAAGGCCAACTTCTATGCTCTCCAGATCAACTCCTTGACCGATATCCTCGCTGAGGGTATGCCGCCAACCTGGCAGAGATGGAGGAGGAGGAGGTCAGGAAGTCGACCAGGCAGGCGGCCAAGAAGGTCAAGAAGGTGGCTTAGGTTCTTTTTATGTTAATTTATCATTTGTCTTATTTATGTGGATTTGTAAGATACAATATATTTGGTTTGTGTTGGTTTGTTAATGATCGAATCAGTCGCCTGCATAATCTAATGCATCTCAATCTTCTTTTTCTGTCATTTGTTCTACTGTTTCCTTGTTTATCGATTTAAGATGATGCGTGTCAATCTTGAAATCGCTACCGGTTTTTATATCACACCCGGCAGTCATCGATCTGTGTTCTAGTATGTTCTAGTGAACGAGTTGTTTCTTAATCGATACTTGTCAATCTTCATTTTCTATCATTTGTTTTACTGTTCCTTCGTCGGCCCAGGAAGGTTGCGGCAGCCCAGACCGCTTTTATTTTTATTTTTATTTTTATCAGTTATCTAGTATTTTTATGTGTTTGTAAGATATATATATTATCTTTCAATGAATGAATCGTTTGTTATTCTGATGTGCGTCAATCTTCTTTTTCTATCATTTGTTTTACTGTTACTTACGTCTTGAAATCGATATCAGTTCTTATTCATACCCAGTTGTGATCTATGTCCATCTGAGCCGGGCAACGATTCAACCCGGTAGTGATCTAAATCTTCACTATCGGATATGGCTGGTTCCATGGATTTTCTGATTTTTCCGTGCCTGAACTGGTCGTCACAGTCGGTGGATTGGATTTTAGCAGTGATGCCGACGGCAGTGATGAACGAATTTGTAGTAGTGAGATGGTATGAGCATGTCTTTGACGCATGTACCATGGAAGCAATGGCGTGCCGTGATAGCCTCAATATGGCGGTGCAAGCTGGTTACCAAAAAATACATCTAGAGACTGACTGCTTGGATGTTGTCCAGCTCTGGAAGAAAAGAGAAACCTAGCATTCTATCATTAGCCATATTCTGGAGGATAGTATTTTACATGTTTTTTCTTTCTCTTTTATTAATAGAGATTGTAATAAAGTAGCTCATGTGCTAGCCGAACAAGTCACTGAGACGCATGGCCTGGAGAGGTGGCATGTAACTCCAGCATGTGTAAGTGATCTTGTCATGTTTGAGGCATCAGCCGACTGAGATTAATACAAGCCAAGAGTCACACACACACACACAAAAAAAAAAAACTCCAACCAGGAAACTGCACAACCAATTAGCTGGGTGGAAGCTGGGAAGCGGAGTTTTCCGGATCCATACAATTGATAGTGGCGGTTCGTTGACAGGTGAGAGGACCGAGGACCATCCTCACCCAATGCTTCCCTGCCAGAAGCCTGTGCCACACTTGCCTGTCCATCTCCTTTGATCAGTCGATTCTCAGGCATCACGCTGAAGTCGATGTCGACGATATTCCTGCATCATGCTGAAGTCGATGTCGACGATTCTTACATCATGCTGAAGTCAGTGTTGACGATTCATGTTTTGTCTTAATAGGATTAAAAGAGGATATTAGTTGCAAGCAGACCTATACAAAACAAGTTTTAGATGATGTTACGGAGTCCATCAATGCAGGCCTAGCTTTGTGACTAGCCCGTCAGCTTATGTTGGAAAACACTAGGAGATACGATTGGTATGTTATGGTTCTACCGCGGCATACACTAAGTATGTCATTTATATATATGTGTTATCGCCCACCAACATGCTTTATATATATGTGTTATCGCCCACCAACATGCTCACTCATTCTTTTGTTCATACTTCACAAAAAGAACAACCAATGGCGTATTTAGGAAAGAATCTCTCTGCAGCCGTGCTCATAATTGTCATCATGGCCACCTGTATCGGTATGTACGTGTATAAATGTCTCTCCTAACAGCTTAAGTTTTTGGCATTGAATTGGCTAGTGTATGCAAATATGTTGTTATGAACTATTTTAAATATAAGTGTCTCTCCTAACAACCTAAGTTTCGGCGTTGAATTGGCTCGAGTACATAATTTAATGTGTTGTTTTTTCATTAGTCTCTTGGCCAATTAACCACATTCTTACATGTGCTAGTATGTTCAATGCCAGCATACGTTCAAGCCGGCGGACACTGTGGGTACCAGAGCGCCAATTTTCATGGATTGTGCTTGGGCAGAAAAGGTTGCAATCGTACATGCCAAGTAGAAAGCCCCGATAACTATTACGGCGATTGTTACTGGCTTGAATGCTGGTGCTATAAATGCCCCCGCTGATTTTGTTCTTGTTGGTACCGCTCCGATCCATCCATGATGCAATGACCCTTGGTGTTTCTTAAGTATCAATTACACTTGTGGCTCTTATGTAATTATTTATATAAAGCGTTCTCTAAAAAATAATAGGATGGGTTAGCTCTGCTTCTTGAATAGAGTAATGTACACTACTGGTCCCTAAACTTGTATCGCTATGTCATTTCGGTCTCTAAACTTGCAAAACTTTCATCATACCTATAAACAATGTTATGTTTGGATCTCACTACATGTTTATCGGGTCTTAGTATGATCCTTGAATTTTACTAGTAACGAAATGATTTTTAGGTGGCGGGAGTTTTAGATTTTAGGAGGCAGGCAAGGGTGCATGTCACTCTTCAATGGTCACGGTAAATCACCTTTTTTTCCCGTGGCGGGCACTTCGCCCGTCACGCTTAATCCAACAACAAAACAAAAAAGCCTAGACCCAACCGGTTCGGGCCTGGATTTGGGCTGCTCGCGCTGCAGGTCGCAGCCGCTGCCGGCGGCGGCGGGCGAACAAACGACGCCACCGGCGTCCTGCTGCCCGGTGCTCCTCGGCGCCGGTGGAGCCGCATGCGGTGGGAGTGGAGGTGGATCCGGTGCTCCTACCGCCCGGTGGTGCTCGTCCGCCCGGTGACGCCGTATCGGTGCTCTTCCCCCGTCGATGCTCATCCGTAGAGGTGGAGCTGGATCCGGTGGTCCTCCGACCGCCGGTGCTCCTCCCCACAGTGGATCCGTCCTCCCCGCCGGGGCGGATCTGGTAGGGGTGGAGCCGCCGGAGCTCCTCCGGCCGGGGAGCGGATCGGTAGGGGTGGAGCCGGATCCGGATCCGTAGGGGGTGGAGCCGCCGGTGCTCCTCCCACCGCTAGTGGAGGCGGATCCGCCGCCGGGTCGTGGCCACCTTCCGGGGAGGGAGAGGGGTGCCGCCCGCCTTAGATCCGCATGGAGCCGGATCCGCCGACTTTGGGAGGCGGCTGGCGCCGCGCCTGGGGGGAGGGAGGGGGCCATCGGAGAAGGGAGGGGGGGGGGGAGAGGAGGCGCGCTCGTGCTCAGCGCGACAAAGGGAGAGGAGGAGTCGCACTCGGTTATTGCTTCTCAGTGTGGAAAAGAGAGAGTGGATACTAGGGTTTGGTTTGGTTTGGAAAAGAGAGAGTGGATACTAGGGCTTCACGGTTGTTGGTATTTGATAAGCCTATAGAAATATTTATAGTTTGTATAATCCGCAAGCGAACGGATACCAGTGAGCACTTCACCCGGGAGAGGGTTTTAATATCGAATCCACTGGGAGAATGATGTGAAGATAACTGAGGCATATAACTAATCCCTGAGCAGCAATCAAGGACTTGAGAGGATAAAGAGGTAAGGAGATTCCTATGGTTGTCTAGTTCTTATCCTTGTAAGCGATGTTGATATTGTCTTAAGGGGATGTACTCAAAGGAAAACATGGACGAAACATGCAATCCTCCAGCAACATGGTCCTGCTTGGCCAATCCAACGGGATGTGGACTCCAAAGGAATCAATGGTACTGTCACTACCACGAACTACCACACTCCGGAAGGAGGGTGCATTCACAAGCAACCTCGGTCTAAGCACCATGCCTAAACCTAAGCTACCCCTCTAATCTATAGCGTCCTACAGATTAAAGTACTCAAATAAGAGTTGTGAACAATAAGAATAATAAGAACACAATTACTTACTCAAACAAGAAGTTGATCTACTATAGAAGTCTCAGGATCAGGTCCCACGAGGCCTTTGATCCCAGAGGTACAAGCGTAGAGGAGTCACCGACAGGTCCGGTGCTTCCCCTTCTTCTCCTCCACCCGCTCTTTAGCTCTCAAGACTAGATCTAGTCACTCTCTTGGGGTACTACAGATCTAATCTCTCAACTTGATGCTTTGCTCTTCAACTCACTCTAGGGCTTCTAGTTCTACATGGTATTCTAATCTAGATTTAAACTAGAGAGGAAAGGTCAGGCCTCAGCCTATTGAGTATTGAGTTGAATAAAGAATTAGGGTTTCACCCTGGGGTCAGGGGGTTTTCTTACATAGCCATCGGTGATGAACAGGGACCCTTGGATCAAACCGACCTTGAACAACGGTATAGATGCAACCTCAATGTCGGTAGTGAACCACCATAGAAAGGAGAGGCTGACATCTAGGACCCACCTGGCGGTCGCCATGGATCTTCCTGGTGATCGCTAGGGCCCTGGGTCACAACCACATCTCCTTCCTCCTGGTGTCTTCTGGTGTCTTCTAGAATGTTTTAGTCCACTTTTTGGGTTGAGTTGCCTCATGATCAAGTCTTGTCATCATATGGGATGCAAACTCTTAGGTTTCTCACCGTTCTTATCTGCTTTTATCAGTTTAATCCCTGAAAAGATATAAATCACCAAAGATCGTGGAATTATGTTAGTAAAGCCCCTAGACTTATGTTGATATTCATTTTATGCCCTTATTTCATGTTTAGTTGACTAGTAATATTATGCTATAACAGGTGTCAACAACGGTGCAGTTCGAGAAGGTGAAACGTAACAGGGACGAGGTTAGAACCGCCCCCGCGCCGCTTGTGCAACCACCAACAAAGCTACTGTCGCTCGACCATGTAGTGGCGGTACCACGCGTCAGGCGACAAGGGAAGAGGAAGGCCGAGAGGTCCTTCATGTCCAGGGTGTGCAGGTGCCTGTTCCCAAGGGTCAGGGAGTGAGTGTGTGAGTGATCTGACGGTAAATTACAATCACTCAGACTTACGTATACGTGTTCTTCGACAGAGATTGTATTGTACCGCTACTTCAGAATTTTTTGTTCTTTGTTCATTATTATATACTTTATTTGTATAAACTTCAGGCATTAGTCGAATCAAAATCACTCGGGAAAAAAAATTATGAGCCTGCTCTTGAATTCTCTCGATTGTTGATACTCCTACACGTACGTAGATGTATTTTCTTTGAAGAGGAAGACCGAGAGGTCCTTCGTGTCCAGGATGTACAGGTGCCTGTTCCCAAGGGTCAGAGAGTGAGTGTGTGAGTGATCCGACGGGAAATTACAATCACTACGCAGTGTACAGGCCATACGTATACGTGTTCTTCGACAGACATTGTATTGTACTGCTACTTCATAATTTGTTTGTTCTTTCTTCATTATTATATACTCTATTTGTATAAACTTCAGGCATTAATTAGTCGGATCACTCGATCACACGGAAAAATGATTTGTATAAACTTCAGGCCTGCTCTTGACTTCTGATGTTGATACTCCTACGTGTAAAAAGGAATGAACGAGGTTACCTTGCTTAGGTCCTTGGTTACGTGTTATATTGGGGAGGAACTGCCCCTTGGGGAGGAACTGCCCCTCCCGTGGCTTACAACCAGTGATTACAGGGATGGTGATCCTGGACTCTAGACTCGTTACATTGTATGGTTAAGCTAACATCTAGAACATGCACATGCACATCTAGTCAATATCTATTATCTATTTCTATTCTCTAACATCCCCTCTCAATCTCAGCCACGTACGAGGTTGAGATTGGACCTGAATTCTCTTTTCTTGAGCACCGTGAGAGGCTTGGTAAAACCATCAGCTAGTTGGTCACCGGTATGAATGTATCTGATATCGAGCAACTTTTGTGCTACTCTTTCTCGGACAAAATGAAAATCAATTTCAGTATGTTTAGTCCTTGCATGGAAGACTGGATTTGCCGATAGATATCGGGCACCAACATTATCACACCAAAGACGGCGGAGGAGAGTGAGAGACTCTTAGTTCAGATAATAATTTTTGAATCCATATGATCTCAGCCGTTGCATTCGCCGAAGCTTTGTACTCAGCTTCGGTACTTGACCGTGACACTGTAGGTTGTTTCCTAGCACTCCATGAGACTAGATTAGGTCCAAAGAACACTGCAAACCCCCCTGTGGACCGGCGATCATCAACACATCCAGCCCAATCTACATCGGAGAAGGCATTGACCATGCTAGAATTAGACCGCTTGATCTTGAGGCCAACAGCTATGGTACCTTTAACATACCGTAGAATGCGCTTGGCAGCACTCCAATGTAGTAATGTGGGAGCATGCAAAAACTGGCAAACTTTATTGACTGCAAAGGATATATCTGGTCTAGTTAGTGTAAGATATTGGAGGGCACCAACTAGACTTCTATACCGTACTGAATCATCAGGTCCCAAGGCTTCTCCTTCATACAAAGACAATTTTTCAGATGTAGATAACGGTGTGTCCACAGGCTTGCAATTACTCATACCAGTCCTCTTGAGAATGTCGGTAGCATATTTTTCTTGTGACATTACCAGACCATCGGCTATGCTCTTTACTTCAATGCCAAGAAAATAGTGTAGATTCCCTAAGTCCTTGAGAGCAAACTCTTGTCGCAGGTCTTGGAGTAAGGCATTTGTTGCTTCTTGTGATGAACTGGCAACAATAATATCAACATACACAAGTACAAACATTGTGTAGTTTCCCTTGATGTAGTAAAAGACACTACTAGAAAAACGTTGTTTTGTCCCCGATACGTTTTACACTACAGGCGAGCTTCTCATTTTGAACTGGAATTAAAATTCCTATTAGTCCCGGTTGATACTACCAACCGGGAGTAAAGCTCTTCGAGGAACAATGTCCGAGGCAGTTCTCATCTGGAGTAAACCTTTAGTCCCAGTTCTAGCCAACAACCTGGACTAAAATAAGACATTTAGTCCCGGTTTGAACTCTCAAGATTTTAATCCCGGTTTGAGAGTAGGGACTGGGGGGTGAAAGGTTTTGGTCAGGGTCGACCAGGGCCCAAATCGGCGACTTTAGTCCCGGTTGGAATATACAACCGGGACTAAATCTATTTTTTTTTTAGGCAACATCACTTTTGCACAAAAGGACCCTGAGATTTTATTATATTATGACCAACATCGTTAGCGCAATATAGAATTACGTTTTAACTTGAATTCGTAGTTTTGGTTTTCTCTTATTCAAAATACGTTTTTCGTTTATAAACACATTTGTGTATTCCATGATATTCCATGTGGTTTTGGCCTCAAACTTTTTCCCACGCTTTCACATGCCCCGTGTGTAGGAACCGCCAAGTTTGAGAATTTTTTGAATTGGTTTGGTATTTTTGCGGTTTAATTAAATTTCCGCGCAAAGTTCTCGGTAATTATAAGTTGAACTGAGTCCACCCCAAAAAAGATCTGAAACGGTGCCAAACTTTGTGAGAAGGTGTCTTGTGCCCTAGGAGATGAAGTTTTTTTTGGAGTTGGGTGCAAAATTACATTTGTTTTTCCTCTGAAACTTCGCCATGATTTGTGCGCCTTGTATGAGAAAAATGCGATAATTCAAATAATCATAAAAAACCCCTAAGATTTTGCATGGGATCATATTTTAGGTGTATATGAGCACAAAAAAAATTTCAAACAATTTTAACACCGGTAGACCCAACAACCTTCACGGAGGTATCGCAACCTTTCACCAACCATGTACCTCTGCACTTAGGTTCTCCATGATTCTAAGGTCCATGCGTATTCCAGTTTGGTTTTGGCCTCAAACTTTTTCCATGCTTTCACATGCCCTGTGTGTAAGAACTGCCAAGTTTGAGAATTTTTTGAATTGATTTGGTATTTTTCCAGGTTTAATCGAATTTACTGCGCGAGTTCTCCCAAAGAATTATATGTTGAACTGAGTCCACGTCCAAAAGATCTGAAACGGTGCCAAACTTTGTGAGAAGGTCTCTTGTGCCCTAGGAGACGATGTTTTGGGGAGGTGGGTGCAAAATCCTGTTGTTTTCCATACGAAACTTCGCCATGGTTTATCGCCGCGGCGTAGAAAAAAATGCAGTAATTCAAATAATCATGAAAAAACCTAAGATTTTACGTGGGATCATATTTTATGTGTATATGAGCACAAAAAAATTTCAAACAATTTTAACACTGGTAGACCTAACATCCTTCACGAGAGGTATACAAACCTTTCACCAACCATGCCTCTCGCACTTAGGTTCTCCATGATTCTAAGGTCCATGCATATTCGAGTGTGGTTTTGGCCTCAAATTTTTTCCCCACGCTTTCACATGCGTTGTGTGTAAGAACTACCAAGTTTGAGAATTTTTTGAATTGGTTTGGTATTTTTTTTTTTAGTTTAATCGAATTTTTATGCGAGTTCTCCTGGTAATTATAAGTTGAACTGAGTCCACCTCCAAAAAAGATGCGAAACGGTTGCCAAACTTTGTGAGAAGGTCTCTTGTGCCCTAGGAGACGATGTTTTGGGGAGGTGGGTGCAAAATCCTGTTGTTTTTTCCATACGAAACTTCGCCATGGTTTGTCGCACGGCCTTGAGAGAAAAATGCAGATAATTCAAATAATCATGAAAAAAAACCTAAGATTTTGCGTGGGATCATATTTTGGGTGTATACGAGCACAAAAAAATTCAAATAATTTTAACACCGGTAGACCCAACATTCTTCACGGTAGGTATACACAACCTTTCACCAATCATGTCTCTGCGGTTAGGTTCTCCATGATTGTGAGGTCCACGCGTATTTCGGTGTGGTTTTGGCCTCAAACTTTTTCCCCGCGCTTGCACATGCCCCGTGTGCGAGGAACCGCCAAGTATGAGAATTTTTTGAATTGGTTTGATATTTTTTCCAGTTTAATCAATTTCATTGAGCTCTCCCTTAATTACAAGTTTAAAAATACTAGGTTACATATTTTATATGTGTGCAGTAACAGAAAATGTAGTAGAATATGATTTTTTTTTTAAAAAATTCCATGTATATAATTTCTTGGCATATAATAGAGATTTAGAATGTAATATATAGAATATATAAATAAGTAAGTAAATAAGCGTGGCGGGAAATGAAATTCCCCCGCCCCCAAGTCCCTTTAATCCCTTTTTGTCCATGTATGCGGGACTAAAGGTCCAAAAATTCAGCCATGGGACGAAGACCGCGCCAAAATAATCTTTAGTCCCGGATCTACGTGAGCAGCATGGGATTAATATCTCTAAATATTAATCCCAGGCGTAGCCTACAACCGGGGTTAATAGAATTTTACTCCCGGACGTCCCTAGGAACCGGGATTATAGGTGGGTGTATATTACCGCGTGACGCCCGGGCTTCTCGTCTTCCCCGTCGATCTCGTCTCACAGTACGACTCCGCCGCCGCGCAGCGCCGTCGACGCCACCGCGCCGTCCCGGCCCGCCGCTGCCGCCCCTCCTCCCGCGCGCGTTGGCTCGTCGCTCCCCGGCACGGCCCGCCAACGCCCGTCGCGGCCGGCTCGTCGCTCCCCGGCGGCGCCGCCCCTCGTCCGTCGTCCGGCCGCCGGCGCTCGTCGCTCCCCCGGCTGCAGCGGGTAGGTACTGACCACCGTCCGACGGCTGTCATGCTTGGCCGCTGCTGCTCATGTCCTTTGTCTGCCACGCACGAGCCGCCGCCCGGCCGCCGAGTTCAAGCATCTCCCGCAGGCCGCGATTCGAACTTTCTTGACGCAGGTCTGCTGCGGCGTCCTTGCAGTTCGAGCTACAATTTCTTCTCAGGACAGAAAGTATAGGGATGAATCAATATTTAGCTATTAGATTCAGACAACTCTTTTGTGCCCTGCATCCTTGAACTGTTGGATTCAGAGATCATCGTTTTTTTTTTTTTTGAATCTGCACAAAATTTGAGTACAGTATGTTCATTTCTTTGGCCGGTTGCTACGTAAAAAAAAGTGGTATGAAAACTGAATTGTAGGCTCTTTAGTTCTGAAGAGAAGTCGTATGATTTCAGTTCTGTTTCAATTCAGAAAATAGAAGTTCTGAAAATAGCGAGGAATTATCGGTGTCCATATTTAAGCTTGGTTTGTTTTTTTCTATCAAGTAGCAACATAGTGGGTTCAGAAAATGGCATGCTATCTGTTTGCTAATTATAGGTGAAATTTGTTTGAGGACAACGCAAATGCTTTGTGCTCTTTGTCGGTAGTGATAGTACAAAATGAAGCCTTTCTCACTTGTCTATGATCTTTTTTGGATGGCTTGGAATTTGGTTGCTAATGAAGGTTTCATTTCTTCTTGCAGTTTCAATTGACTTGGAACAATATGACCAAAGAAAGCAGCTCAAGAAAAGTGGCCTGGTAATAAGGACCAATAGGCAGTGTAAGTTTGATGCCTCATCTCATTTCTTCCTCACTAGTGATAAGGACCATAAATGTGAATTTCTGATGCTATAATTTCTACTGTGGGTATGGCTATTTTGGCCTACTCAAGTCCCTCATTTCTGCTACTAAGTTGTCACCTTTACAAATTATAGCTACGGTCTCTGTCTTTGTTGATCCTGCAATTATCACAATTATTTCCTGGAGCAGTAAAATAGATGAAGGTAGTAGTAACAGTTAGAATTTTGTTCAATGTAGCTAGCAATCACACTAGCCGCAAAAACCATGAGTTGTCTTTTTTATTGAACTTATTTTTTATAAACGTTACCTTAGCAATGACACAATGGAAATAGTTCATTGCCTATCCTAGCTTGACTTAGTAGTTCTTTCAATGATATACACTGTGTCTCAGCTACATTCAGTACTTTGGTTTTATATAGAGAGAGCTTGTGCTTGATACTTTTTTGTGAGATGGATACTTTCTTTTTTTGTGTCTTTCAGCACTGACCAAGTGAGCAGTGCTTAATATTTTCTCAGAATGGTTGCCTTCAGCATATGTTTCTAGTTTTAACACTTCTTCTTTTTTCCTTAATTATTAAGCTGCAGCAGGTTATTATTATTACATACCTATTTATATACTAATACTTTTTCTTTTTCTCAAATTGAAGAGAAATTATTTGAAGAGCGTAACCGCAGAGAAAACTCATCTCCATGCAATGCAAGAGACTCGGCAGGATTTATCAATGACGAAATCTTAACAAAAGGCGCCAAGTTCTATGACCCCAATGAAAATTGGGTTCCAAATCATTAGAGTTCTAGATGATTTGAACTTTTTATAATCGGGTGATTTGGCATCATGTATGACCATGAACTTGTAATCGGCTCCAAATATATGTGGCATCATAACGCTGAAAAACAATATATGCGGCGCTTTGATATATAATATAGACATATATTAATGTATGTACTTTAGTTTCATACTTTTATTTGTGTGCATGGATCGATTTGAAACTTCCCTGAACGTGTATCATTAGTAGTGTAGAATCATATTCGAAAACCAAATTTAAAAGCAAAATATATCATGAAATTAAAAGAAATAGAAAAAGGAAAAAAAAAGCAGAGAGATTTAATCCCGGTTGGTAACACCAACCGGGACTAAATCTGGTGGTGCAGGCTTTGGGCACGGGCCTCGAGGGCATCCTGGTTGGTGTTCTGAACCGGGACTAAAGGTTATTATTAATCCCGGTTCATATTTTCACCACCGATTTTTAGTCCCAGATCGTAATCCCGGTTCAATTTACACTATGGAAAACCGGGACAAAACAGCGTTTGTGTACTAGTGAGAGTGAAGTGTCACCCTTGGATGGCACAAAACCGAGGCGTTGTAACTTGTTGCATAACCGAGCATACCAGGCACGGGGGGCTTGTTTGAGTCCATAAAGGGCCTTATCAAGTTTGCACACAAAATTTGGATAGTTGGGATCTTTGTAGCCTGGAGGTTGATGCATATATACTTCCTCTTCAAGTACTCCATGGAGAAAATCATTCTGAACATCAAGTTGACGTAGAGACCACCCTTGAGATACTGCTATGGAGAGTACAAGTCTGATTGTGGCGGCTTTAACAACAGGGCTAAAAGTATCTTCATAGTCAATGCCACAGCGTTGCTTGTATCCTTTTGCAACAAGTCGCCTGTCAATAGTGCCATCAGCCTTGTGCTTGATTTTGTAGACCCATTTACAGTCAATGATATTTTTGCCACTTGGTGGAGGTACAAGGTGCCAGGTCTTGTTTCTCAGTAGGGCAGTGTGTTCCATGTTCATCGCTTCTACCCAATTTTGATCTTTTAGGGCTTCATGCAAAGAGGCAGGTTCACCTGTCCCAGATGACGCTGACATGCACCACCTCACAGTACCATCAGTATATGTGCGAGGTGTGCGAATCCCATGCTGAAGACGTGTAGCTGGACGAGCAACTGTTTGTCCGGATGATGAGGTAGCAGGAGCAGCAACAGAGTTGTTCACCACAGTGGATCCTTGATCTGGTACACCAAGCAAATCGGATCTCCGGTTGCTGTCCGTCCACAGTCTTGAGGTGCGGTCGTTATCCATCAAGGGCGCGCGGGTCCCCGACCCCGCAGCGACCGGATCAATTTGAGGCCGATCGTCCGCGATGGAGCAGTCGGCGCGGAATCGGCGCCGAGGATCCCGGCGCCCGTGCTCGGTCGCCATGCGCGAGTGTGCGCCCTCGGCGCTTGTGCGCGCCCGCTGGCGCGACGAGCCAATGCCGATCCCGAGGGAGATCCGCTGGGCTCTGCGGCACCCGACGAGATCCACCTCGAGGTGGGTGTTGTCGCGCCCGGTTGTGTCTCCCGGGGAAAGCACATAAAATGTCGTTGATCTTGAACGCCATATGAGGTGCGAGGCGTCATTTTGTTAAATCGACCATTCCCAGTATCAACCACGCGAAGTGCTATGGCTGGTGCCATGGTTAGAAGACTCATCACGTCGGTCTAGTAAAATTGCGTCCCCGAAAGAAGAATTTTGGGATAATAGGGAATCAGGCAAAACAGCAAGTTCGGATTTTAGCCGTGCTCCAGCATTGGGATTTAGAAGAGAAAAAGGAAAAACTTGCTCATCAAAAAAACAACATCTCGGGAAATATATACCTTGCCAATAGATGGGTCAAGACACTTGAACCCCTTATGTAGGTTGCTATAACCAAGGAAAACACATTGCTTCGAACGAAAAGCTAATTTGTGATTGTTGTAAGGTCTCAAGTTTGGCCAACAGGCGCACCCGAAAGACCGGAGAAAGGAGTAATCGGGGGTTTGTTGAAGGAGACGTTCATGTGGTGTTTGGTTGTCAATAACCTTTGATGGTAGGCGATTAATTAGAAAGATAGCGGTGGAAAAAGCTTCCCCCCCGAATTTTAGGGGCATAGATGCATGAGCTAACAAGGATAGACCAACGTCCACAATGTGGCGATGTTTGCGTTCAGCGGACCCATTTTGTTGATGAGCATATGGACAAGACACGTGATGGGCAATGCCTACGCGTGTAAAGAATTCATTTAGGGACTGATATTCACCCCCATCTGTTTTTGCATGGCAAGGATTTTACGATCAAATTGTCGTTCTACCAATTTAAAATCTTGAAAAGATTTTGAACACTTCAGATTTATGGGGAATAAAATATATCCAAGTGAACTTGCTGAAATCATCAATAAAACTGACATAATATGAATAACGACCAACAGAGGAGGGGGCAGGACCCCAAACATCAGAAAACACAAGTTCTAGAGGCCTAGCGGATACACTAGTGGATCTAGAATATGGCAATTGATGACTTTTGCCCATCTGGCATGCATCACAGATGATATTTTTATTTTGATCTAGGACAAATGGAAGCTTGTGGCGGTTTAGAATTTGACGAACTACAGGACTTGAGGCATGGCCCAGTCGATGGTGCCACACAGTGGAAGAAGGCTTGATAGCAGCGAAGGCTTGTTTATTTGTGCTTGGTGCAGGCTTTAGGGGATACAGGCCATCTTCACAACGTCCTTTAAGGATTACCTTCTCCGTGCCCTGCTCCTTAATGAAAAATTGATGGGGATGAAACTCAAGAAAAGCATTATTGTCTTTAGCAAGGCGATGAACAGATAGAAGGTTTTTACTGGATTGAGGAACATGAAGAATTTTGTGAAGATGAATATTACTAGAAGGGGTACGCAAAATACTAGAACCAATATGACTTATCTCCATACCTGCACCACTTGCCGAGTGGACCTGATCACGGCCACCATATGCGTCTCGTACGGTCAGTTTGTCAAGTTCACTGGTTACATGATCCGTCGCGCCGGAATCGACGTACCAGTTGGTGTCAACTCCATACGATGACGTCGTAGCAGAGGACACGCTCTTCGGTGGCGCACCGTTGTAGGATGAGTCGTAGCGGTTGTAGCAGCGGTACGCAGGGTGCCCTTCCTTGCCGCACACCTGACAGATGACGCCTTCTTGAAAGTTGCGTCCACGACCGCCACCTCCACGGCCTTTGCCGCCCCTTGGAAACCACCGCGACCGTTTCCACCTCCTCGACCACCACGGCCCGCGGCGGTTTTGATTGTTGCCCCCACCGCGGCCGTCTCTCATAGCGGCGTTGACGGAGTAGGGAGAGCCGCCATCGCGGATCTCACGGGCTTGTTCATGGCTCACGAGTTGAGCACGGAGTTCGGGGAGGGAGATCGGGTCGGCCCGATTTGCAACAGCGGAGGTGACAGAGTCGAACTCGCTCCAACTCCCATGAGAATGAAAGAGACGATCTCGTCGTCGTCCATCTTCTTGCCTGCTGCCGCCATGTCGTCGGCCAGGCCCTTCATCTTGGTGCAGTACTCCGCCACGGTGGACGACCCTTTGCGTGTTGTGGTGAGGGCCATCCGCGTGGTCATGATCCGGGCGTGGGACTGCGATGACTGGAATTCTTGGATCTTGGCCCATAGTTCGGCTGCCGTGGTGGCAGACGCGACTTGGGAGAACACATCTTTGGAGAGGGACGAAAAAAGGTAGCCGCGGACTTGGCTGTCCTTGGCAAACCACTTCTCATAGGCCGGATTGACAGCCGGCTCCGCCTTCTTGCCCGTCGCAGTCTCAGCTGCGTCGTCCTCTAGGAACTCAGGTGGGGGTTTGGCGGTGGGCTTTGTGAAGCTCCAAAGCATGGCGCCTTGGAGCGTGGCTGTGACTTGGGCGAGCCACATGGTGTAGTTGCTGCGTGTGAGCTTGTCTGTTACTGGTGGAAGAAAGCCAAAGGAGAGGGCAGCTGTGGCATCGGAAGAAGTTGCCATGGGGATCTATCCGTGAGGATTTTTTAGGCTCTTTGATACCATGTAAAAAGGAATGAACGAGGTTACCTTGCTTAGGTCCTCGGTCACGTGTTATATTGGGGAGGAACTGCCCCTCCCGTGGCTTACAACCAGTGATTACAGGGATGGTGATCCTGGACTCTAGACTCGTTACATTGTATGGTTAAGCTAACATCTAGAACATGCACATGCACATCTAGTCAATATCTATTATCTATTTCTATTCTCTAACACTACGTAGATGTATACGGAGGACCATCCGCACACAATACTTCTCCCCAGAAGCCTGTGCCACTTGCTTATCCGTCTCCCATCACGGCTTTGATTAGTCGATTCTCGGGCATCACGCTGAAGTCGATGCCTACGATTCTTACATCAGGCTGAAGTCGATGTTGACGATCCTGTTTTGTCTTAATAGGTGTCAAAGTGGAGATGTTCAAAGCAGACCCATACAAAACAAGTTTTAGGTGATGTTACGGAGTCCATCAATGCAGGCCTATCTTGGTGACTAGGCCAGGTCAGCTTCTGTTGGAAAACACTAGGAGATACGATCAGTATGTTTATGCTTCTACCGCGGAATATACTAGGTATGTCATTCATATATATATGAACAACCATGTTTCATCTCACCAACATGCTCACTCATTCTTTTGTTCATACTTCACAAAAAGAACAACCAATGGCGTATTTAGGAAAGAATTTCTCTGCGGCCGTGCTCATAATTGTCATCATGGCTCATCTGTATCGGTATGTACATGTATAAATGTCTCTCCTAACAACTTAAGTTTTGGCATTGAATTGGCTGATATATGCAATCTAATATGTTGTTATGAACTATGAACTATTGGAAATATAAGTGTCTCATCTAACAACTTAAGTTTTGGCGTTGAATTGGCTGATATATGCAATCTAATATTTTTTGATTAATCTTTTGACCAATTCCACATTCTTACATGTGCTTTCATGTTCAATGCCAGCATACGTGCAAGGAGGAGATTGTGGGTACCCAAGCGCCAATTTTCATGGATTGTGCTGGGGCACTAATATCAGTTGCAATCCTACGTGCCTAGCAGAAAGCGACGATAACTATTACGGCGATTGTTACTGGCTTGAATGCTACTGCTATAAATGCCCCCGCTGATTTTGTTGCCGTTGGTACCGCTCCGATCCAGCCATGATGGAATGACCTTGGCCTGGCGTTTGTTAAATATAAATTACACTTGTGGCTCTCATGTAAGAATTCATATGAAGCGTTTTCTAAAAAGTAATATGATGGGTTACCTCAGCTACTTAAACAAAAAAACGAAACCCAACCCAGGAGGAACCGGTGGTTTTGCATTAAGAGATTGGTGCAACACCTAAAGTTGCTTCCGACGGGAGTCGAACTCAGGCGGGCTCGCTCCACACCTGGGAGTGTTACCATCGAGCTACAAGCTCGTTCACCTCAGCTACTTAAACATAGAGTAATGTACACTACTAGTCCCTAAACTTTATCATTTCGGTCTCTGCACTTGCAAAACAGTCATCCAGTTACCTATAAATAATGTTATGTTTTCATCTCACCACATGTTTATCGGGTCTTAGTATGGTCTTTGAATTTATTTTAATATCCTATATCAGCCAGCTCCTGGACTATCATAACGCTCACTCCTGCATATATATGCCGTTACGTATATGCACATCTATTGGAGATATAAGTGTCTTTGCTGTGGGTTTAAGATCGCGGTGAATTGGCTGATGTATGTAGCTCACTGTGTTGTTTTGATTAATCTTTCAGCTAATTAACCACGTTTTGCATGTCTAGTATGTTCAATGCTTGCATACACTAGATTGACTTCGGGCACCTGTGGGCAATTATCACAGATCCTGTGAGACCGTCGACAACACTGTTTATTGTGATATTATATGCCACGGAGAAAACTCCGAGAATGTGAACGGCGAATGTTTTTTTTTCAATGCTACTCCCTCTGTCCCATGTTGTTTTTTACGTTTTGACTTTTGAACTTCTTATTTGACCATCTGTCTTATTCAAAATATTTATGTAAATAATAAAATAACTTAATCAATATTTAAGTATCTTTATTAATAAAATAAGTCATAACAAAATAAATAGAACCGAATCCAGGGTGACAAACTCAATGGGACGGAGGGAGTACTTCTTTACATGTTCATAGCGCTTCGGTCCAAGTATGGTTGCAACAAGACGCCAGCAGGGCGCCGGTGCTAGTGGCCGGTGGTGGCTACCACGGCTACCACTCGGACAGCCTCAGCAGTAGGAACATGCCCACCCGACTGCCGAGCTCTCATGGCCATTTGCCTGCTGCTCTTGCTGGCTACGACTATGACTTCGACGCCTACGAGCACTACGAGAATCTCAGTGCCAGGAACGTGCCTTCATCTCGGCCACCGAGCTCGCATGGCTACACACCCCACCGGCCTCATCACCAGTGATAGCGAATAGGATATGTGGAATACGCGATATATTCCTCAGAGACTGCAGTAGTGTACATATAGGCATGATGGGGAGCCGGATACGACAGGCCCATGGGCCTTGTCATGTTTACATTCTAACACTCCCCCACAGTTAGAACTGAGAGCACCGCGAACATTTAGACTGTTTCTAAACTCGAAGAAGACCGAAGTCAGGAGACCCTTGGTGAAGATGTCGGCGTAGTGAGATGTGGCAGGTACAAGCAGAATATGAACTTCACCAAGAGCGACACAGTCACGAACAAAGTGTAGATCAATCTCCACGTGCTTGGTCTGCTGGTGCTAAACAGGGTTGGTAGACAAGTAAACAACACTGACATTGTCACAGTACACAATGGTGGCTCGACGAAGAGGGCAATGGAGCTCATGAAGGAGTTGGCGCAACCAACTTGCCTCCGCAACTCCATTTGCGACAGCGTGATACTCGGCCTCAGCACTGGATCTAGAAACAGTGGGCTGACGCTTCGACGACCAGGAGATCAGATTATCATCCAGGAACACCCCGTAGCCAGAGGTGAAACGACGAGTGTCGGGACAACCAGCCCAATCAGCATCAGAGTACACTGTAAGATCATCGGGTGAGGTCCGATGATGACAGAAACCAAGCTCCAAGGTTCCTTGAATATAGCGCAGGACGCGCTTCATGGCGGTGAGATGTGGCTCTTTCGGATCATGCATATGAAGGAAAATTTGCTGGACTGCATAAGCAATATCAGGACGTGTGAAGGTGAGATACTCAAGAGCACCAGCAATACTGCGAAATTGTGTCAGGTCGACCACCGGAACACCATCTGCAGACAACTTGGCGTGAGTTTCAACAGGTGTGCTGCAAGGCTTGCAATCACTCATACCAACAGGGTCCAGAAATGTCCGTCATATACTGCTTCTGAGAGAGAAAGAGACCATCAGAGCACCGCTCAACTGACAAGCCTAGAAAGTGATGAAGAGGACCCATATCTATCATGGAAAATTCTTTCTGAAGGGCTGCAATAATCCGCTGAAGAATTTCTGGTGATGATGCTGTGAGAACAATATCATCCACATAGAGAAGCAAAAAAGTTGTGTCAGCACCATGGCAAAAAATGAAGAGTGAAGAATCAGCCTTGGACTCCACAAAACCGAGTGAAGTGAGGTGTCCAGCAATCCGGATGTGCCATGCGCTTGGAGCTGCTTCAACCCATAGACTTGTTCAAGCAGCAGACAAAATTGGGTTGAGAGGGGTCAACAAAACCTGAGGGCTACTCAGAATAAACTATCTCATTGAGTGTCCCATGAAGGAATGCATTCTTGATGTCAAGCTGATGTATAGGCCATGAATATGACAGAGCCATAAAGTGAGGACAACTCGGACAGTAGCAGGCTTGACCACCGGGCTGAATGTTTCATCATAGTTGACTCTAGGCAGCTGAGTGAAGCTGCAAAGAACCCAGCGAGCCTTGTAACGATCAAGAGAATCATCGACCAAGAATTTATGTCTAAAAAATCCATTTACCCGTGACAAGGTTGATTCGGGTGGGCGAGGAACCAAAGTCGAGGTGTCATTCGCTTTGAAGTGCATCGAACTCGGCTTTGCATCGCTGCCCGCCAATGAGGATCGGTGAGGGCGGAGCGGACGGACTTTGGAATGGGAGAGAGGACCCCCACATGGAGGTTCAGCGGTCGGCCGGCCGACCGTGAAGCCGGACTTCCCACGAGTCCTCATGCCGTGGTCGTTGACGACCGACACAACGGATTGTGCACCGACGCGCCCAGCCCTGCTGGCAGCAACCTGTGACAACGGGTCCGTAGGGGCAGCAGTGCTAGGCACGTGAGCACCTCCTGCGTTGGGGGCACCGGTGCTTCGGTGGTCACTCGGCCGGGCGCCGGGCGTCGGCGTCGGAGTGACCCGGGGTGGGGTGGTGTGCCGGGGCGGCACCGGGGCTGCCCGGGCTGGAGTCAAGCTCGACAACGGGCAGCGAGGGGGCGCTAGAAGTACTTGCAGCCACAGTGCTAAACCTGGGTGGTGTAGCAAGATCATCGTCATTGTGTAACAAATCCAGTGTGGTAGGATCCGACGGGGGTGGTGGACATCTCGGAAAAAGGAAACACGGACTCATCGAATACCACATGGCGAGATATGATGATCCGGTTAGAGTGGAGGTCAATACATCGATAGCCCTTGTAGTCAGATGAGTAGCCAAGAAAAACACATAACGATGAACGAGGAGATAATTTGTGGGTGGCAGTGGCAGATAAATTAGGATAACACGTGCAGCCGAACACACGAAGGTGAGTGTAGTCGGGGTGGGTGTCATATAGAGAAAATAAAGGTGGTGAGGCCGCCTAGAGTGGTAGTGGGGTGTCTATTAAGGAGGTAGGTGGCGGTGTTTAGAGACTCGACCCAATAAACCGGAGGTAGGCTGCCTTGGAAAAGCAACGAGCGGACAATATTATTGATGGTGCGAAGGGAGCGCTTGGCTTTACCATTTTGCTGAGAGGTGTGCGGGCATGACATGCGGAGATTGGCACTGTGGGAGAGGAAGAATGTGCGGGCCGAGGAGTTGTCAAACTCACGACCATTGTCGCACTAGATGGCCTTCACGGTGGTGCCAAACTGCGTGCGCACATGACCAAAAAAGTTAGAGATAGTCGGAAATGTATGGATTTAAGACGAAGCAGAAATGTCTAGGCATAGTGCGAGAAATCAACACTAATGACAAGATAATACTTGTAACCCGATAGGCTAACAATTGGAGAGGTCCAAAGGTCACAATGTATTAAATCAAATTTATTTGCAGCACGAGTGTTGGACAACCTAAAAGGAAGACAAATATGACAGCCAAGTTGACAAGCATGACATAGCTGATCATTTTTAGGTTTTGTACAAGTAATGGCCTAGGAGCTAATGAGCTTGGACAAAGCTTCGGAACCGATATGACCGAGATGACGATGCCATTGGGTAGACATCGCGGTGAGTGCGGGTTTGCTGCTGCTAGTGGGCGGGAAGAACGGGTAGAGGTCGCCCGTGCTATTGCACCTGGCGATCACGCTCCGTGTTTGAAGATCCTTCACAGAAAGACCAAACGGATCAAACTCGATAGAACAATTATTATCAATGGTAAAGCGATGAACTGAAATCAGATTCTTAATAATGCTAGGTGACACTAAGACATCATTAAGAACAAGAGAACGACGCGGTGTAGGAAAAGAGTATGATCCGGTGGAGGTAATGAGCAATAGGGAACCATAACCGACGATGATCGAGGAAGGGCCAAACAAGGAGGGTGGTCGAGGAGACGAGAGTATACCAGAGTGAGCGGTCATATGTGAACCAGGCCCGGAGTCGGCATACCACTTGGTGGAGGTCGGCAGCATGAGCGACATTGTGTTGAAGTTGTTGGTGAGTGACGCGGTGTCCCATGACCCACCGGCCATGGGATTACAGGGCGTGTACTGCGGCATGGTGGGCGCCGGTGGAGTAGTCCCACTGACATAGCCAAAGCCAGGGGGTAGAGGCTGGTAGTAGAGCCCCCCTGGTGCAGCATCATGTGCAGTCCCGCCTGGGGCTGCTGATCCAGAGGCGGTGGACGCGCCGGGGAAGCCGTGGTAGCCATGTGGCCACAACTGGATGGAGCCAGACCACGGGTTGTCGAAACCGGGGGGCACCATGGGCGCGCCTGGACGAGGTCCCAGATGTCCAGCACCCTTGTTGCCGGCATTGGCGTGGCCGCTGTTGCCGCCATTTTTGTCATTCCGCCGCCATTTTTGTCATTTTTGTCATTCGCCACGTCAAGGCGGCGGTTGCGGTTCCCATCGTTGCCACCTTGCCCGCCAGAGCCGGTATGAGGAACCCGCGTGGTGGAGTTCTGCGGCTGCTGTGGCTGCTGGTGCACAACGAGCGCCTGGGTGCCTAGCTTCGACTTAGAGGGAGTGTCAGCAGTGATGTCGTTGAGGTCGATCTCCTCGTGGAGCAGCAGGGCGCGCGCCTCCGGGAATGTGGGGAACGGGTGTTGCATCTTGAGATTGGGCACCATGTGTCTGAACTTGGCATTGAGGCCACAGAGGAGGGTGAGGACGAGCTGCCGGTCGCCGATTGGATCGCCAAACTCCTTGACAGACGCAACCATCGTCCGAAGGCGATGACAGTAGTCCGTGATAGACAAGTCACCTTGCTTGAAGGAACGGAACTCGGTCCCATGAACTCATCTTCGAGGTACAACCACGCATCACGGGCGACCGGATCTCGGATCATGAGCGCTTGTTGGAGATCGTTGGAGACGATGCAGTAGATCCATGTGAGTACACAACAATCCATCTGCACCCAGGCAGGCCACGTGGGGTAGGACACATCGGAGAGGACGTGGTCCTTGAGGTTGTATTTGCCAAGGACAACGAGGAATATCGACCGCCAATAGCCGAAGTTGTTGACCGGCTTGTCTAGGGTCATGGGGGCGAGAACTTTGATGTTCATGACCCCGATCGCTTGGCCGTGAATGGCAGTGTTGGCCTCCTCCTTGGCGGTGAGCTCTTTGTCAAGGGCTTTGGCGGTGGCGCGGGCCTCGGTCTCACGACGCTTGGCATCCTCGGCGGTGTCACCCATGGTGGCGAGATCACCCTGGCGATCTAGGAGACCCGACAGCCGAGGGAGAGTGGGTAGCGCCCGACGATGGGGATAAGCGGCGGGTGGGGTAGGGTTCTGGCGATCATGAAGGACCGGCGGCTGGGGTAGGCGGGCTAGGGTTTCTGGCGATCGTGAAGACCGGCGACGAGAGAAGGTTTGTGGCGCCCGGCGAGGGGTCTCGGCGACGGGCGGGTAGGGGTGGTCGGCGATGGATCAGCGTCAACCGGGAAAGGAGTGGAGCCAGCGGCGATGGGTTAGTGGCGGTGGCTAGGGTTTGCGGAAGCGCGGTCGCAGGAGCGAACTGTCTGTGATATCATGATAGCGAATAGGATATGTGGAATACGCAATATATTACTTAGAGACCACAGTAGTGTACATATAAGCACGATGGGTAGCCGGATACGGCAGGCCCATGGGCCTTGTCATGTTTACATTGTAACAACCAACACTCCGGGCATGGGTACCACCGCCGGACCGGGAGCAATAGCAACAACGCCGTGTCTAAGGCCAGCAGCCGTGACAGCAAGTTCTCACCGCCCGAGCTATTACATTTGCATGCACCAACCAGTTCAACCCAAAAGCTTAAGCTGATGGAGAGAGGTGGACAATTCACTTATATTTCAACACTCCCCCTCATATCAAGGCTCCGGCGAGAGATCTCAGCGACGAGCGAGACTCAGACGTGGAATAAGAGTGAGCAACAATTATTTTATTTTAATTGTGCTAACTAAGATTCGAACTCGAGACCTCGGCCTTTGATACTATATTAAGTTGCATGCACCGACCAATTCAACCCAAAAGCAAAGCTTTTGGGTTGAATTGGTTGGTGTATGCAACTTTCTTCCTGACAACCATACCGGCCCAGTACAACAAAGATCAACGACTACCACAACTTCCCTCCACAGCCAAACCCAATTCTTATACCACCAAAAGGTGGTGGCCACGGCGGCCAATACCACCAACATGGTGCGCTATCGTCGCTGCCGCGCCATCACCACCACCCGCCCCCGCCGCAACCACCACGGCGCCCCAAGCCGTCAGCCATGCCGAGGTTCGGCATGTGGGACGAGAAGAACGCAGCCATGGCTGCGTAGGGCTTCACGGTGCGGTTCGAGAAGGTGAAACACAACAGGGAAGAGGTCAGAACCTTCCCCGCGCCCTTTATTGACACCTGTTATCATATACTTTTATATGTCAACAAGATATGAAATAAAGGCATAAATTGAATAAATACTTAGTTTAGAGGTTTATACTAATAAGTTCCACAAGTTTTGGTGATTTATATATTTTCAGGGCCTTAATAGATAAATGCAAAGAAGAATGGAGAAAGTTCCAGAGTTTATATCCCATACGATGACAGGACTTGACCGTGAAGTGACTCGACCCAAAATGTGGACTAAAACACTCTAGAACATATCAGAAGACACCAGAAGAAACGAGAAGCCGAGGTGATATTACACCACGGCGGCCGCCAGGCTCATCTAGGCCGGCCGCCAGGTGGGACCCTCAGGTCAGCCTCAGACTTCTAGGTCGGTTTGTAACCGACCTTGAGGTTGTATCTACACCGTTGTTGAGGCAGGTTTGATCCAATGTTCGTCATTCACCGCCAAGGCCTATATAAGAAGGACCTCTGCCCCTAGGGTTAAACCCTAATTCATATCAATTCAGTTGTAATTCATTATCAGCCAAGTCAGGCAGAAGTAGAAGAGAGTATCTCCACCAGAGATTAGGATTAGCTACTTGTCTAGTTCTAGTTCATCTAGTTCTAGTTCGTCTAAGTTGATTAGCAAGTCGATTCAAGTAGAGCTTTTGGGTGTGCCTACCCGAGTTCTAGATCTTCAAGTTCTACGATGCGGATATTATCCGGTATCTATGACTTTGCTCTATTATAATATTATGTGTTTGTTTGCTATGTTCTTACTTTATTCTAATAGTATGTTTGATATAGATGTAGTTTATGATAGATATATGTATCTATTAGTAGAGAGCGCCTAATTCAATTCTCGAGTGGGTTAGGTGGTAGAAATAATTATGTAAGCGTGGTGCTTATATATGATTTATCTGCGAAAGTACACCTTATATTCCGGGGCGTGTGGTAGATCGCGGGAGTGACAGTCTGTTGAGTCCTTTAGAGTCCACCCTCCGTCTATAAGCCAAGTGGACAATGATTATGGGGAATATCTTGTTTCACTCTTGATTTTCCTTGATAGTCGTCCGGATACATGATCTAGAGTTGCTATGCTATATATGATAATGTATGCCTTAGAGTAAATGTTGCTATGCTATAATGCTACATTTTTTGTCTCTTAAAGTAGTCCAATGTTAAGTCTAATTTATAGTAGTTTTTCCTATCTCTCGTGTGTGATGCCTCTGTCTTTTATTTATCATTATCATATTGTTATCATTATTGGCTTACCCCCTAAAGTTAGCACTAGTGATAGTCTCTCTCATAAGTATGCCACCTATCAACCGTCTATCAGCCCATCTCCAATAATTCCTCCCTGTGGTAGAATATAAATGATAAAACCTAGATTACTCCCGGTGAAATGCTACAAGTGATATTTATATCCGTAAACTTCTTGGATAGACCTTTTATTATTTCTTATAGATTGCAAACAACACATTCACGAGTATCACATATGCATTTCCTAGCATTGCTTTGCTGGGGGATGACAACCTAGCACATAGTAGTGTTAAGAGATGAACCACACTGAGTATCTCTGGCGGCATATAGCCTAAGGTGAGATTAACTCCACCTTCTATTATAGTGACGTTAGAAATACCAACAGCCACCCATGCAACCACCGACAAAGCTACTGTCGCCCGACCATGTCGTGGCGGTACCACATGTTAGGCGACACGGGAAGAGGAAGGCCGAGAGGTCCTTCTTGTCCAGGATGTACAAGTGCCTATTCCCCAAGGGTCGAGAGAGTGTGTGTGTGTGTGATCTGACAGTAAATTACAATCACTCAGACGTACATTTTTTTTAGATAAAGGAATTAACATTCCGACCTCTGTGGTAACGCACACAGCCTAAAGCCTCTGCGTGACCACACATAGCCAAACTTATTACAAAAACTACGAATTAAAAAACTTTAGTACATTAAGATAAATATACTAAAGATCTACTACATCTAAAAAAGAATTGAGTTTACTACTCAAGACAGTGCTAAAGATATCTATGTCGCTTCATGGTGGTCTTCGAATCAGCCACCACACCTTGAACAACGTGCACCAAAATGAACTTGAAAGAAACTCGTTGGATAGAGACAACCCCCATTGCAGCTGGTAAATCGGCTCACGCTTGAAATCGTGTGCCCTCACCGTTGCCTCTCCACCTTGATGTATCGGTGGCGTTCGAATAGTCACCATCGATCTTTTTGCGGGAGGAAGATCCTGAATTGTCTTCGATCCGCCGACTCTGTGTGTTGCCGGGTCGCCGAGGTGCATCGTGACGCCAAATATTGTCCCCAATGGAAAAGCATCTGCCCCAGCGAAAGTGAGGTTTTTGCTCACTGTTAGAGTGCGTGAGGAATGGTTGTCATTGCAATGCAAGAACACCTCCGCAACGCCTTCAGGAAGGAACATGACGTGCATAGGCGTCATCGTTGCAAGCTTTCGCCCGATGATCTTGCACGCTATGGCAGCACCATCTCCGGCAGCCAAGGGATCACTCAGATGTACGTATACGTGTTCTTCGACAGAGATTGTATTGTACTGCTACTTCAGAACTTTTTTGTTCTTTATTTACTATATTATATACTGTATTTGTATAAACTTCAGGCATTAGTCGAATCACTTCACTCAATCACACGGAAAAAAAGATTTAGGGGCCTGCTCTTGACTTTTGATACTCCCACGTAGATGTATTTTCCACAGAGCTGAAGGCGGAACCCAACGACGGAGGGCTCAGCGACGGCGGCAGCGACGGATGAGCGGCCGGCCCGCATGACGGCGTGGGCGCTGGCAGCAGATGATCACGGTCCTGGCTCACATTAGTGCTTGGAGTCGAGCGTGCACAGCTCCAACCGGGGAACTGCACAGTCAATTAGCTGGGTGTGGAAGCTGGCAGACGGAGTCTTCCGGATCGATAGTGCCGGTTCGTTGACAGGTGAGGACGACCGAGGACCATCCGCACCCCGCCAGAAGCCTGTGCGCTTGCCTGTCCGTCCCTCAGCACGGCTTTGATTAGTCGATTCATTCTCGGACATCATGCTGAAGTCGATGCTGAGGATTCCTGCATCACGCTGAAGTCGATGTCGACGATTCTTACATCATGCTGAAGTCGATGTTGACGATTCATGTTTTGTCTTAATAGGACTGAAAGAGGAGATTAGTTCGAAGAAGACCTATACAAAACAATTTTTAGATGATGTTACGGAGTCCAACAATGCAGGCCTAGCTTTGTGACTAGGCCGCTCAGCTTATGTTGGAACACACTAGGAGATACGATCGGCATGTTTATGCTTCCACCGTGGCATACACCATTTATATATATGTGTTATCGTCAACCAACATGCTCACTCATTCTTTTGTTCATACTTCACAAAAAAGAAATCAATGGCAAATTTAGGAAAGAACCTCTCTGCAGCCGTGCTCATAATTATCATCATGGCTACCTGTATCGGTATGTACGTGTATAAATGTCTCTCCTAACAGCTTAAGTTTTGGCATTGAATTGGCTAGTGTATGCAATTTAATATGTTCTTATGAACTATTAAAAATATAAGTGTCTCTCCTGACAACTTAAGTTTTGGCGTTGAATTGCTTGTGTACGTAACTTAATATGTTGTTTTTTTCCTAGTGTGTTCAATACCAGCATACGTGCAAGCCGACGGAGATTGTGGGTACCCGAGCGCCAATTTTCATGGATTCTGCGGCAGTAATAGGAGTTGCAATAGTACATGCCTAGCAGAAAGCGATAACTATTACGGCGTTTGTTACTGGTTTAAGTGCTACTGCTATAAATGCGACTCCTGATTTTGTTCCGGTTGGTACCCCTCCGATCTAGCCATGATGCAATGACCCGTGCTGTTTCTTAAATATCAATTACACGGGTGGCTCTTATGTAATAATTCATATAAAGCGTTTTAAAAAATAATAGGATGGGTTACCTCAGCTACTTGAACATAGAGTAATGTACACTATTGGTCCCTAAACATGTATCGCTATGTCATTTCGGTCTCTAAACTTGTAAAACTTTCATCTAGATACCTATGAACAATGTTATGTTTGGACCCACTACATGTTTATCAGGTCTTAGTATGATCCTTGAATTTATTTTAATATCCTATGTCATCTGGATCCTAGACTATCATAATGTTCACTCCTGCATATATATAATGCCACAATGTATGTGCACATGGATAAATGTTTGGAGATCACCATGGGCATTCGGTTAACCGAAACCAATTGGTTCGGTTCTTCGGTTTTCTAGCAAATTCGGTTACCCGAAAACTGCTAACCGATCGATTCTTTGGGAAAGAGTGAACCGAAAGCAAATTCTGTTTTGGTTCCTGGTTCTAACCAAACTACTGAGGTGCCGCTGGACAGAGGAAAAATCACATCGACGAACAAAAAATCAATGAAGAACAAATTATCTAATTCCGGGTAGATTGAAGCACGACTCCTTGCCCGGCAGCCCTTGCGATTGTGCAACACCTCTCCTGTGGCCCCGCGCCTCCTGCAACTCGCCCAGCCTCGTCACTTTGCGGCTTGCCCCCCTCGTCGCCACGCCTCATCCTGCTCACTGTCGCGTGACACGTATCACCATGCTTACCGACACGTGGCTCGCCTTGCCTCACCTCCCTACAGCCATAGGTCACTTGGGCGGAGGCGAGGGAAGGGTGCCGCTAGATCCGAGGGAGTGGGAGAGAGGCCGCTTCAGGGAGAGATGGCCGGACTGCCGGAGGGGATGACCGGAGTCTAGACTTCGGAGGGGGAGGGTATGGTCACTGGAGCAAATGGCGACATGGGTGCTCGGGGTCGGAGCAGGATGCGGTCGTGGCGATGGATTGCGTCTGCGAGGGGTCGGTGGGCGCCGGGGAGTCTCGTGGTGGGCTAGCGCCTAGAGAGAGGAATGGAGTGGACCTTTAGGGTTTTGGGAGGTAGTATATGTACTTAGATGTATTGGGCTGGGCCTTTTCTCTCTTATTATTATTGGGCCTTTTCGATTTCGGTTATTTTGGTTAACCGAACCCAAGACCCGAATTAACCATGTAAATTTTAGTTTCTCGAAGTGAGAACTGAATAGGAACCGAGATTTATGGTTTCGGTTCTCGGTTCTCGTTATTTGTGCCCAGAGTGAGTTGGAGATAAGTGTCTTTACTAATTGTTTAAGTTGGTGTTGAATTGACTGATGTATGCAACTCACTATCTTGTTTTGATTAATCTTTTCGGCTAAATAGGTAAGTGCCCATGTGTTACAATGGGAACACATAATACTACGATAACATATGTATAAGCGTGAAAACTGTTATTCGGTAACATTTTATAGAAAAAACTAAATATTAACATGAGAGAAACATTTTAGAAATATTACAATCAACATGTTATAATAATATATATTATGTACATTCAGTGAATAACATGTGAGCACGTCATAACTACTTGTCTCTCATTTCCTTCTAACTTCTGTATTATCTAAATTTAGATGGATACAACCAATGTCGATAACAAATAGGGTGGTAATGGATCCGGCCCTTTCCATTATTAGTTCAAATTATACTAGTTTTACGGTCCGATCCTAATACAGCCCGATCCATAAATTTGTTAGGATAAATTAGAGGGCCCTTTACCACCCCTAGTAACAAAGGATACAATGTAAGAATATAACAATTATATGCAAAATAGAAGACAATACCTTGTCAAGAAGTTAGGACCTTTTTGTAAACAATATTTTTCATGTATGTACTATTTATTGTTGTCTTTTTTCTTCTTCTTATCCTTCTTTTTATCATTGGGTGGGACACGAAGGATCTTAATGTTTGATCTGGTAGTGATGTCTCCCAATGGTGAACAATAATTATCCATTGTATAAATCTATAATAATATTAACAATGCAATAGTTAATGTAAATTGCTAGCAGGTGTATTTTGCTCGTATCAAGGTTGTCAATGTACCTTTAAGTTTGTTAACATCACATCCAGGATCCAGCAATTCATTTTTTGGTATCTACTGTCAATCATTTTTTTCTTATAACAATGACTAACTATAAGGGGTGCAAAAAACAATATAATATACACACTAAAGTTCACTTATTATATTCCGGAATTACCAATGGCCCACATATTCATATCATCGATCTGGATTGTATACCATTAGCATCCAGTTGCTACTTTGTGCCTTGCATGCCCTAATTAAGATTAAGAGAAAAGGCCACCGGTCATGGCTACCTGATGATTGTGTGCAGAGAAACAAGTAAGTGATAGATCACTGCACCTTGGCTCCTTGTAGGTAAACTTTGAACTGTGTATACCTAGCAGGAAAATCTAAACTTTCTGAAGAAAGGAACTATCCTGTTCGAACTACACTGTATACATAACCTGAAAACGTAGATACACTACCGGAACTGCGTGATTTCCCGTGAGGCTCATGCTCACGGGATAGGCCCTTTTACCCCGGGAAAGCCTTCCCGGGGTAAATCACGGATATCGATCATGGGAACTAAGGGGCCGGAAATAACTCTTTCCCCGTGAACACCAAAACTACCCCCGGAAAGGCTTTCCCGTGATCCTATTTAGCTCACGGGATATAGTTAACGGGAGGGAGGGGAGGGGGCGCGCCAGTCAACCGGGGGGTGGGTGTGGAACCCGTTATGGCCTCGTGGCTGTTCCACAAAACGGCATTTTGGGCTGATTTCGTGAGCGTAACGGAGTAGCTCACGGGATATCCCGGCACCTCTTTCCGTGAGTCGCATTGCGCTCACGGGATATCTTTGGCCAATTTCACTGTGGAGCCGCCTCCACTCGCGGGAAAGGTTTGGCCATTATTTCATGTGGTTCTATCTCCTTTTTTCAAAATTGTATTTACTTAACTACAACAAAAAAATTATAATAATTATCAAAATAATCCAAAAATTCTCAAAAATAGACATGACACAATATCCGAGGTCCATTTGCCTATAGAAAAAGTTTCAGTAGCCAAACCACAACTTGACCGTCACATCCACATGAAATCACACTTTGGATCATTCTCAACAAACATGAAACTTCTACGTAGATGTTGGAGCTTGTGAACATCGTGCGTGCCAACGTGTCTTGAAAACGTTCCCAATTTTTTATCATAGCCTCGGCATAAGATATCATGACATATTATCAAATTTCATGATTTTTTGCACATCGGTTTATTTTCTAGAATTTTTAAACCACTCGAAGCGAGGGATTAACGTTCATGATTTCGTATTAAGATGTTCCGTTTCGTTATTATTTTTTAAATGCAAGGTCTTACATTGTATTGAGTATGAGGAATATAAATTTTCTACTAATTTTTTTTTCAAAAAAATTGAAGCACTTGTAGTTCAAATTTGGCCTTATTTCATAAATTCCCATAAAAGAGAATAATTACCTAAATATATCAAATAAAGTCAATAATTCACCAAACTTTAATATTGAGTGCCATATGATGTGCAACAAGTGTAGAAAAAGTTTGGAGATGAAAATCAAAAAAAAAAAAATCCAGTGAGCGTCTTTCCCGTGAAGGCAAAGTACCGAGCTCACGGGAAATGGGGCCCTTTCACGAGAGGCCTACTGTTTAGCCCATCGGAAAAAAAGGCGGCTCACGGGAAAGTCTTTCCCGTCCCCTAGACGGAGGCCTCACGGGAAAGGGTGGACCGGAGGGGACGGAGCGGGCTGGGGCGACGGCCGTTCCCTTTCCCGTGAGCCCCCATCTCACGGGGAAAGGGTTGGGAGATTTCCGTGAAGTGTCCCATCACGGGAAATTAGATATCCGTGGGTATTTTCTTTCCCGTGATGTTTCCTGTTGGCTCACGGGATATCTTGTTATTTCCCGTGATTTTTTCTCTTAGCTCACGGGAAAGAATTTCCCCACGGGAACGTGCGCAAATCCGGTAGTGATAGAGCAAGAAGTACAGACAACTTTGAAAATGCGGAACCAGTGCAACGACTGTATAGGAAACATTTGGCAGCTGCAAGGCCAGTTCTAAACTATTCGACTTGCAGTTTGAGCAGAATTTTCCATGAAGTATATAATCAACTAACAATTATGATGCAGTCTCGGGAATCAATTTAGTTGGATCAAATATAATTCCTGAGTGCATATATATATATTTTTTTTTTTTTTTGATAGTAGTAATCCCCTAAAGGCCCCAATTTCACAACTGCACTCGATGCCAAGCTTTGTTCGCTGTTGTACTCCATGGCAACCGTGGCTTTAGTAGATGACGTGAGCCGTCGATCTGAATCCAATCATCACGAAACATCAACCCACTCAGCTCATTCACTGACTCGTCACTCGACTCACTCCTCTCCTCTCCTTTCTCTTGTGAGCACAGCGCGAACACACAGAGAGACACCGCGTGGCGCAGTAGCGGCTCTTCTCGCCGGCGCACGCGTGTGGACTCATCGCGCGCAGCTCCGTCCGCTGTTGCGCCGAGCTAATGGTGGCGGCAGCACAGACTCAGCGAGCATGAATGGCGGAGGCAACTGTCCTCATCTGATGGTATGGCCGGGCAGCGCCTCCCCAGGCTGCGTGGTGGCGGGGGCCTCTGAGGAGCTGAGATGTGGGCGTCCCGGATCGGTGCGCACGCGCACAGCGATAGTGAGCCCGCGCTCCTGGCCCTTATCCCCACGCGGTTGTGCGCGGCATGCACGGAGGGCATAGCGCCGACCTGGCCTATGGCCACCGGTTACGAGCCATCACTACCGGCAATGCCGAACCGGCCTGGAAGGCTGATACGAACCACACTGGTGACCCGTCAATCTTAATTTCAAATGCTTAATCTTAAAGGTAGGGTTTCTAATTTGGGTCTTTGCCTGGGTTTTGCCCAATCCTCTCCTTCTTAATGCTTAATGAATCGTCAAATCATGGAAAAAGATTACTAATTTCGAGATTTGGCCAAGGTTTTAAATCTCCTCAGCTATAGGCAAGTTTGAGAAGTACTTAGCTAAGATATTTCATGTACAAGCTAGCTCTTATCTACGCTATAGCCCGATATAGCTCTTTATAAATTTTTTTGAGAAATAGAAAGCTAAATGTCTTAGTCGGCTATTTAAAACACCGATTTAGCATAAACATAGAGTAATTATGATTTATAGCGATTAACCGATTAAACCCGTTGTCACAACTCGTCTGACCGGTCAATAATTTGAAAAGCTCCTGCCATAATTGGCTTGTGAATACCCCATCTCTATTGCTGACAATGGATCTAGGTAGTCCGTGTAACCTCACAATCTCTTAGAAGAAGCTTTGAGCCACTAAAGTTGCAGAGTATGGATGTGAGAGAGGGATGAAGTGGGCATACTTGGATAGACGATCTATCACCGTTAGAATGACTGATTTAGTTCCCACTTTTAGTAGTGCTTGAATAAAAGCCATAGAGATGTCCTCCCCGGATATGCTCGGTATTGGCAATGGTTGAAGAAGTCCACCGGATGTAAGTGTTACTTTTTTGTTGCGTTGGCGGACTAAGCATTCATTCACAAATTGTTGGATAATTGTCTTCTCATTCTTTAAGAAGAAGGTTTGACCGGAATTGGTGTAGTGTTTTTCCAACCCTCATGTGTTGAATCATGGATGGAATGTAGAATAAAGGTGAATGTGTATCAATGATGGTGAAAACCATACCCGGTTTATTAAATAATATCAAGCCGTCATGGAGTTGCCATCGTGCTCGGGTCAAATGGAAATCTACAACGGGATGGGATCAACGCTCCCTTGTCTATTGCACTAGAGACAAGGCGCTACAAGCTTTCTCTAGCCCCATCTCCATTACGGCATTGCCTCCATCTCCCCTCTACATGCTCTCACTATTACAGATTTGTGCATCACTTTCAAGCCAGCCCCTGCCACTACCGGATTTGAGTGAACCGCTAGCGAAGACTCTTTTTCTTGGCTTTAAATCAGAAAAATAAGTGGAGATGACTACAATCCGACAGTGAAGATCCAAAGTCACTGCTGGCAGATCCAAAAGCCCCGGCAGTAATACCTATCAGCGCCGGTTCTGTTACCTACCTCGACAATGATTTTTAGATCCGAACCCGAATTTTTGATTCATCTGGGTTAACTCCCCACACGCGTCCGGACTATACGCTCTCCGCACCCCCACCCGCATCCGTACACCTCTATTCCCCAACCGCATCTCCCACGCCCAACCTTATCTCTTCCCCAGAGCCTTCTCCACAGGACCGCCGGGAGCAGGTGCAGTCATGCACGAGACCATCACCGTCGGCCATGCGCTCGTCGCCGGTCTACCCCAACCGCATCCCCCACAGATCTGTGCATGCAGACCTTGCTTTGTTGCTGAATCATATTGCTCGAATGTGCTATGCATGCATGCAAGTGAAGCCTAGTAGAATTAGTCCATGAGTTTTTAATTATTGGACACCTGCAGGGCATGCGTGAGGACGGAGGAGATGCTGAAGGCACGTTCTTCGACAAGGGGATATGTCGGGTAGCGCTCGGGCTGCGGCAGCCGGCGGCGGATGAGCTCGAGTCCGTAGAGCTAGAGCCCGTCAAGCGCAAGGCGGAGGTAAAGCTTTCGGATAGGTAAAGATCCCTGCCCTCCCGATGTGATTTCGGATCTGGTTTGCGCTTGGAAATCGAACTGGTTGTTTGTTTCGTTTAACTTTCCAGCTAATTTTCACCAATCTGAAAGTTTACCTCCTCTGCGGCCGCCGTATTTGAGCGCCAGTCTGTGGATTGGTGAGTTTGTATGGATGTTTTTATGCTCAGCTCC
>JADLZK010001976.1:0-36807 GCA_015847255.1 Hyparrhenia diplandra | reverse complement strand
AAATAGTACTGGGTTTGACTTTTGGACAACAGTAACGCTGACATTCGAGGCCGTGCCACAAAAAAAATAGTGATGCACATTGTTATTATTAAGGTCCGCAATGGTAGTATAAGTCAGTTACAAGCTTTAAACCAACTTATCCAATACTAACTCTTAGCAATAGCTCATAACATGATCGAGACCCACATAATATTTTTACATATTTTTTAATAATATTCTTACATAGTTACTCCCTCAGGGATGGTATTATAAGTTGTTTAGAACAGTTGACACGGTCTCCAAAACACAACTTTGACCTCTTATTATTACAAAAATATTTATGGAGATGTGATATATGTATACTTTTATTAAAAAAAATTAAGACAAATCTACTCATATAATGATTTATATTCTCGACGTTTGACTTAAACCTTATCCAAAATGACTTCTAATACCAAACCCGAGGGAGTACATGATCTTAGAATATGCGTATGAGTCTAGCTCTTATAGGACCTAGCTCTTCTCCCTTATATTTATGAAAACAATAATAAGAGCTAGCTTATGAGCTAGCCATTGCGGCCGCCCCTAATGATATCCAAACTCCTAAGACGCAATGCACTCTCTCTTCTTTGCTATGATTTTAAAATATAAACCCACACTCCTAGAATGGACATAGATGTGATTTCTCATAAACATGTGACAATAGGTTTTTTGTTTTCTACCCCCTCCCCCGCACGCCCCACTTTTAATGGGTCGTTAATCACACGTGTTTGCGTCGGGATCACGCCACAAACACGCCTATTAGTAACGATAATGGTAAACGTAAATAATAGTAATCCGATCTTAATAAATATAGGATAGAAAGGGGCTTACAGTGGCGACGAAGGGTCACCAAGCCGGGTTACAATATCAGAGTTGGCCAACCGAGAAGCGGTGGGTTAACTATGACACTGCCCCGTACTCCACAGGCAGACTTGTGCATGGATGAAATCTGGGCTTCAAAGTCCTTCTCCTAAGCAAACACTTTACGAACTCCTACGATACGCTATCCTCTACCTTGTCGTCGATCTTACCTTCACATGTGCCTATATCTGTAAAAATAGAGGGGTGAGTACAAACGTACTCAGCAAGTCCCAACCAGGGGGTTGTAATTATTAAGGGTTTGGGCCCTAGCAGAGTCTCTAAAACTGCTCTCGCTAGTTCCCGGGTTGTCTTATATCATTCGCTGTCATGGCAACACAGGTCAGTCATCATTAAAGTGTATATCTAATCATAGATGTTCAGGCCTAGCACTTGCCCATTCCAAGGACGTGGCTATTCGAATAGATTTAAATAACTCTGCAGAGGTGTACAAATTTCCCCACACGATAGGCACTGCCTTTACCACCTCGACTTGGCTTAAACAGGCCCAACGAGATTTCGTACCCGCTTGGATGCCTCCTGGATATATTGGTATAATCCTCACCACGACTTCTCGGGGGTTGGAAATGAGAAGATCACTTAGCATCCCATTAACACATAGCATCGCGGAAAGATCACTTAGCATCCGCCAACTCATAAGTTTGTATACAATATCAAAGCCCAATTGTTTTTCGTGGAGGATCACATAGCAACCACGCCAACCCGACCTCGGAAGATCACTTAGCATCCGAGTCGGCTCGATAGATCATTTGCCTACGGCGGCCACCTTGGCTCCAATTATACCTCAACCCAACGGGGTGTGGAATCAAAGCCGCCCCATTCCGGCGTGTGGTCATGCGTAATATTACACTAGGTAGAAGGTCTATGAACCGGTCCTTAGGGAGGCCGAGCATCTCTCCGCGGGATTCATCCCCGACAGATTGGTTCACCTCCATGCGCACTATCACCACTCACCTTTTTGTTGGGAAGGTTCACATTATTACTTAAGTTAGCGGCAAAGCCTAGCGAAGTCTCACGCACATAGCCCATGAGTACTCCCGCATCGGCTTGCCCCAGTTCTTATACTTATCTTAACATCTTATTGAACATTATAGTAATTAGGTCAGGTTAGGGGTAAGGACTTGCCTGGAGGTTCTTCTGAATCGGCACGGCGTCGAACGTCTCTAGCTATCTTCGGACGGAAAACTCCTAATCGGGTTAGGCCGAGGCTACTGGCGACTTCGCGATAAACCTAGCTTGAACTAGAGCAACCAAAACAAGCATAGAACATTATGGTGGCAATGGGTTAGATGCATAGAGCTAGATTTTTAGACGAATTATGGAAGTCGTTTCACGCGAAAACGGAGTTAGTATGCATGAGATATGGATTTTATAATATTAATCCCTAATTAAACCATTAGGGTAATATTATAATATAATTTTATCATGTAATAAAATTGGAACTAATTACATGATAAAATTCTATAAATCAAATAATGAATTTACAAATTTTCTGGGAATTTTTCTGACACAGGAAAGTGTACTTTTCATATCCTGTGTACGACATCCGGGTAACCCTAGCATTTACATAAGTGTACACGGAAACGCCCTCCGTACATGTGGACGCCACGGTGGCTGCCACGTAAGCGTTACGTGGATGACGGGGTCACCTTAACGGCGGTCGACGGCGTGGTACGGCGAGGGCGACGTGGCACTATCTGGTTGGCCCTCTGTTGACGCCGTTACTGTTGGGGTGGATGGCGTCAACGGCGAGAGGGTATCCAGTCCCGCCGACGAGCCCGTGCGGCGGAGGGTCGCCGGAGCTTCACCGGAGTTGCCGTTCTTCGCCCTTAGCTCGCCGCAATGGAGTCTTTCGGATCGCCTCGCCACCGTGGTCATGCTGGTCGACACAATAGCGGCGGAGGAGGTCGTCCCCCCTCGGCGGCGGCGGTTCAGGCGGCGTTCAGCGGCGGCGGCGCTCGGGAAGGTCCTCATACAACATACCAGCGAGAGGTAATGATGGTATTCGAACGAGGAGACGATGGTTAAGCGATTGGACTCACCAATTTGCACCTTGGGCGACGGATTCGACGGGGACACCTTGACCTAGCCGGCAGCGGTGGCAGAGCTCGAGTTGGGGAAAACGCGATTTCGCGGCGAGGGGTGGAGGGAAGGAGGGACGGGGGGGAGCACCTCGTGTTCTGAAACACGGCGGAGCTGGGAGAGGGTGGGGCGAGCTCGATCGTTCACCGGAGGTGGCTATTTATATGCCGCGCCGTCGAGGTTCCGTCGTCGCGATATTTTCTGACCGTGCCTCGTGGGCTCGCGGTCTTGGCTGGTGCTTGGCTGGCCTCGACGCGTCGAGCAGTGTCGCGCGTGCGTCCGCGAGCCGGCCATCGTTGTGTCTCGTCATTCACAGTGGCGGCTGTCGTCCACCATGGCCGCAAGCGTCGGAGCTCTGTCCGCGGTGCCGCTGTAGCCGTGGACTTTGGCCGCTGTGTGCATGGCGTTGCCCGGCTGGCTCAAGGAAAGTGTCGATGGCCGCGCCGTGGCTCCGTCTTCGGCAATAGCGCCGGTGTGGGCAGCTTGCCGCGCGGCCATTGCCGGGTTCCGCACACGTGTTGCCGTCGGCGCTGTGCAGAGGTCAATGCAAGGGTGAGTTGGCTCAGCTTGATGTGACATCTCGGCGAGGGGCTCTGTGCCTTCCCCTGTGTTCCGGTCTGCGCTACCGACCCTGCCTGGTACGCGGGGAACAGCCGGGCCACGGCGGCTGTGCCGCAGTCGTCGCTCACAGGCAGGAGGTGGAAGACGACGGGAGGGTTCGTGGGCCCCGACTGGCGGTGGAAGGAGGGAGAGGCGTTGCTGGGCCTCGCGGTGGGCTTGGCTGCGGCCGAGCTGGGCCTCGTCGATGCAGAGGCCAGGTGGGCCGGCCTGTTTCGCCTGGGCGTGAGAGGAAGGAAAAGAAGAGCGGGCTGGGCCGGAAAAGAAGGGAAGAGGGGAGGGATTGAGCCCTCGGCTCCTTTCTATTTTTCCTTTCTTTTTCCAGTTTCCTTTTCCTTTCTTTTCTTCTTTATTCTTTCTCTCATTTCTTTTTGTGTGTCACATATGTGTTATAAATATTTATACAGGCATTTATTATGCCTAGGTATTTATATATGTATGTGCACACATTTCCGGCTCTATCATTTCATGTGTAGGAGTATATATATATTTTTATAAATATTTTCACCAAGACCTATTGTGCTTACAAATATTCATATATATATATATATATATATACATATTTGGTACACGCGTCTCTCGATATTTATTATCTAATTCCCAGAGAAAACTTGTAAACCATTTCTCATGCAAAATACTTCCATAAATAAAATCTAGGGCTCACCTTGCATCCTCGGTCACCATAAAGTTCAATCACGCATGGCAAACAAGGTTCCCTATTTTCTAGATGGTGAGGGTTTGAATGCAGGTTTTCAAAACAGGGTTTCGGTTTAGCGGAAAATAAATTCAAGTTTTAGTTATAATTCGAAAAGTTCAAATTTTTAGTGATTTTAAAATGATGCAAAAACACGGGTGTTACATCCCCCAACCAAACACATCTAAGTGGGTGGGCAATTGATCTTCTGTAGACATCTTTGACATGCTATGAGACTACTAATTGAGGTGATATGGATGCTCGAGGTACACATGGCCTCTAGGACCAATGGCGCAAGAAAGAAGCTATTGTCTGCTGTAGTACTATAGAAATAGTCGTCACTAAATAGTGTGTCTACAAAACCTCGAATATAATGAACATTTCAGATAAGTACGAACATCTCCAAGAAGGCAAGAACAACTCCAATCCATTTGAATAAATTTCAAGTTCACGTTGTGAAAATGGACATTTAATATTTGGGATAATGTTTTTGCTATCGTAGAAACATATTTTGTTGTTGTGAGAATGGTTAACACTGTACAACCTAATTTTATGCTTACGTAATGAGTTTTATTATTGCAAGTTGAAACTTTGTGGTTATGTGATTGGAAAGGGCTGGCGTAAAGCGCTACGGCGCCCGATTCTCCATCGTAAACAATGTTATTGTAGCTATTATTGTTAGATGCAATGAAGAATTAATCTCACATGCAAAACAATAAGTTGCCTATTGTGCTCACTACTTGTGAGGTTGAAAGATAGAAAAGCAAGCCCCATGGCGATGTGTATAAGCTCAGATGACGCAGCCGACCAAACCACGACATGAGTGATACATTGCCAACAAATGGTTTAAGCTCTAAATTATAATCGACGCCTGGTAAGAGGATGATATAGTCAATCCTACTAAGAGTGAAAGCTAGAAGTATGGAATTGAGAGACGATAGACCTATGGATGAAAGAAAATGTGATAAACATGGAAATATAACTAAAATGGGTGGGAACGAGGGGCAATCAAACACGGGATGAAAGAAACTTAGGGCGTGTTTAGTTTGGAGCCTTCAATTGCCACGATGTGGTGTGATCGGGCCACGCTGTGGCGGGCGGCGGCGCGGCTAAACGCCGCCACAACCGCCACAAGCCTACCATGCTAAATCGGCGTAAATCTGCAAGAAAACAACACGACCAAAATCGATGGCGGCTGCGACAACCAAACGCCCGCCTACTACTATGGTGGCCACAGCTTGTAAACCAAACACCCCATTACCCTTTAACGTTATGGTACAACCTATATGAGTCTTGACCTGACTACATTGACTCAATATTTTACTGGTCCTGTACAATATACTCCCTTCGTATCACAATTAGATGACGTTTTGGACAGCGATACGTTCTCCAAAGCACAATTTTGACTTCTTTTTCTATAAATAAAAATATTTTTTGGAAACTTATATATGCATATCTTATGAAAGTAATTTTCAAAACAAATCTATTGATATTATTTTCAAATTTACAAACTCAACGACTTAAAAATATTCATGATTTACATTCTCAATATTTGACTCAAACCTTCTCCAAAACACCATCTAATTATGATACGGAGGGAGCATGTGTGTATAAGTATGAATGTATATCCATGTATTTGTATCTTCGTAACTAAATAAAATTGTATAAAGAGTCGCAAAGAGAAACTAAAATTACAAAAAAAAAATCTTTTAAGACTATTAAAATAATAAAAAAACCACCACACAAAATAGAAAAAAAATAATAAAAGGAGAAAGCAGAGGAAACAAAAGAAAAGAAGAGAGAGAGAGAGCGGCCGAAGCCCCACAGCGCAGCGAGCCCCACGAACGATAACACAACTTCCCTTCCCCACCTCCGCCACCGCCACCCAAGGCCCGGCCCCGCCCCCCTCCGCCGCATTGCCGCGCGCCCGCCGGCCGGCGCTCGCCGTCCTGACGCGAGAGGGAAGAGGCTCCAGGAAGCGGGGGTGCTGGCTAGGGGCAGCCCGTGTCCCCGCCGTGGGATCGGAGGAGAGGCGGTGGGCATGTGCGATCTGGTGGCCCGCACGGGCCGGCACCTGCAGCGCTACGAGAACGGCCGTCGCCTTGTGGCCGGGTGCGTCCGTCCCCTTCCCCACTCCCACCCCCACCCACCACAACCCTCCTCCCTCTCTACCTTCTCGCATCCCCACCCACCAAAGAAAGGAAGCATTTTTATCTGCCTTCCATTCGATTCGATCTGATTGGGCTAGTTCGGTTGCGCTGCTTGCTGCTTGGTCGGGCAGCTTGAAGGTTTGCTATGCTTGATCGCTTTGGTTAGCAGCTGGAATGGATGCTTGTGGCCTTGATGGGCTCCAATTATCCCCGTGATGTACTGCTGCTTGCCTGCTTCTGTTGGGAGTAGGGTCGAGCTCTCTGGCTGATTATAGTTGTCCTAGGATGGTCATAATCGGTGAATAGTAGCCTGTTTCTGTGTCATTAGTACATTAGTTTCTTGACAGCTTACAATGTAAAGGCCCATTCGCCACTTTTTTATTACCATTTTATTCTTCACTAGTTCTGCACTAAACTTCATATGATGACAAGGTACTGTCAGCATAAGGGGCAATTGTTTTATCAAAAATTGCGCCATTGTACAAGGAATCGCTTGTGGACTGATGGGCCTATTAGAAGTATTTTGCATAGAAGAATCCATTAGACATTGGATAAAGTAGGCATATGTTCCCTGTAGTTGATTCTTATTCTAGGTTGGCACAATTGGATTATGCTTGGCATAAGCTCAGTATGTCATTTTCCATCTTTCTAGGTCGGTTTTGTCTAAAATTCTGCAGTAAATTTTAGGAGGAATCTCATTATTTTTCAAAATTCTACAGTTTTGAAAGAAATAGATATATTTCTAGATTAAAATACATAGATAGGTGCTCCTCTCGAGCCAAATGGAAGAGATCAGTTAGACCATGGAAAGGACACTGTAGTGTGTTGGGAATTCCTGTTCCTATGTGTACAATTAGGTACTTTTTATGACTTAGAGGTTACATAAAAAAAAACGGGTAGTACAGCTGATTTGTCTTCTTGCAGTGTCATTGGTTGCTGACCATCAATGCAATGGCCAAATGTCGCTGTTGTTTGTTACATTAATTAATGTGTCCTATTGGTGATATGAGCATTCATTGTTTTATACTTTCATTCTTTCAAGTGGCGATAGACTTAGTGTGCAAATCTTTTGCAGCTCTAGTCCAATATTTTACCGAGGTGTCTGGAAAACTGTCACTAGTTAGTTTATTCTGCTTGTATTGAACTCTGTTCTAATTTTACTCCTTGATACAAGCATAAGTTGGTATGCAGTCTACTGAGCACTGTAAACAAAGGACTTAAGTTTATAGTTTCTGCTGCTATGAAGTAATCGATGGCACCATCTTCTACAGCATATAGAAAGCCTCTGTTTTTGCGTCAGTGAATGGTTATGTGTATGCTGGACCAAGAAATATACCTTGTGGTTTTTGCCAATACCTTTAGTTGACTACAATTTGTGGATCTCTGTAATCTCGAGTCTTCTGGTTGTAGGCCCAGTTTCTTGTAATAATATGAATATTGCAATATGTTTTACTTGTCTCATGTTTCTTCATTGTTTATATATAGGTGCATACCATTCAGATATAGAGATATTAATGATGAAGCTTCTGATGATGAACAAAAGAAACTTGTTGAAGTTCTCATGATCAGCTCCCAGAGTGGACCAGGTCTTCTATTTCCAAAGGTACAATTAATGTAAATAAACAACTAAACATATATCACAGACATTCACATAATTTTCACAGTATGATGTACAGAAAATGTCTTCTGCCTTTTAAGAGTCTTCTGCCTTTTTGAAGAGGGTCTTCTGCCTTTTTTGTGTTCTTTCATACTTGTTTCATATGGGTTTCATCTCTAGCCTACCCCAACTAGCTTGGGACTAAAGGCGTTGTTGTTGTTGTTGATGTACAGAAAATCAGAAATTTGAATACATTTTTTCCTGTTTATTTAGCTTAAGAAACTAGTTTATATGAAATTTGTTAGGCTATAGTGATTTTTCATCAGTTAAATTGATTTTTTTTTGGTTGGTGTCATGCCCATATTACTGTGATTAATTAGATACTAAGGAGACAGGTGCTAATGAGCGGTCACGTAAGTCATTCAGGTATCGCTGGAAGATATCCAAGTGCCGACCTTATGATGCTCTTGCATTTCAACCTCTACATTTACCCATTTGTCACATATGTTGCACACAGTTCTCTCATCACCATCATAGTGCCTATTTGGTTAATATACATTTGTAATTTGTTGATGCAGGGAGGCTGGGAGAATGATGAAACTGTTGAAGAGGCAGCTGCAAGGGAAGCTATTGAAGAAGCTGGAGTTCGAGGAGATTTAGTGGTGAGACATTGTTTCTATATTTTATTTGATACAACATTAGTCCCCATCCCAACCCACCCCCCAAAAAGAATGGAAAAAGAAAAAAGCGTGTGGAGATGAGTGAGGGGTAGTGTATCCTTCTGTCCTCTTCAAGACATAAATGGCATACCCTTTTTATTGATATATGACATTTTTTTTTTGGAAAAAATACATGCAAGAGAAATTTTGTGGAGGATCAGATCCATTTTCTATCTTTTGACAGCTATTTAGTTTGGAATCCTTCAAACAGTCTGGAGTCTAGAACTTAGTATTGAGTCTTAAACTTTCACCTCTAATGGCTGAGTTTGTTAGAATTTCTTCATAGTACACAACAAAATTTTATTGTCACTACAGTACTAGCATGCTAATAATGAAGAGTTGATCTCAAACCTTAACTCTCTGAATTTTCAACGGACAGCTGGTATGTGTCCACTTTGGGAGATGCATCTCCCATTTGTTGATATTGATGATGCTAGTCCCCACTTGTTCTTTAGCTGGCAATTCAACACCTCCAAATCGAGGACCATTGATTTTAACACAAAGTGCCAAGGATAGTTTAGCTTAGTAGTGTATAAAGTCCTCTTGATTTCATTTGTTGTCACTCCTTCAATTCCAAATTGTAAGTCATTTTGGCTTTTTCTACATACATAGCTTTTACTATGTATTTAGACATAGCCTATATATAGGTGCATAGCAAAAGATATGTACCTAGAAAAGCTAAAAAACGACTTGCAATTTGGAATGGAGGGAGTAGTAGGCCACTGAATTTATTTGAGGTTATAGTGATGTGTATATACCTTTTGATAATGATTCAGTTAATATCATGCTCATGTGAAATCTTAATACTTTGGTGTGTTGCAATGATTAAGGTTTTTTTAGTCTAGCTTCAGACAATAGACATTGTATAATGACATAGATTAAGACTTGAGTTAATAGCACTATTGCACTTTGGTTGCCATAAATTGTGGGAGTTGACTAGTGATTTCAGGGAGATTCTGTTGTAGTTAACATAATGTAGACCTGAACCGCGCTTTTATATGATGTTCTATCGTCTAATACTATATCAGTGCTTATTTCTCTATGTAGTTATGGTACTTCTATATGTTGGTGCTGAAAATAGTTTGCAGTTATTTATACACAAGACACTCCAACCAATGAAACATGAATAATATCAAAAAAAAAAGGTACACCGCAGATGGCTTTTTTGGCATTTCAGAACATGAATCATCATAAAAAAAATGTAGTTTTGCATTTGTAAGGCCATTTGCCTTCGTTTATTTCCCTGCAGATATAACTAGACTTCGATAGTTGTTTAGTTTGACTTTTCGACTTTATGAGCAATGTTTTTATGCTCTCGTTATAGAGCTCTTATTTGCTTTCATATGCCCGGATATCACATTTTACTGATTGGGCTACTTGTTCTGTGCATAAGCAACTGTTGGGCTTCTATGATTTCAAGAGCAAGCAACCCGAAGCTATGTGCAGAGCTGCAATCTTTGCCCTGCACGTGAAGGAAGAGCTAGCCTGCTGGCCAGAACAGAACACCCGGCAGAGGAGCTGGCTCACTGTTCCTGAGGCGGCAGAGCAGAGTCGTTACCCATGGATGCAAGAAGCCCTTGTGACAGGCTTCTCTGCCTGGCTTGAGAACCGGAGAAATGGTGGAGCCCGTGTGGATCGAAGCGAAAGATGACACCACCTTAAGCATCAGGGGGGCATCTCCCCTATTTCTTGGCGTCCCCTTTGTATCTTGCTTGGACTAAATTCCCAGAACCTGACAATACATGAGGGCTCCCTGATGCTCAGTAGTTTGTTGACTTTGTTCCTCCACCCATCCTCTGGATAACAATCTAATTATACATGTGCACCGTGCCGTGCCGGCCCGCACGCCGCACGCCGGGCCGTGCCGTGCCGGCCGCCATCGTGCCAGCGCCGTGCCATCGTGCGCCGGCCGTGCCGCGCCATGGCCGTGCCGTGCCGCCGGTAGCGGCCCAGGCACGCCCCGTCGTGCCGTTTTTAGGCGTGCCGTGCCGCCCGTCGTGCCGCCGTGCCGAAGCTCCCACCATGGCCGGCCGCCGGCAAGGAGACAGAGCTTGGCCGTGACTCGAGTCGAGGAGAGGCCGCCGCTGTCGTGTCACCGCAGCGCCGCTGTTGGTGTGGAGGAGGTCGCGGCGCCGCCCTCGAGCCGACGAAGATCCGGCCGCCGGTGCGCGCGCCGTAGGGAGGAGGCGCCGTCATCGGAAGCGCCGCGGCGCCGCTTCCGCGCCACGGCCTGGGCGGCGAGCGCGGCCGGCGCCCCACGGGCTGCGACGGCGCGCGGCTTCGGCAAGGGCGGCGGCGTCGCTCGGGCAGGCGCGCTGGCGCTGCGTCGTGCGGGGGCAGCAGGGAGGCGGCGAAGGATGTTGTCGAGAGATGAGAGAGTCAGGGAGTTAGGCTATGGGATGTGAACGTGAAAGCGCATTGTGGGTCAGGCCAAAATTGTTACTATCGGGCCGTCGTGTCGCGCTTTACACGCGTGCCACGGGCCGAGATTCGGCCCAGCACCCGCCCGGTCACGCCGCCGTCCGTGCCCGGCCCCGGGTGGCGTTACCGGGCCGCGTGCCGTCTGGTCGGGCCAAAACATCGGCCACGGGCCGTGCCACCGGGCCACGGGCTGCATGCACATGTATAAATCTAATCCGTGTCTTCAACTGACCCGAGGATTGCTGGAATTGTAAGTTGCTGATTCTCGCGGTCGCCAGCTATTTAACTCTTGTATCGACTCTTAGAGTACACACCAAGCATTGTCAATCATATCATATGTGTCGCGTTGCCTTATTATGGGAGTGTGTTTGTAATTACGATACCGTAAGTCCTCTTGTCGATCAATTGCAACTGTCTGCTTACCCTCGGAAGCATGTTCTTGGGAGCATGTCATATGCAAGTACATAGGAGATGGAAATGTTAATTACGATTTCAAATTTGAGAATTCCTATGTTGAAAGGTCTGTTTGGGGACTTCATTCCGTGCCCTTTGGATATATTCCGCCAGGCATTTTATTCATGTCAAATGGATCGCGCTGTAAAACTGAACCAAAATAAAGAACGTGTGAATTTTCTGGAGTTGTTGTTTCATTTTATATTAGAAGTGATACTGGTGAGTATTGCTTAATGAGCCGGTGAATTTGATTCTACGCAGAAAAGATTATGCAGAGCTGAGATGAGATGTGCGTAGTGCTGTCTTCTGTACGATCAGACGGATATGGTGGACCGAACTAATCACTCGTGCAAAGATAAAAACTTGTATAAAAAATCATGTATAAATTAACAGAAAAATAAAAACTACAAAAAAGGTGAGCTCAGATGCGCGTCATCTCGTCTGAAATCAGACGGCTGTGACGGACCCAACCAATCACGGTATGCGCAGGAATCTGTCATCGCTCTGGGGTGAGAGAGGCTCGAACTCTCGACCTCAGGATCACTCGCATTTCAGCTATGAGACCTACGCGCTAGCCAACTGCGCCACCACCCCATTCTTGTACATCCTAGGAGCAGACACATTATCTATGGATCCAGAGCAGTCCACATTCCACAAGTCAATCACATGTTCCCTCTCTTAGTACAAAACAAAACATAAAAATGTTTGTCGTATTTTGTGTTTGTGACGTGCATGCATCCACAAAAATTGGCACGACGACGATGTGTCGCTGTCGCTGCCGGTGCCCGCCGTCCGGGGCTTTATATTATACGGCGACGTTCGCCGGCGCCTTGCCGACGGCGGCGAGGATCTTGTCGTCAAGGTCGAAGGTCATGTCCTTCTCCCCGCGGCCGCTGGCGACGTACTCGGCGTACCGCTCCTTGAGGTCCTCCGGCAGGTTGGTGCTGCTCGTCCACCCCAGCGCCGTCTTCGCCGCCCGGGGCTCCGAGTAGAAATGCTGCAAGCCGGCCGGCCGGCCGGCGGCCGCGCAATTCAGTTCAGTTCAGTCATCGTCGTCAACAATCAGCATGAATTGACAAAACAAATGATCGCTTGTTAGTTACGTACCATGTTGCGGAACGGGAAGGACTTCTTGGCGTCGACGCCATCGGCGGCGGGGTCGTAGAGCACGATGTCCACGGCGGCGACGCCCGCGGCCGCCGCGCACAGCTTGGCCATGCCGCTCAGCGTCACGGCGCGGTCCGACACGCAGTTGAAGACCTTCCCCGACGCCGCGCCCGGCTTGGCCACGGCCAGCGACAGCATGCGCGACAGGTCGCGGACGTGCGCGATGTTGGTCAGCTGCATCCCGTTCCCCGGGATCGGTACCGGTCGGTTCCGCACGATCCCTGCATTCAACCATGGCATGGAGATCCATTCGATCGTCGGCCGGCGTCGGAGAAGAAAAGAAGTGGATTGAATCGAGTGACGGGCTGCGGTTGATTGTTATTACTGTCGAAGAACCACTCCTCGCAGTCCTTGTTGTTGCCGGAGCCGATCATGTACTGCGGCCGGAACGACGCCCAGCTGCCGGCGAACTGCTCCGCGAGGTACTTCTCCACGGCGACGTGGCCGGCGCTCTCCTTCACGGCGTCCTGCGTGCGTGCGCGCGCCGCCATTGTTTGTCAGTCAGTCATGCATGTCACGCTGATCGAGGCTGTGAGCGCGTGGGCTGGCATGCATTGGCATTGGCATTACCCCCTCGACGTGCGGCGGCTCCTCCGTCGGCTTGTAGATGCCGGCGCTGCTGATGAACAGGAACTGCCCCACGCCGGCCGACTTGGCCCAGTCCGCCACCGGCCTGCGATTCATTATTCCTCACTGTCATGTCTGCATATGCTGAAGCCAAAAGCAGAGGGGCGCCTACTTGACGGCGTCGAGGTCCTTGCCGTTGTTGTCCAGGACGACATCGAACGACAAGCATCCCACGGCCGCGCCGACGTCCGCCGGGTCACCCCACACCGTCGTCCCGCCGGCGCTCGTCAGCTCCTGCACGGTGCCAGTCCAGTCCAGTCCATCGAAAGCTCCACCAAGAATCCAGAGCAGCAGATCGAGGTTATTACGTACCGAGAAGCGAGAGAACGGGGGCTTCTTCATCTTATCGGATCCCTCGTCGCCGACGGTGAGCACGGTGACGGCGTGGCCAGCGGCGAGCAGCTCCTTGGCGCAGTAGAACCCGATGACGGCGTGCCCGCCGCTGTTGGTGTTCACGATCAGCACGCTCTTCTTGGCCGCCGCCTCCGCGCGCACCGTGACGCCTGCCCGCGGCGCCGGCGCGCGCCTCCTCGTCCTCGCGGCGACCGCGCGCGGGAACAACGCGCCGACGAAGGACGACGTCGAGGCGGAGGACGACCCTCGTGGCCGCGCGGTGGAGGCCGAGAGACGGCTCGAGGACGTGAAGGCGGTGGCCGTGGAGGTCCCGGCGGCGCACAAGGCCATCGCTGGCGATCGAGGTGGCAAGGGAGGAGAGATGAGTGGGGAGAGTGATGAGTGGTGGACGCAGGATTGGGGCACTGTGGAAAAGGAAGAGTATGATGGGAGAATATAAAAGCTTGTGTCATACTCCACTGTATGATTGTTGAAGATGAGAAAGAGATGGTGAAATCTCCTAATGACTTCAAGCAAGGAGCATGGTGGATCAGTGGATGTGGATCATCAATCGCTCTATCTCCAGAAGTACAAGAGGGTGGTGTGGCCCAAATTTCAGAGGAATTTTAGAATCATCAACCAACACATACCCAACTGAAAAAAAAGGACTTAGCTAAGCATTCTTTAAAGAAGACTTAACTGAGCATATTTGGACAAAGTTGATCAATAGGAGAAATAATTAGTTGTCCATGCAATATCCTCTTGCATTTATACATGTGTAAGATACAACAATTCATTAGGTTTGTTATTGTTTTCATACCACTCATTAACATAATGGTCATTATCTAAAAAATGAACATAATGGTCAGTTTCTTACAGGTGCCTATTAGGGTTCTTCCTCAAGATCTAAGTACTCGAAACGACCTTTCACTTACAGGTGCCTATTGGAGTTCGTTTTGAGTTTCACTTCCGTTTTTGGTTCAAACAAAGAAAATTCAATTTCGGTGATGTTTCACTTCAACCGGCAAAAACCAATCAAACAGACTCTTAGATTTTAGTGGACACAAAATCCAATCAAATGTGCTAGGTTTTTTTTAATCCAGGTTCTAAAAATCTCCTCTGAACCAAACGGTGTCTTCTTATACAATCTTTAGAATATGCATTTATAAAATCTTAGAATCCTATATTTAGGATTCTAAGATTTAAAATGTTAGATCTTTTTTATCTCAACTCTAGGTAACTCAACAAGACCATCCCTTAGCATAATATGAGCGCACAACACTGGACCCACAAGGCTAGCGAAACGAACGCTAGGCATCCATTATCCTAGCCGTCCATTTCAATATCGAGATGTGCGCAAATCGACACGGCATGCTTCTTTTTGTATATATTCGTTTCTCGTATCTACATTGTGTATGTATGTAACTCACTTTCCCATTTTCTCTCTTCTTTACGTATTCTCTCTGCGGCTCATGTCGCCCCGTATTGAATCTAGCTCACACATTTCCCCATCAAGCCTTCTCTCCCATCGGTTCCTTTGGGTCAAGGGCACCAAGCTCAAGCATGCCGCGATGGCGATGACATCACCGGCTCAGGGGCGCAAAAAATTCAGTGGGGATTTCACATTCATAGGGGGGCCTATGCCCCCTACTCGCTCCCCCCCCCCCCCCTTGTGTTCATCCTTGGCGATAGAACACTTTCTCATGTAACCGCCATAGTCCATCGACGGACCATGAATGTGGACATGGTTTATATTGAACTTGTAGTTCTTTATGCAATCTACAGATTTTAGTTGGAATTCTCTAAATTTGAGCTCATTTAGGCCTCAATTGTTCTTTAGTTCTTAAATTTTATATTTTTAAAAAATGATGAAAAGACATGTTATTATGGGTGACCACGGAGTGGACCCATCTATTCGATAGCTTGCTTGGTTATGACGACTGTTCTCGACTCGGTCCTTCTTTGCACCTAGATCTTCCTTGGGAGGTGAACATCAAGTCTACTGGCTATATGCACACTACTAATTGATCATGGATTTTAGCAGCACTTATATCTGCATGTGACAGCCATAATCGTGGTGGGAATGTATGTATTCCTTTGGGGCAAGGGCATCGACCTTACACGTGCCGCGATGGCGATAGCATCACCAGCCCATCACAAAGTAACAGGTCTAGCTAGACCAATTGAAAGGTGTACTAGAAGCCTAAGCATGATCGTACACTTTTATTAGGATAATAGTTGCAGGCTTTGCCTCTTGTCATGGTTCATACAATCCAGTTTTAAAAAATGTAGTGGAGATTTCAGATTCATAGGGGCCTATGCCCCTACTCGTTGTCCCCTTGTCTTCGCCCTTGACGATAGAACACTTTTCCATGCTACCACCATCATCCGTCAACTGACCTTGAATGTTGATATGGCTTATACTGAACTTGTAGTTTGATTGTTGAAATTCTCTAAATTTCAGATGATTTAGGGTCCCAACTGTTCTTTAGTTTTAAAACTTTAAAATTAAAAAATGATTTTGGATGAAGACATGTCTTAATATAACAGAGTAGTAGCGCACCATGAGATTAAGAACTTTATAATTGAAGGTGTCATTTTCTAACGGTTAATTTCCTTGTTGGTTGTCGCATCAGCATAGATAATTGAGAGCAAGCATTTGTTCTGGAAAGCAAAAATACCATTGAAATTAAAATCTTCCTATGGTACTTAAAAAGGGGGGTAAACCTTACAAAGGATAATCTTGTAAAAAGAAGGTGGAAAGGGAGTTCTAAGTGTGACTTTTTGTGGTTTGGAAGAAAACATTCAACACCTCTACTTTAATTGTCGGGTGTCTAGATTTGTTTAATTTTTATCACGTTTAACTTTCAACAACCAAAGATCTACGACCAGCATGTTGGTTCTTGAACTGGTTAAGGAGTTTTACTTCAGGAATGAGAAATCAAATTATCATGGGAATGACAGTCATGTGTTGGGTCATATGGCTGAATAGAAATGATGCAGTGTTCCAAAAAAAGAGTTTCTAACTCATATTTGTTGTATTTTTCAAGGGAACCTTTTGGATACGACAAGGGTTCCTGGTGTCTAAAGAGGAAGAGGGAGAAGTGATCAAAGAGGCTACAGGCATCTTGAAGGAATGGCGCTGAAGCTTTTCGGCTCCAGGATTTGAAGGAATTTGATGAGAGTGGGAATGTAATTTTCCTTGTGTTGCATTTTGAGGTTGTGTTCAGTTCTTCGTAGGTGGAGTTCATTGTCCTGGCTGTGTTGTTGCAAGCTAGATTTTGCCTGCTTAGCGGAACTTTGGGGTCAGTCATGGTTGTATGTTTTAAGCTCTAAGCATTCAATGGAATGCTAAGGCTGGGATATTTCTATTCTGTAATCTAAAAAAATCAACATAGATAATTTAGATTAGTGCACTTGATTCTGTCCTGATCTGCTCATTCTAGAATCAGGTCATCCACTACCTGTTTTTTTTTTTTTTTTTGCAAAACTTGCTTTAGATTTTAGCGGAGCATGCATACAGCCTCTCGAGCACAGTTGCAACACTTTCACTACCATGGCTTCTTGGGCACAATGCAACGAACTACAGGAACAGAAGCTTGTTGATCTGAACACTGTGATCCGAGATTTTTAATCCTTATTTTATTGTAACTAGCAAAACATGCCCGTCGCGTTGCACGGAACGAACAATTTATTATTTAGTACACGTTCAATGGCAAATGTATTTGTACATTCAATAAATATTGTGCGGACATCTAAAGCTAACTATCTTTGTTTGGTTTAATTTGGAACGACCATATGATATATTTTGTCTAAATAAAATAAGCCGTCAGTCTAGAAAAAGGAAAAAAAAAGGACTCGAAAATTAATCTTTTTTGTGAAAAACTAACGGAAAAAAACAAACTCGATATGCTAGTTTCGTGTTCCAATCCCAGGAGCCTACCGCGACTCTTAGCAAGCCCAGGAGAAGTACGTTTTGTGTTCCAATCCAGGTTCGGCCAGGCAGATTTGTAGTCGTTGGGGGCATCAATCTTTACGCACTTTGTAACTCAACACAAACAGTAGACAGAGCCGGACTCCTCTTCTACCGAGTATTTTATCCTCCTCACAAACCGTCGGGCACCTTACCGTACTATCTTTTCGTATTAGGGGCGGACAAACAGGCAGACGGAAATAGGCAGGTGAAAAAAAAGGTAGAAAAAAAAGTGGAAAAAGAGGTGGAAAAAGAGGTGGGACTGAAATTTTCTCTCTTTATTAGTAGGTATAGATTATTGAGTCAAGAACCATGTAGCAATTGGCTTTGATTACTTTACATGCCCTAGTACTTCTCAGCTTCTAAGTCAAGAGCATGTAGCTATTTGACTCACGTAAGCTGTGAAACCATATGTGGCTTACTGATGATTGCATTAGTCGGATTTAGGAATTGATCGATGCATTTTGGTGCTCTCACCGAGAATTTGGTGTGATGGACACAGTAACCCGTGTCTTCCCCTTCAAATATAAAAGGGGGCGAACGGGGTCCTCGTAGGCAGGACGCTCTGGCCTTACACATCCCACCCGTCCAACTCTTTCTCCACAACTCCACACACCATGTCGTGCACTGTTCGTCTTCTTCATCTCATCTCCTTTGAGACTTGGAGTCCCAACTCCTCTCTCGCCCGTTTGTATCCCTTACTACAAGCACCCTTCGTGCGAGATAATACAAGCCAGGTAGACACCGCTGACGTAAGGCATCCGTGTCTAAACCATGATAAACCCTCGCGTCTTCTCTTTCTTGTGTCCTTCTTGCACAACCATCCGGTTGGGGTAACACGCAACATTTTCACTAGTCGAGTTCTTTGGGCGCACCCCCCCCCTCCTCGTAGAACACCGGCAGGGACATCAAATCAACTAGTGTGTGCAGGAGGCAACAAAAGTGTGTGGATCCCGCACAAAAGTGGGTGCTGATGTACCGTTGCCATGATACTCACTCCGTCTAAAAAAAGTGGCGTTGTTTGACCATCTATCTTATTCAAAAATTTTGTATGAATATTATTTATTTTGTTATGACTTATTTTATCATTAGAAATACTTTAATAATGATTTGTTTATTTTATAATTTTCATAAATTTTTTTGAATAAACCGAATGATCAAACATGATGTCTTTGAAAAATCTAAACCAACACTCTTTTTTTTTTGGATGGGGGCTCCGTCCCCACAAATAGATATTCGTTTTTTACTTTTGCGATCCTTATTTGACCGTTCGTCTTATTAAAAGAGTTTTAAGAAATTTTAGTTATTTTGTTATGACTTATTTTTTTTCATTGGAGAAATTTTCATAATAATTTGTTTATTTTATTATTTGCACAAAAAAAATAAATAAGGCGAATGGTCAAATATGGATGATATAAGTAAAAATCGACATTTATTTATGGGACAGGGGTAGAATACATGGAAAGGTATGGGCAACACAGATCTCGAGAAGACTAATGGAAAGGGAAGATACTAGGTGCCCAACATATAGATGTTGCAAGACATTTTCGCAGCGGAACACATTCCAGTCACCTCTGCAGCTTGGTAGGTCAATGGGGACTTGAGAAACGGAAAAAGAAGGAAGGGAAAGGAAAGAGGACGGCATGGTGATAGAGGTGGAAGGTAGAGAAGAAGTTGGGCGTCCATGGATTTTAACGAATAAACTAAAAATTTAAATTTTGATTGGGAAAAATGGATTTCTAGTTTATTTTTTTTTAATTAGAAGTATCCATTGGATATCCATGGACATCCAACTTCCACCGGCTCCATGCAGCTCGTCGGCCGTCAGGGCAAATGCTAGCAAACTTGTCTGCCAAGGGTCGAACCTACGTATCACAACTTTGATTAGATATGTAATTAACAAACTACATTTAAAGATGCATCTATAAAGCCAATTATATATTTATTAATATATAAGTTATTTCTTACAAGGCAAGAAAGACAAATATTTAGGGATAGAGAGTGCGTGCTATTCTAGAATTGTCTAGTGACTCAAAGCGAGGCATAATCTACTTTATTTGGTCTCGAGAATCACTAATTAGCCATATAGGATTAGATTAGAAGTTTGATATACTACTCTAATGTCACATCCTTTTTGCACTAGATGCTCATGGCCTACCTCTAACACTATCTTCTCAGCTTACCACAGTTCAACTTTACAAAAGAGGGTTAGATAGGGAAAAACTTGAGACACAATCAAGATTTGGCCATGTCCTCAGTCACCTCTGCAACTTGGTAGGCCGTGGCCAGTGGGGACGTGACAAATGAAAAAAAGAAGGAAGAGAAAGGAAAGAGAGGACGGCATGGTGATGGCTCCATGCAACTTCTCACAGGCACCTGATAGCAAACCTCTTTTGTCTTCTGGTAGGTTCCACTGGGCCTCGGATGTCTGCAAGTGTCGAGCCTACGTCACAAATTAGATTTATAAAAATATATATAATATTTATATCTCTAAATAAATTTGTTAAAAAACTAAATTTAATGATCTATCTAAAAATATCAATTATATATTTTAAATAGTAATATTTGTTTTATAAAAAAATAATCAAATTATTTATTAGAAAGAAAGAAAAGACAAATATTTAGAAATAGAGAGAAGTACGTGCTATTCGAATTGTCTAGTGACTCAAAGCTGAGGCATAATCTACTTTATTTGGCTGCGAGAATCACTAATTAGCCATAGGATTAGAAGCTTGATACTACTCTAATGTCACATTCTTTTTGCACTAGATGCTCATGGTCTACCTCTGCCTCTAGTCTATCTTCTCTGCTTACCATAGTTCAACTTTACAGAAGAGGGTTAGATAGGGAAAACTTGAGACACAATCAAGATTTGGCCATGTCCTTATCATGTATTTGAGGGTCTCTTTGAGACCAATATCTAGGATGGCGTGTTTGGCGACCACAAAAGATTTCAGTTGTGATCGACTGCACTTCTTTGGCTGTGGCTGTGGCTGTGGCTGCAATTGCTACCGTAGGAATACAAACTAAAAGACCTGTAGATTATTATTACTACTAGAGTTGCTGCATAACTGCAGCCGACCAAAGCCATTCTAATTACGGATAGAAAGCCCTTGAGTTGTAACAACCAGGGCCCGTTTGGATTCTGAAAGGATTATGAGAATATGGATAATAGATGAAGATTTTGAAATTCTGGATTTTAATTTTAATAGTATAATAATTGAATCTGCTTGGAGCTCATATATTTATACTATGATGAGAAGATAGTGGATTCATTGTAGAGTATAACGAAATGTCTAAAATGCCCTTGGTTGCTTTAACTTTCCTTACCTTCCATTGCATTGGCGGATCTTGCGTGTGATACTATCCTTTTCATAGAGAATCCCACAAAAGCTAGTCATACCTGCATTGTAGACTTTGCATTTGTCAGACACGCACCAGAATCCCCTAGAAACTCTTCCATTTTGATCAGATTCCAACTTCTTTTTTTATTGTAAAGGCCTGATTGGTTCCAAGCCAATTTTAGGGCAAGCCAAAATATAGATACACTATTAGGGCAAGCCAAGTATTTTGGCAAGATAATATAATAAAGGCTGGTATTTGATTTGCTACCAACAAACAATAGAGGAAAAAATATTGTCTTGCCTGGTGAGTATAATCTCAAAAAGTTTTGGTAAGTATTGCGAAAATCCCTAAATTCGTATTTGGATCCAAACAGCCCCATATATGGAGACACCTAGCACAAATATATATTTTTTTTTTTGAAAGCACGGGGAGTTTCCCGGATACTCTTAAGAAGAAGGCTCGCGCCACTGCGTGAGCCAGCGCTCGAACGCGGGCGGGCAGCCTGAGCCCCAGCTCAGCTGACCAACCCAGCCCCAGCTGGGTTCTCACACCTAGCACAAATATGTACCGAAATTTTTGCCAGGGATTAGTATCGAGTTAGACAATCTTCTTCCCTACTAGTATCTCAATAATTAGCTCTCAATTTTGGAAATCCCACAAGTTTCTGGATCATCATACAGCAATGCAGTCTGACGACTGTCGGCGTGGACATCCACCACGACACGACCACCAAAGCAGATCCGATCCGCGGCCCGCCGGTGGCCCCCGCCGGTTCGGCGACGGCGACGGCGACACGGCGGACGGGGGTCTTTCCTTTTGGCGGCCCCCTGCTTTATTCCAAAGCGCGAAAGCATCCACCCTTCCACCCCAAAAGAAGTCCAAATCAAATCAAAACCACATTCGCCCATCCACACGCACGACCTCGCAAACCCCCGCACCAAGGAACCTCCGGCCACCATCCACGAGCCAGCGCGCCGCGCTGCGACTGGTGGCGACTGACGAGAGAGGGAGTGAGCGATAGGAGGAAGCAGAGCAGGCGCCGCCGCCACCGTCCAGTCGTCCACCGATGGGTTGCGGTCCGTCCAAGGAGGACGCGGAGGGCGGCGCGGCGTCGCGTTGCCGTGAGCGGAAGCACCTGCTGGGCGCGGCGGTGCAGGCGCGGCACGCGCCAGCGGGCGCGCACGCGGGCCACGCGGCGGCGGCGCTCAAGAACGTCGGCGCCGCGCTCTCCGACTACGCCGCGGGCGAGACGGACCGCCACGACGCCGTCGTCGTGCCCCGCTCCGCATCCGCCGCCGCCGCGCTCACCCACCACGGCCTGCCGTCAGCGGCGGCGGCCACGTCGGTCAAGGCGCTGCCGTCCACGCTCGACGCCGTGCTCCCGCCGCCCCCACCGCCCCCAACCGCCGGCGCCGCCGATGACGACGCCGACGCCGACGAGCCCGCCGCGACGACGCCGCTGCAGAGGTCCTTGAGCGCGCCTGATATCCAGCTCCAGACCAACATCCGGAAGGGGCGGTCTGGGGAGGCGCCAACAATCATGGAGGAGGAGGAGGAAGGCGAGGGCGGGGATGAGGACGCCGTGGGGCGGCGCCGGGAGGATGACGACGACCCGCCGCCTCCTCCTCCGCCCTTGCCGCCGCCGCAGGCGAATACTCCCCCGCCCCCGCCCTCGCGCTCCCCGCCGCCTGTCCCTGCCGCCGCTGCTACCGCGGAGGCGACGGCGACGGCGGCGGAGGGGGATTCGTTCCACGAATATATCTTCGGCTCCCCTGACGCCATGCCCGGGCCGATGCCCACGCTGGACCCTAGCGCTAACGCCGCCGCCGAGTCGTCGTGGGCGGCTGAGCGGAGGATGCCCGCGCCGCCGCCTCCTCCGCCGACGACCGAATCCGACCAACCGCCTCCGCCGAAGCAGCCGCAGCCGCAACCTCCGGTGCCTTCTGCCGAGGAGATCGCTGAGGGAAAGAAGCCCGCGGCGGAGATTGTCACGCGCCGGGCGGTCACGCAGAAGGCGGCTAGGAAGCCGGAGGGCAAGAAGAGTCGGCTCGTCATGGTGCCACCGCAGACGGCGAGGCTCGGCGACATCCTGCGCAAGCTCGATGATCACTTCCTCAAGGCGTCCCAGGGCGCGCACGAGGTGTCCAAGTTGTTGGAGGCGGCGAGGATGCACTATCACTCAAACTTCGCCGAGACGCGAGGTACCTGCCTTCCATGCCTGCTCTGCTCCCAGCCTCTGAGCTGACTTCGATTGGATTACAGCAAAGACGAATCCTTCTCCTTTTTAAGTTTCTCTAGTTAATTAATAAATTCTTTCGTAGATGAAGATGCTCAAGGAACATTGCATAACACTTCGTACAAACCTCATAGAGCCATAATAAAAAATTCAAAACACGGTACACACGATTCTTAGGAGATGTGCAAGATAGATAGCGTATGGTTTTGTTTGATACTTATTGAGGAGTTCAACTGTTCCACATGTGTATAGTCTAATATTTTGAGTGCCTTACTTGTGCCCTTTTAATTATATAAAAGGGATAATATTCTGGCTCTATTATGTCTTTTTGTTGAGGTGGATGTTGTGTTTTTAATGGAATGTGGTTCAGAGAGGCACTGGGAAATGTTTATTATGTATGATGTTCTTGGGAACCGAGCTGGGGTTGGGGCTACACTTAGGTGCTGATTATCTTCACTCTGATTTCTTTTAACCTTCGGTTGAGCAATTGTATCTTGGTTGTATTAGGGGGTACAACTGAAGTTGGTACATAAATGTGGAATATAGGAATGGCATATCTATTTATATTACTTCAGTTAATGGCATATGTCTTTTGTATTATTAGGATTTGTGGATCATTCTGCAAGAGTGATGCAAGTCATCACTTGGAATCGCTCATTTAAAGGAATCCCTCAACCAGAAAATGTGAAGAATGACGATGACGATGAATGGGAAACACATGCTACTGTACTCTCGATAAGTTGCTTGCATGGGAGAAAAAACTATGCCATGAAGTGAAGGTAAAATATGATATCTTAATCAGTAGTTTAGAACATGAACTGTTTCAGTCGTTCTCTCTTAGATAGAAGCACACATTTTTCAATGTGTTCTCTCCCACCACAAAGAAAAAATGATTCATGCTGTTATTTATTGATTTCTCATACATTTTCTCTTCCATTTGCGTTGATATCATCAAGGACAATGCATACATGTCATTTCATTTTCGCTAAAATTGATGAAGGTGTCACTAATGTCTCAGTTATTTTGCCTTTGATAATTGTTTGTTACCTTCTCATCATTATACTCCTCAACTGGTCCAGGGACATTTGTAGTCATATTATTGTTAAGTCAGGGACCCTTGTACTAGTCCATGATCATTTCCTACCCATGTGCTGGGCCTCATCATTATACTTCATTGCTTTAACCTGCTCTGTTCATACATTTGACGGCACATATTTACCATTGGCACAGGAGTTTGAGGTTATCAAAGTTACATATCAACGAAAGCTAGCTGTTCTAAACAAAAAAGAAGCAACGTGGTGTTAGCACTTCATCGATCGAGAAGACCAAGTCCCTTGTTAGTCACTTGCACACACAAAATATATAGTTGATTTACAAACAATGGAGTCAACAGTTGCCGAAATTGACCGCCTAAGAGATCAAAAAAGTTTACCCAAAACTCCTTGAACTAGTGAAGGGGTAAGCTCTTTTAACTTTTAAGTACCAACCAGCAGCCTCTATTATTCCATTTATTATATGGTTTCCTTGTAGCTGTCATCACATTGTTTTAGTTCTTGACATGTAGGACCTTCATTTCTTTTTTCTGTTGGGTCCATCAGTTGGTTACAGCAAGTGATTCCATACTAGCTTGACATATGTTACCTTTTTTATTATAGAAGATAAAAAGACAACATTGTTTTTATTATAGATAGAAAGATGTTCTTTTTATTTACATAAAACTAATCCCTCCATTTTTTTTCACAAGGTGCATTATGTTTCATTAGGACAGGCTTTGATTGACAATTAGTCTATTATTAGTTCATCCATGTGACTGTTAGAGAAAAAAAAAAAACTTCATTCATGTGACACAAAACTATAGTCATAAGTGTTTTTCTATTACAAATCTAAGAACATCAATTTTGTGTCTCAAAGAATTTAATGAATATTGTTGTGAAAGGTGAATTAAGCCTTGTAATTTGAAATGATACATCCTTCATGTGTGTCTTCCTCATATTTTCTCATCATGATTTTAGTTATGGAAATATCTGCTAGTTGTGACACAGAAAAAGTAGGACTTGGGTCACCCAACATCACTCTAATACTCTATTTTATATACTCTGGAAACTATGCAACTATGTCTGTCCTGTCCCTCTGACATTTTTGGGATTTTGCTGGAAGAACCAGATTACCATGTGAATGTTACACTTCTGCATATTGCAGTTAACGAATTATTTTGTTTCACACTGACAGAATGTCACACATGTGGGATATCATTTACACTCACCACAAAGCTCAGCTGAGGATCATTACAGAGCTCAAAGCGTCTGATATCAAGGTTTCTGACCGGGAAACAAGTGAGCAACACAATGAGCGAACTGTGCAGCTGTGGCACGTTATTCAGGAGTGGCATGTGCAGTTTGATAGGTTCATGACTTTTCAGAAGGAGTACGTAGGAAAGCCTCTACAGCTGGATCAAGCTAAATGTGATCCCTATCGACACCAACCTGAAGCCAAACTCGTCACAGCCACATGAGACCACACCTCCAATCAAGAGGTTGCTGCATGCTTGGCATGATATCCTTGACAAGCTCCCCGTCGACGCGACGAAGAAGGCCATACACACATTTGCCGAAGTGGTACACACAATCCTTGTTCACCAGGAGGATGAGCTGAAGCTGAGGATGAAGATCAATGAGACTAGGAGGGACCTTGAGAAGAAGAGAGAGGCAGTTCGATGATTGGGCACAGAAGAATTATGACAGAGGAGCAAGTATTCCTGACGGCGACAACCCAGGCGCGCGCTGATCCCGCAGCTGAAAAAGGAAAGCCGTGGTGGATAGGGTGGAGAATGCGCTCAAGGAGCTGGAAGATAGTTACAAGACCCAGTGCAAGGTGGTAAGGGATAAATCCCTCAATCTTCTCAGGTCAAACCTGCCTGAGCTGTTCCGCGCCGTGTCGGACTTCTCCCTACAGTCCGCGGGTTATTTCAAGGGACTGTGGTCGATTGCGCAAACAAATGATCAGCTGGATGATTAAGTGCGTGTTGGGTGCATTCTGTGGTGTTGCTGTGGTGACTGACTGTAGTGTGTATATGCTGAATACGTAGCTTTGGTGTGTTGCCAGTTTTGAGTTGTAGCTGTGCAAAAGGTGAGCGAAGGTGCAAAAGGTGAGCGAAGGTGGGATGGCTCTGGTTCTTTTACAGCTATATATATATATATGGCTATTGTAAATGCACAATGTCACTGTGTAGTAAGGGTATATGGAAGGTGTGTATAATGTTGGAAAGAATCACGATTTTGTTTCAAATTTCACGAGCTTTCAAAGGTTTAAATCCTGATATCTTGCAGCAGTACAAGGATCCGTTGGTTGCTTTGCATACTAAACTTTGTTTTTATTCAGCGTTTAATAAATAAATGTGGTAATGATTAGACTAGTACGGCCTGTTCGGTTCTCTCGTTTCACAGCAACCTGGCCCGTATCGTTGCCAGGCGCTGAGTCAGTCCTACGCATGCAGCCTCATTTGTGTTGTGCATAATGTAACCTTGCACCTCATATGTATGCTCCATTTTAGAGAGGTTTTTCGACTTATGACTTTGAGGAGTATAACTATGGACCAAAACACCGCATGGCCTAACGAGAGGTTGCAAGAAGAAGTATTCAATGGACGCATGCCAGGCCATGCCCTTGGTCTTCCTGAGAAGAAGTGCAAGTGCATCAAGGCGTCGTGAAGGAGTTGTTCTCCGAGTATGGGATCGGTTACTACCGCGCGGCAATGCTTTGATGGAGGGCCAAATGAGTTCTTTGTGAGTATAACTAGATCTTGTGCCTTGCATGCCTAATTTATCTAACTTTGGCAATGCATAATTATGGTAATGTTTATTTATGTTTCACTCTAGGGTCGGAAAGACTTGTGATTGGGAGGATTTCCCCGCAGGCGCGGTGAGGTTATGGCCAATTTGTTTACTCCCAAGTTCAAGTCCCCTTGGAGAAGAAAGATCCTCCACGCGCTTATGGGCGATTTAGCTCCTTCTCGCATCAAGTGGAAAACAAGGAATACTCACGCATCGCAGATCGGCTTTGAGGAAAGGAGGGAGATTCCTCATGAGATGCTTGAGTGGGCTACGCGAACATGAAGCTCAACGCGCAACGGCGAAATGCGCTGTACTGCGAGCTTTGTGAGCATTTCTTGTTCTTCCAAAACTTGTTTTCTACATTTTCGCTACTTATGTAAGGTCGTGTAATGTTGACATGTTTGTTTCTCATAGTTCCTTCGCCAACACACAGAGGGCGACGAGGGTAACGAGGACGATGGGGCAACCACGCATGCAATCGAGACAAGGGGTAACGAGGACTGAGAGCTGAGCAGGACGCGGTACCGCACCGTGACAAGGAGAACGCCCATGAGGATGTTTGGAATGACCCAAACTACGAGGATTGGAATCGACTGCACCGGGTGGACGATAGATGATTTTAGAATGGCCTTGACTTAGCTATGAGGAAAGGCATCGGTCGCATGGACTTAGCAACACTTTTGTTCGAATCCACGAAGTGTATGATGTACGGACCCTTTTAATTGTGGTGAACCACTTGTGTAACTCATTGTAGTGACTCTTCTCTATACTTGGAACAATTGTATGCATGCGTAATCTAGTGTTGGCATTTCTCAATCTTTGTACATCGTGGTCTGCTCATTATACTCAACCACGAACAACACTTCCCTATCGAGGAAAAATAAAAAGACCAACATCGCATACATAATTGTTGATTACATGATCCAACTAGATAGACACTATTTTCGATACATGGTTCAATACAACAACTAGAGATACAACTACCCAGAGAGCATAAGGCCTCTATCCTCTTGGTTGTACGCTTGATCAACTATCATGCATAGCTTCGATGCCTCCTCCCGCACTCGGTCCTCCGCTCTCCGCGAAATGTGCTAAGTCAGGCACAATGTCCTCCCGACGGGATGCACAACGGAACAAAGTCGAGGGCATGTAGTATCCGATAAAAGACGGTTTTCACACGTGCACGCTGCAAGCACGGCCAAGATCAGCACGTGTCCTCCGCACTTGAGGCACTCGCTGGAGCATTGTCGCCTCACATTAGGCACCGCCGGTGCGTGGTCCTCCCTCAAGACGTGAGATATCCCTCGTGGGGACTTGCGCGGCTTCTTGTCGCTTTCAAGTCGACCGCCTAAGGCTATGAGCTCATCCAACCGTGAGGTGTCGCGCACCCTCAACATTTTCACTCTCGATCCGAGCCTTTTGCTCCACTCAGCCAAATTTTGGACACGGCGCAAGCATGCTCCAGCCTTCCTCTCCCTCTCATCCCTCTTGACTTGAGCTATCCGCACTTTCCTCTTTCCCTCCCTCGCGCGCTTCTCGGTACCGCTTGCTTCATATTCTCCTCGACCTCAGTGGAAAACCATGCCCTAAACTCCTTGTGGCCTTCCAAGAATTTCTTGTGCTCCTCACCGATCTCAAGGTCGATCCATCGCATAAAAATCACAGAGTGGAGGTGGGGTATCGCAATCACAAACAATTGTCGTGAAGTCGAATATATACTCATCAAACAAAGGAACCAAAACGAATATACGCACCATGAAACTCAGCGTTGTTTCGGCCCTGCTCCCATTGATAATTGGCACACATCCAATACTTCCAGCATGTAGGTTTCATCATCTTCATCCCATTCAACTTTGCATGGATCACCACACCAATCGGGCTAAGGCACCCGCTCACGTGGGAGAGGCTTAGTGGACATAGGGATCCGCCGAAAAGTTTAAGTACTGGATTGAAGGCCTTCTTTTACCACGCCTCAAGATGTGCAGAGTGTAGCTACGAAACAATCGAACATTCACAGGAGGGACTAAATATTTGTAATGTGTAATTTCCATTTGTAAGAAATCACACCATTGTCTTTTCTTTTCTTACAAATCACACCAACCTCATTTGTAATGGTAATTTTGCATTTATAAGAAATTCACACCATTTCATTTACCACGTGGCTTACTAATGAACAATATAACCACGACCAAATATACTAATGGAGATACTAATTAACAACTATAGCCACGTACATGCCAATATACAATGAATTGAATGAAGAAAAACAAATCCAAAACCACTACATAATCCACAATCGAGGAGGGGAGTCGTAATCTTAAACACCCCAGGCTCATCAAGCAAGGCATGACAAGACAAGGAGAAGTCAACGATCACAATTCTGAGATCCCTCGACTCACCATTATCGAGTGGATCTGCAAATGGCCAAATGGCCAAAGTGGCTTCAAATTCTACCGTAATCCCAACATACGGCGGACCTCACGGACCCAAGGTGGGCAATTCCTAATGAGCTTTTGAGGCAGCGCTGAATCGAGAGCAATTCCATAAGACTCTCGCAGATAGCACTCATCATGGCAATGAAAAAGCGACCCGGCTCAGAAATGGTACTCTTCGCTCAAGAAGCCAAGATCATTGAAAAACCCAGCACAGCGAGGACAACTCTTGCTTTGCGTGGACTCTCCAAGGCTTTCAACATTCGAGATTACCAAGTGAGTGACCTCTTCGACCTCGCAACATCCAAAAGAACCAATAATCCCGCACTTTTCACAAGATTCATCCAAATGAAGACACACGCATACCAAAGACATATCGAGATGAAGTGGTCATAATAGCTGCAATCGAGGTTTGAGAGCGCGGGCAATCTGGTTCTCGCACTTGAAAAGAGAAAAGGCCAACAATAGTGAGCCCACTATATGAAGAGTTTCGAAAAATATGCAAGATCAGATGAGTGACTATAAAAGAAAAATCGAAGAAGAAAACACTCAAAAGAAACCTAGCAAAGCCAAGCAATCGAGTCTCAGATCACCAAACTATGAGCGAAGATACCAATAGTCAACTACCGCTTCGCATCAACCGGATAAACAAATGAGCAAAGCGGAGACAACATTCAAAAATAGCCACGTGAAATAAGCCAAGTAATAGAGGTTTCGGCAACAACTAAAGGGTGGCTTCAATCAAAGCAAGATTTGGAGAAAGAAGAATGTTAAAGCCGGAGGAGCTATATTGCATCGTCTATGGTAAAGGGAGTTGGCTCATACCCCAAGATGTGCCCAATGGTAAAGAAAGCATTGAACAAGTCCAAGAAGAAAACAAAAAACAAGAGAAAGTGTAAAGATCGATAAACTTTTATCACAAGCAAGCTCTCCCCAAAAAGTCAAGTGTACTCAATTCAAACTCAATCAACAAATGCCAGCGACTCCCCACTTATTAGATTGCCAACCATCGCGGCAATAGCACACCAATGGCAACAAGACACCACTTGTGCAAAACCAAAGATCACCCGTGGTATCGCAATAGCTAGTAGAGGAAGAATAATGACAATGGAGGCAGGCAAAGATAGAACACAACACAAACAATGAAAGAAGAAATTATCTAAAAAAGTCAATGCTATATCAATGGAGGGTCCATTTAAGAAAACAAAATGGTCACACCAACCAATCATTTTCACCGAACAAGACATGAAGCTTAAAGATTATCCACACATGGATGCAATGGTTATCGGCCAACATTGACTACCGGGATGTGACCAAGATTCGGTAGATGGAAGCTCAAGCAGACATCCTCACAATAACAACACCGATCGCAATGGGCATCAAAAGGCAAAATTTGGGAGAGCGTAATATCCACTAGTTGGATTTGGTGGAAAAAGAATAAACTCACCTGGCGACCGGTTACCCGTGTCGCTCAAGACAAGCAATAATGCAAGAACGAACAAGTTTCTTTCTCGATGTGGTGGAAATGCGTAGTCAATACAATGCAATATTTGGAAGAGGAAGCTTGAACATCTTCGGCGCACACTCAAATCTCGCATGAAAAGTTCCAGAATCAATGGACCACCTCCATCCACGGAAATCAAACGTAGGCAAGAAACATCGAAAAAGATTCAAAGACGCTGACAAAGATATGTTCTAGCAATCAAGAAATCGAAGAAGAAGAAAAAGAAACGTAAAAATGCGGGCCTCAAGCAAAAAGCAAAACTCCGTGCGAAGACAGATACCAAGAAAGTATTGCTAGATGAAATGGTAACAAACAAAAAGTCACTATAGGAAAAGCCCCAGCCAACAAGAATAACATGAACTCACACAATTTTTAAGAAGCAATCAAGACGCCTTCGCTGGTCGTGCAAAAGACCGGCTGAAGCGCTGCGAGACATCATTGAGCACAAAGCAAACATGGACCCAAGCGACAAGCCAAAGAAACAAAAAAGTTGAGAAAGATATCCGAAGACGTAACAATGGCGCTAAAAGCCGAAAGTACAAAGATTGCTAGAGATAAGGTGATAAGGGAAGTCCACCACCACATGGCTAGCAAATATAGTCATGCGGTCAAGAAAAGTAAAATGGAAAATGGAGAATGCATAGATTTCACGTAACCTAAACAAAAGCTTGCCCCAAAGACAACTTCCCCACTACCAAGGATTGACACAATTACCATAGTAAAACCAAGCGCTGAAGTGAAAAATGCTGCTTCTTGACCGTTTTCTCGGGATACCATCAAATCTTACATGAAAAAGAAGATGAAGAAAAGACAAGTTTCATTACTCCATTTGGAACTTATTGTTTCCAAAGAATGATCGAGGGGCTTCCTTCGAAATGTCAATAAGCCAGCTTTGTAAGAATGACTTCTGGGTCGTAATTTAAAGATCAAATTGGAGACAATCTTTCTGCCTATGTCGATGACACATCATTGTCAAGAGCAAAAGCTACAAGACCACACATCAAAAGACGCCTTGAAACAAACTTTCGAGAATTTGAGAAAAGCAAACTTAAAGCTCAACCCGTAAAAGTGTACGGTACAAAAAGTGAAAGATCCTTGGATGCATCATTACAAAGAAAGGAATTGACCCAAATCTGTAAAAATAAAAGCAATCATGGAAACTAAGTTCCAAAGAATGTGTAAAAAGATATCCAAAAAAATTAACAAAGTGTGACCGCCACTTAATAGGATTCATATCAAAGTCAATAGGAAAAGCATTCTCTCAATTTTTCATGCCACTGAAATGCTTGAAAAACAAAGCTTTCGCTTAGGGGTAAAGAACAAAGAAGCATTTGAAGAAATAAAGAAGTACCTTACAAATCCGATACCATATGACAACCCCCAAATCCAAAACCAAGACTTTCACTACTATACATCTCAAGATCGAGAAGCAGTAGTCGCCAGCTAGTTCAAGAAAGAGAGAAAGGGAGCATGCTGAAGGACACACAGAACCGGATACTTGTTTTCGGCAAGCATTGTCCGCTCAAAAATATACTACTCGAAATAGAGAAGATGAGCACACAGTAGCTTCATGGCAACAAGAAAGTTGAAGACTATTTCTAGCTCACATAGTAAGAATACCCACTCAGCCATCCACCGAAAGATGTCTTACAAAGTTGCAAATCTTCGAAACTTAGCAGAGTGGCGCCAGAAATCTCTCAATACTTTGCTGAGTTCGAAAAGAGAACAAAGAATAAAAATCCCCAAAGTTTTTATGCGTATTTCGCTGGCGATCGGTTCCATCAATCCGATCCTCGAAAAACCAAGAAAAACCAAGAATGGACTTTGTCATGCCTAGAATGGACAATGAACCGTATTTGGGCTTGGGGGTTCACAATGTCGGCGTCAGCCGCAAATAATGACTTTTTTGCCATCAAGAATAAAAATGAGATATGCTTTCAAAGCAGGTCGAATTTCGACAAAATTAATATCATGAGTACGACGTTAGTCACTGGGCTTCGCAGCAAGGGCAATGGGGATAAAAAGATACCGATCAAACAGATTCACAAGTTGTGGCAGACATGTCGAAAGAATTACAAAGCAAAGACCCGTAGCCGGCAAAATACCCGCAAAACCATTAGAGATCAAGAAAGACACTTTTGAAGGATTCACAGCTCCGGGTAGTTCATCCCAAGAGCAACATAACGAAGAAGTCGATGAAATTGCAAAAGCTTAACTCAAAAGTACCGTTGCCTCGAATGCTTTCTAATGCTTTGACCGTAATCATCAATCAAAGGAAAAACAAGAACCAAAGTACATTCATATATCAGTTGAAAGTTTAAGATTGGAGATCACCCATCTTAGCCTCTTGAAAGGATTTTATGAGCCACAAAGTAAAGTCAAGAAATCAATGAAGCGTAAAACAAGAAATTACAAGATAATCAATGATCAACTTTACAAACATGGCATCTGCCACCACGCTTCAAATGCATTTCAAGCGAAGAGGGAAAATCACCGCTTCAAGAAATACATAGGAAATTGTGGAAATCATATAGGCCCAAGGGGCCATGGCAGAAAAGCATCGTAATGTGGATTTTATTGGCCAATAAAAGTGACGCATGAGATAGCAAAACTTGTCACAATTGTCACCGCGCAAATCAAATGCACCCAAGAACCACAACAAATATCGAACCAACATGGCCACTGAAAGATGGGGCATCGACATACTGTGGGCGGCTACCACCTCTCGCAAAGGCAACAATCAATATGTCGGGTAGCAAAGTGGGGAATATTTCACAAATGAAGCCGGCCAATCACAAATATGTTCTTCTAAAAATGAAAAAGTTCTCCGGCAAAATATAATATGCGTATTTGAGTGCCAAGGCACATCACATTGGACAATGGAACACAATTTGATAGCGAAGACTTCCGAGATTATTGTGCAAGTATGGGAATCCGGCTATGCTTCGCATCGCTTAGACACCCTCAATCCAATGGAGTTGTTGAAAGAGCAAATGGCATAATATGCCTTGGAATCCCAAAAAAATCTTATCATCTCCTCCCAAAAGGAAATGGGTCACAAGAACTACCAAGAATCATTTGGAGTCACAATACAACCACAACAAGATCGACAAAGTTTTGGCCATTCAAAAACTACTATACCTGACGCAGCCATGACACCCGAAGAAATACAATTTGAAGGACCAAGAGTAAACATCCAAGCAAAGAAGCGAGGAAGACATGGAAACAAGCCAAAAAGATTTTTCTAGAAGAAGAAAGAAACCAAGCGTGAACCCAAGGAAGTATCGGAAGAAACAAGCAAACGGTACAACAAGAAGGTGATAAGAAGAGAATTATAGCCGGAGACTTGGTCCTCAAAAGAAAGAGAAATGAGAACACAGCTGGGAAGTTTTCAAAGAAAAATGGGAGGGAAATTCATTCATCATATTGCAAGTACAAACAAGCAGGATCATATCACCCTGAGATCTCAAAGGGAGAGCTCACCATTCTTGGAACATCAAAGACTCTCCAAGTACTATCCTTAGAAGATTATCCTAGCTTTGTAAAATATGTAAAAGTAGTTTTAAAATTCTTTCCCCTTCAATAAGAGTCGCACTTTTTTCCACTTTCGGGGAAGCCCCTACCAGACGGTGAGTGGTTTTTTAACGAGGCGCCTCAATTGTAAAATCTCATATCTTTACTACATAAAAAGGATAAAAGTAAAGATTTTTACCGGTCGTCAAAATTTTCGGTTCCCCTCGAGACGCGTGCTTGAGAGCTTAGCGCCTCACGTCAGTCGCAGACAAGGAAAGAGCTCCCATCAGCTCCTCACAGCCAGCCAGGTGCCTCCCGGGTACATTATTTTCACAGGTTAAAGAAAGAGGAAAGCCTCCCGCCAGATTTGCTCCTCCCGTCATTATACTTTCGCGGTAGAAAACTCCGATCGGCTCTCTTGCGCTTTCACTTTCTAAGGCCGGTACAATCTGTTTACGCCTTGCACGGATCCTAAGCCTTTTGAAATCCTCTGCGCCCACTCCCACAACAACCACGCCGCCACAACCTCACCGTGGCGCCACGCAACTTTGGTGCACGGACACGCACCTCGCCACGCCATGCGTGCGTCTCGAGGAGCCACGCGCGTCAGCCGATTCCGCCGCCGCCGTGGCCGGTGATGCAGCCCGCGGCACTCTGCCGACTGCGGTCAGCGGATTTCCTGCCGCCCAGCCCGGCCGATGCCTGCGCCGCGCCCGCGACGCACTCTACAGCACGATCGCGTGCGTCCTCATTGCAAGGATCTTTGTGCCCAATACTCCCTGCTACGGCTTACTGCGCGACCACGTTGTAACGTGCGCGTACGAGGCCGAATCACCACGCAGGGCACTTTACACTACGGCCCAGAGCTCCACCGCCCGCGCACTCGCGTGGCCAGATCACCGCCCAACATCGTGACTCGCGCCCGGCGGCTTGAAAAGCCACCGCGGACTCAGCGGCGCATATGACGCCGCGCGTTTGCCCTTTCAGTCCTCGACACTTCCGCCTAGATCTGCGCGTCCTCTCGATGCACGCCCGACCCGGCGCGGAAGTCGGCGACCGACCAGATGCTGGCTAGGCCAGCGACGACAACGCCTTCCGCGACCTATTGTTGGTATTTCTTAGCGATAGCGTGAAAAAAGTCCGCAAAGCGCCGCGGAAAGTACCGTTGTAGCACTTCACCCGGGAAGTATTCGAGGTATCGTATTTTCCACGAGGGAACGGGTGTAAAGTCTCTCGAACTAGTTCTCCCGAGAGATGAGATCGAAGAGTAAGCTTGGGTAGTGAGGTTTCCTAACGGTAGAGATCCTAAGCAACGATAGCCTTGTCACTATAGACTTGCTTCGCACCGCTTATACACGTGGTCTGCCGGGCGCTGCCGGCCTACGGCTCTACTCCGGAGCCGACGTGATTACAAGGGACAAACAGCAGGGCTGTCACCACACGGTTGCCTACCACCTCAACACGTGCGAGAAAGCGATGCAAAGCGAAGGTAGTCAATAGCCTAGACACCACGCCTATGCTATCTTCTACTACTCTAGCGTGAGCTCAAAGATTTGACCCAGAACTAAGCGGAGGCCCTTCTCTACTTTCAGAGCATTCGAATCACGAGGAGACTGAACGGACGATCCACGAAGTATATAATGAACAAAGATAACTTGCTTAAGAACTTAATACCGAAAAGATAAACAACGATAGTTCTTACCCAAAGTAGTAGAACTACGTCGTGGGAGGTACAAGTGTAGAGGGGCTTCACGAGTCCGGCCTCTCGAGTCCACCCGTGTGCTGAGGCTCGCCTCGTACAAGAAGTAGAGGGAAAGCCGGTGACCCTCCGAGATTCCGTCCAACGCTTCCTTCACTCACTCCCTAAACCACTAGCTAGAAGCTAATGAGAAATGTGGCTTGCTCTTCTTCTCTTCCCTCTTGTGTATTGTTGAATGATTGAATGAGAGGGGAGAGGCCTCCTTTTTATAGGTAGATGAGAGGGGGCTCTTTGGAAAAATGTGCACCCTCATTTTGGAAGGTGCAAAACCGACCTCCTAGGGCGGTTTCAGTATTTTATTCCAGCAAAAGCACCCCGATATTATTCATATGCATGGCGGCATGCATCAACCGACCAAAGCTCGGGCTGAGCGGGCTCGGCCCCAGTCCGGCCGGACTGGTTTTGGGTCCGGCCGGACCCAAATGTTCTCCGTTTGGGCTGAAACTTTGGGAGC
>JADLZK010001975.1:0-40519 GCA_015847255.1 Hyparrhenia diplandra | reverse complement strand
TACAAAATAAGTGCAACATTTGTATCTTCAAAATAAATTTGTTAAAAATTAGGTTCTAAGATTTTTGGGGCCGGAGGAGTATTCATCGCACCATGGGTTTTAGAAGGCACCATACGCAGCAGCACTACGGCTACTATACTACTATTATTATTCCTTGCGTGCTACAAGATCTAGTATTATCTTCAAATTGCTCAGCACCATAGGCAGAGATGGATATGATATTCTCTTTAATCCTTTTTATAGGGCATGTTTGGCACGAGGGGCTTCTTCTTGGCTCACGGCTCCTCAGGGCTCCCTAAGCCATTGATACGGGAAAAGAGGAGCCGTTTGGAGCCGTTTTTTAGTGGAAAAGAAGGGAGGGCATTTTGGAAGAGGCTTAATTCGAGCTTCTCCAAAATGGCTCACAGCTCCTCTAATAGCTTCCCTTTCTAGAAACTCTACTCCAACACACATACCCATAATCCCGCCCTAGTTCTTTGTGGTTGTACGATCCAACTTGGACAAAAGGTATTTAAAGACAACACAATTTTTGTACAAGTTAGATAGAATGAGTCACATAAATTTGTAAAGCGACTTCAACTTGGACTAGTTCTAGTGTTCGCGCTAAGATCGGTGTTGGGTACGCCTCCAGATTAGATGCATCCACAAAAGATGATGAGGTTGGTAAGACATATAGCGAGCCACCTAGGTGTGGGTAGGAAAGTGTAACCATCCCGGTTTTTCATCAGTTTTGCCCTAGAAAAAATATGGCGGGGGGTTGCTTAGTAGAGTAGCCAACAAGATATAACTATGGCGGAGCTGCTAAACCATTGCTTTCACGGCGGCTTCATGTATATACAGTGAGAAATTATGAAATTTAACCCGTTATTTGTGTGCGCTAGAAATATCACCCGAATTAGCGTACCTTGAAATATGACCCATGTGTCACTTACAAATTCTTATGAAATCTGATTTTTTGAGGATTTTCAGATTTTTTCTACGTAAATTTAGGAATTTCTTTTAACTTCCTCTATATATATATCAATTATCACCCTTCTTCACACACTCTCTCCGCACTCATTCCTCCTTTATATCTCTAATACTCTATACCAACTATTATTAGTGCCCTTGTGTAAAAAAAACTATTATTAGTGCGGCCTACTTATAATTTTATCTAAACATACCCATGTGATATCTAGTTTTTGAAATTTATTAAAACAAATTTAATGGAACCAATCCGAGATTTAATTTAGACTTTTGGTTTTGTCGATTATAACATTTTTTTAGGTATTTTAAATTGTGGGGCCGCGGTGTATGCTCTTTCTCTCTCGTAAGACTTCATCTTTTGCCTCCTCTACAGCCTTCGTCCGATGTGGCTTTTTGTGATGCTTGGAAACATGAGACAAAATTTTCACTATAATTTAATCCAAGCGACAAGGAACGAGGCGTTCGCGTTCAACGACGGCGGCTCACGCCTGCTTGGACGTAGCGAGTCCGTAAAAATCTGATATTGTTGGAAAAGGTTTGGTCAAAACAAATTCTGATTATGTCGCAATTTAATTTAGATTTTTGGTTTGTCGGTTAAAACATTTTTAGGTATTTTAAATTGTGGGGCTTTGCCGGTTTGCCCTCTCGTCTAGTAGGAGTAGTACTAATCCGGCGCTTGTCGCGAAAAAGGGAACGAGGCGTTCCGCGTTACCCGGCAGGCCGTCTACGTGCCTCTAGCAGAGCGCGAGGTGTATCTCTTGTACATCGAAGTCGCGTATGGAGGTCATTTCACATGCACGTTGATTCGATGCGTCGAGAGAGAGAATGAGGTGGCGTTACGATGCCAAATTTGTTTCAACACAACTACACAAGGCTGGTGGCTCTTTCACGGAAAAATCTAGCTGAATTAGTTTGTTGAGCCACAATGCACAAACTAGCAATATATAGGTTCAATATAGATTCAGTAGGGAGCATCTATTTAGAAGCGCCCTCCTCACATCGGACGCCGATACGGAACAACAAAAACACCATCGAGGCGGCGCTTGCGGCCACTCGGCGAGATTATAATCTCCGGTCGTAGGTCTTAAAGCTCTAGCCATAGGCATGATTAAGGCTCGAGACCTACCGCGAGGAGATTATAGTCTGATCGCGCGCCTTCTCGTCAGTTAACGAGGGATAATGAGTATCTAACTGCATCTTTGCTACTATTCACTTGGACCGCTACCACACCTCGGGCTCCGCAGCGCCAAAATCTATTATCTTCAAATTACTCGGTGACATGGATGAGTGGGGGGCGCGGCCAAGGTCGGCATAGTGACATTCCAATCAAAAGCGGCGGGCTAAAGGCATAGGATGCACAGCATGCGCGCATGAGCAGTACCTCACTTATGAGGCCGAGGCTAGCCGATAGCACAAGAAGGATAATAGAAGAGAGGTGGAAAAGGATCTCCAAGCGAAGAAGATGTGCTTTTCTTGCGACATTTTCTTAGCCTCCTCCCCATCCTTTTATAATCTCACATGGGTCTTTGTGTTTGTACCTAGGATGGTCGGGAAAAGTGATAAGACAACAAAATTATTGAGCAATGTTGTACTACAAGTTAGATAGCAAACCTTTTTAGAGCCATTCAAAAAAACCTTAAAAAAAAGGAAGGATAATGCACTTTACAATCTAGATTTGATTGCTTACCCAAGAAGATAATGCTTCTCTTGTGACATTTTTGGCTCCTCGCTTAAAACACCCGGAGGGGCGGGCTTCGGCAAAGACTTCCGCGAGGCGGCGTCGTCGTGATCTGTGCCCAGGGGTACATGTTGGACCGCTCTCTACTCTTGTTGGGTTGAGATGAGTTTGGAAGTCGGGGACGAAGAGGTGAGAAGTAACTAGTACTAGGTGTAGTATGGGAGAAGGAAGAGCGAGAGGAACTTGAGAAGAAGCGCCCATAGCACTATATATGGACATCTTGTATGAGGGAATCAGGGTGGCAAGCTAATAGAGTGTTTGATCACGGGAACACCATGGTCCCCACCGGTTAATTTAGCCACGGCTAAAAGTTTGTATAACTTGTTTTGGAGTAAATTTAGCCACGACAAAAGTTTGTCTTAGGAATCGGCATCATTTTTTTTGAATTTGGGAATCGGCCTCAAAACAAAATTTGTTAGGAATTCAAAACTTGCTCATAGTGCCCACACAAACACCCGGTTTCTCGCATTCATACATATACTTTACATCTTGCAATTCTTTGTCATATAAAAGGTGTTTGACCCTACTTATTCAATTTTATCTAAACTTTTGGTATATCCATGTAAAGATATTGTAATAATGTTTTTTTTGTTTTATAATTTACATAAAAAATTTGGAAACAAGGCGGTAATTTAATGAAAAATACCAATGTCAACTTAATTTAGATTTTGTGTGGAGCCCACTTGTCGGTTATCTAAAATATATCATTTTTTGTTTTTGGTATTTTTTAAATTTAATGGGGCCTTAATTTAGATTTTTGGTTTTGTAGGATTATAGGATTTTTAGTATTTTTAATCCGGGCAGCTTGTGGCCTCTAGAAGGAACCAGAAGTACTTCACGTTGCCCGCGGGGAAAGCCGGTAGGCAGTTGCCCGCTACGCTCTGGCGGCTTGGCCTTGGCGTCCCCGTAGTATTTGTTGGAAAAGGTTTTGAGTCAAAACTTTTTTTTGGGAATATAAAAGCTTCGTCGTTAAATCCACCCTTGCCCAATTTTTTGGGCAGCCTTGATGTCTTACGCACCTGCACGGGCTCCTTTTTCGGCCGCAGTGCGGTAGAATCGTAATCATGACATGCTTTGAACACACATTGTAGAGTAGGTGTCTTGTGCAGGTCCGTATGGTGTCATTTCACATGCACATTCGATCGAGAGAGAGAATGAGGCAGTGTTAGAATGACAAATTTGTTTCAACACAAGGCCAAATTTTGCCTCTTATCAAGCTGAATTTGTTTGTTGAGCCACAATGCACAAACTAGCAATACGGAGTTAAATCTGATTCTTGGAAACGAGCATTCCAAATTTGAACATTTTTTGATAATATAACAACATTACGGAGGAAGCGAGGTTGTTTTGCTAACGCCTGATTTTGGCTAATTTAATAGTATTCCGTGAGACATAACAAGCTGAAACAAGATGAAGCAAGGAACTTAGCCCGAACATTGTCAAAAAGAGGAAGCAAGACCTAAGCTATGAAGACATATATGGACATCTCTTGGGTCCGGACTTCGGTAAGGGGCGGCGACACCCTCGAGGAGCTTCGCGGCGGATTATAATCTCCAAGTAGCGGTCTTAAAAACTAGCCATGTGGCCATGACGGGGGGCGGGAGAACCTACACGGGAGATTATAGTCCCGACGTGAAACCCCACTCGTCAGAATCAACTCAAAACAAACAAAGAGTTTTGAGTCTACGCCTGGAAGTACGTGGTGTCGATTAGAGAACAATATGCTCACTTTTTTTTTTGTGCACATCGGTCCTCCTCATCCTTTGATAATCTCCGCGTAGAGATCTACGTGGTTGTAGAAGGTAGCATGAGTCACAAAAAGATATGCAAGACAAACACAAAAACTTTTAGATCCATTGAGAAAACACTTCAAAGAAAGGAAGGATAATGCACTTTAGAATCTAGACTTGATTGCTTACCCAAAGTAGATGTGCTTCTCTTCGCGACATTTTCTTACGCCTCCCTTCCCAACCCAACACTAGAGATCAGGAAGCGGCGGGACTTGAGAGACCACATGAAGTCAAGATCTGAGCGGCCCAGGGACTCGATCGGATGCAACCAAACAAAAAAAAAACTCATGTATTTCTTTGTTTCCAAAAACCACATGAAAAACCATATCTAACTTGCGGTGCATGGATGTGATAAAGAGGTGCACCTGCCGGGATGGAGGCGAGGGATGAAGCGGCGAAAGCGAGGCTGACCCATTAGCCAAAGGCGGTGTATTGTGTGGAGTACTACTAGTAGGTGTGTAGTATGGGAGAAGGAAAGAGCGGAGGCTGCGAGAAGGCGCCCATAGTATATGGAGCATTTGAGGAATCCAGGGTGGCAAAGCTGGGGAGTGTTCGATCACGGGGAACACCATGAGTCCCCACCGGTTAATGTAAAAGGGGCGTAACTTGTGTGCTAGTGCTAGTATTTGGAAATGTTAAACATTGTTTGGGTAATAGGACTTTGGGAGAATTAGGAATTTAGCCACTGAGAAGAAAGTTTGTCTTAGGAATGTGGCATCATTTTTTTAATTTGGGAATCGGCCTCAAATCAAAGCGAAAAATTGTTAGGAATCGACCTTTAAGTCACTTTTGGAAATTCATAACTAGAGTTTGGTAACTCAATTTTGGTGAACCAATTTTTTTGTGCACCTTGAGATGTCTAGTTTTTATTAAAAATATGGCTGGCCATATTTTGTAGAATTATTTATTTTCATAAAATGCGTAATATGTTGGTGTTAAAAATAAATAATTCTACAAAAACAACGATTCCACATTTTTAATAAAACTAACCATCTCAGGGCACAAGGTTTTAATAAGTTTTGACCTGTAGGTAGAATGCATTGACAACACTAGCGTTCACACAACCAAAGTAATCACTCAGAATGTTGTACAAGGTGAATCCCGATTACAGCGTCTACGGCGGCGTTTCCTCATGTGGCCCGGCTCGCTCATCAGGCACGGCGTTTTTTCCGCCCCGGCGGGGTTTGGCGGCTGTCAGCCCAAACTGCGAGATTTGTGTATCCATGCTCCCGCTTTTGTTGGGGCTCCAATGCGGCGAGGAGGACCGAGCCTAGGATTGAGGGGAGTTTAGGCAATCATGCCACTTTGTAGTCGATCTCCCCGATCCTCAAACTCTTATCGGTGAAATTCCTTGAGGATTAGTTTGTACTCCCTCGAGTTCAAATTGTAGTTCACTTTTGGCTTTTCTAGATCCATTTCTTTTAGTATGTATCTAGACATAATGTATAACTAGATGCATAACAAAACCAATGTATCTAGAAAAGCCAAAGTGAACTATAATTTAGAGGAGGAGGAGAAAAACCGAGGATAAAACTTTGAATAAAGTACTTGGTCTCTGCATTTGTGCTTCTTCAGCGTATTTGTTCAGTTTCTTTTCTTTCTTCAAGCAGCGTACTACCTGTTCCGTCATTCCAACGATTACCATTGTTTTACGTCTTTTTATTGTTGTTTAAGTGACCTATTACTTGATACTACCCTCCGTTTCAACAATACTTGCAATTCTTTTGACTCATATAAAAGCGTGTTTATTTGCTTTCGTCTTATTCAAATTTTTTATGTAAATTATAAAACAAAAGCGTCATTACAATATCTTTAGTGATGTAATAAGTCATAACAAAAGTGGTAATATTTATTAAAAAAGTTGAATAAGATGAGAGGTCAAACCACCGGTTTAAAAAAAATAAAAATTCAATAGAATAATATTTTATTCAAGACAAGCTACGTCGCAATTACAAGCCATACCAGCGTCTGGCGTGTTGCGGCCTCTTGCCCTTATTCTTTTGACAACGGCTGGCCTTCGCTCTTGCCCTCTAGAGTAGCGGCCCGTGCACTGAAGTGTCTCTGATAGTAGCGGCGGACAGCGGGAGCGGAGGCAGCTTAACCCGATGCTTACGTGACAAGGAACGGCGTTTGGCGATATCTGCAGTCCCGTAAAAGTAAGGTTTTGGCAATATAAAAATGATCAGTAGTACACATGTACGTACTCTGGACTATTCCGTGACATGTCTTTGATCATATCCGCCCCTTTCCATGCGAATCCTTTGCGTATGCTTCACACCTGCGCTATAATTTACGGTGGAGCCATATGCCCCGCGTAGTTCCGTCAATCGCCCAGTGCGGGGCGGTGCAGTCACCTCCGCGTGGGATGGTACTGGTGCCCTCGCGGCGGGCATGAGGCACGCGTACAATGGGGATGCTAAACATTGAAGGCATAGTAAAACTTTTTCTACTTTATTACTACAGCGGTGTAGTAGGTGCTTCATTAACTGAATAACTAGTCAACAATACTATAATTAGCTTGTCATGGTAGGATTTCCTTCAAGCCCGAGGCACAAGCGTCGGGCGCTTAATTAGGCAGCGATGCACGCCACAAGCGCCACAATGAGTAAACGTCAAAAAAAATGCATGCGGCGCCCGCTACAAAAGCAAGCGCGTCTTTCTTCATACTAAACTATCCCAATGTGTGTAGTATGTGTAATCTACTAAATGTTTTTCAAACTGTTTACATGTTTCTCCATGACAAGATGATCCCAAATATAAAAGGCCCCTCCGTTTCAAATTATAGCTCCTTTGACTTTTTTTTTACCTAAGTTTGACCCGATCGTCTTATTCAAAAAATTTGTACAAAAAGAGTCAAATTTAAGTCATTCTTAAATACCATTTGTTAATAAATCAAGCCACAACAAAAGAAGTGATATTTTGCACAAAAAATTTCATGGATATTTGGGAACTATAGTCTTTTATATATTGGTAGTTTGTCGGGAGGTCATCAAAAAAATTTAAATTTCCATTTTTTAAAAATTGAGACCTAGTTTTCCATTACAAGATAATGCCAAAAATCAAAAAGTTTTAAACTAGAAAGTTTCATAACCTAGCAAGATCTACAATTAAATCTCAATTTGGTTGTTGTTTCCCCATCGACATCCATGCTAGTGATTGTTCCGCGAATCTTAATTATACACCATGTAAAACATGAATATCTTTGTACCATTGTCACTCTGTTCATTCATCATTTTAGGATGCAATTAATCAAACATCCACGCGGACATGAATTAGAGTAACACAACACCATCCCGACAAAATATAACACAAGATTACAACAAATTAAAACATCTCACCCGGTGTTCATCACTGCATGCTACTCGGAAGGATCAATCAACATCAACCAATCCATGCATGCACACAACCAAAAGCTAGCAAAAGCTATTAGATCTAGATGATCTAGCTAGAGCAACGGACACACATATATATTAGACATACATTGCATGAGAGCATCATCAGCGGGCGTGCTTATTTCAACCTTGCAGCTGAGGGGAAGAACGCATAGTACACTCGCTGCGGATCTACACTCCCTCAGCTCGCGGTACACCGCGGCGGCCACACTAATCTGGCTCCCATTGGCGGGGGTGCTGCAAGTGTTGTCTTCTAATCTCCGCGAAATGCTTGGCGTCTGGCGAATATACGGTTAAGGCTAGCGGGCGGGGACGATCTTTGCCACACTGGATACGGCACCGGCAAATCATCGCACAACACTTCCAATGCACATGCGGAAGTGCTCCGCGGCAGTTCCGCGTTAGTCGAGTAAGGGAAGCGTCACGCCGTGTTCGCTCGATCTCATAACCCTCTCGGGCTTGAACGCTAGGCGTCGCCGCGTTCCGCCTATAGAGCAGAAAGGCGTGAACATACCGGGCGCATGCCGGATGGGTGGCTGGTTTGAAGCATGTCGGAAGGCGGCGAGCGGTGTGCCGACCTTCCACGAACTGCGGCGAGACATGCACCTTTCGAAAGCTCGCTACTCCGGGTTGCCGACCTAAGCGACGGTGATAAGACTCGCTAGCGATACTTTCGTGCGCGAGTAGTCTGCCGACCCGCAGCGGTCGACGCGCACGGTCAGCACCGGTCTAGTGGGATACTCTCAGTCCCGCTAAGGTGCGCCGCCGCGCTTTCGACTCTGAACAGGTGGCCCGCTGATTGAAGAGCTCATCCATAGGATCATCGAGTGCATGGCGGCGCAGCGCCACAAAACTCCACCAAGAATGTCCGCGTGGAAGGGTTTACTGCGGCATGGCGAAATTTGGCGGCGGGGGCTTTTCTTTGGAACCTCGCGAATTTCGGCCTTGGCAGGTGAAACGGCGGTATGTGGCCTTCGGTTAGAGTCGAAGAAGCGTGAGGGGTAATATCTGACGGTGGCGGGTGCGTTCCCAGCGTAGGGGCGTAGGCTTTTTAGGGCGGGCGTGAGGGCCTCGCGGCGACATAACCGGTGTTAGATGCAGCGTAATGAATACTAGCGCTTTTTGATAGAAGCGGCGTCTCTAACATTTACACCTTGCATGGGTGCATCCTTTCTGGCGTGATCGTGTGGAAGCTCGCGGGTAGCGCGCACGTCGCCATCGGGTGCGACGCGCGGTCGTCATCAAATTATCGCTGTCTGCGATGCGTCTCTGTCGTCGAGGCACGAGGCGAGGGGCGAAGGGCGACTCCTATTCTATCTGAGACCAGCTACGTACGTTACCCGAATACTTCCACGATTTGGCTGATAGCAGAGTCGCCTCCAATCACGGTATTCAGCCGATCTGGTACTCCTACGGCCCGCGAAGGCGCCCGCCGTTCAAGCGGCGGAGCGAGCGTCACGCGGCCTGCGTCGGCGTGGGCGACCAGCGATCATACGCTGAGGCATGCCACAGGACTCCGGCGTCGTGGCGGTCTCACAGAAATGAGGTTTAGCCCGGCCGCCTTAGCGGCGACACTACGATCTTTCACCAACCTCGGCCCAAAGGGACATGTCGGGAGAGGGTTGCCGTCGGGACAACGTAATTAGCGAGGTGGCGGCATGAGCCAACGGTAGCGTTCTGGCGCAGCGTCAGGGACATTCCAGCAAACATGAACATAACAAGAATTACATCCGATAACATGATGTCGCGAAACACCATCGACATATATAAACATGGTTTTAAGCCCATTATTCTACCCCTGCGTACGTACTAGTAGTTCTAGAGCAAAGAGGCTCAGGATAAGCAGTCGGAGGAGTCACATGCCTACCGCTGCGCCGCGTGACGGGTGAACGCGTCGGCGACGCTGTGCTCCTCGCGGGACAACCATGGCTCCACCGAAGGGTGAAGTGTAGCGGCGGATTGCACGCACGCGGCAAAGCGGGCGTACCATGCCGCCATACCTTCCCGTGGTCGACCTCCCTTCTTGTACGTCCGATGTGTCGCGACCAGCTCCATGTGGTTTCAGCCCTGCCTGGCGTTCAGTAGCGTCGGCCCGGCATTGCCCGGCGGCCCCGTGACAAGTTCTCCGCGTATCGGTCTTTGGAAAATCAAGAAAACCGTGGGCGTCCGAGGCTATGGTTTGATCAAACGAAAATAATTTCTGTCAAAAACCCCACCACCAACCATGGCGTCGGACTGCGAGCGAGCAGCATATCGGCCACCTCGATCTGGACCTGTTGAAAGCAACATTACAGCACCCATGCACCGTTGAGCTCTCTAAGCAAGCGGCTGGCGTGCGCGCGATCAATGTAGGCGTCGGGTCAGTCGGAGGAGGCGATAGTCGGATTGATAGCGAGCCCATTGATGATACCCTCTCGGATGCTCGATTACCGTCTCCCACGAAGTAATAGGACCGTTACTCCCATGATGAACATAAGCGCAATTAGAGCGGTCCAATCTCTTACCGGAATTTGGCCGAGGCGGCGGCTGGCGGTAGTTCCACTTCAGAGATGGCTCCTCCGCCCGATAAACTTGCGGCGGTACTGCGCTTCGCCCTCGCCGCCCATTGGATCTTCCGTGGGAGCGGCTGAGACCTCGGCGACGAATCGCGCGATCTGCAAGCATGTCGGGCGGAAGTTTTTTCATGGCGCGGCGGCGGGAGCTTTTTGGTGGAAACTGGCTCGGGCGCACGCTTATAGTATGTTTTGTGCAGCGAAGACTTGGTGAGCAGCAATATCACAGTGCGGCTGCGGTGCGGGGGCGTGGGGCGGTGCACTCCGTGAGGAGGTGTCGAGCCAAATGGACCAGACGAACTATCCCATCTTGGCGTCGTAAGATAGAAGCAGCGTCAAGGAAATGGGCGACGCCTTTTCTTCGAGGCGAAACTATCCCAAATGCGCGCTTCTAAGCTAAATGTTTTCAAACTATTACATATGTTTCTCCATGACAAGATGATGCCAAATCAAAACGCGTTTTATCTTTGCAAAGTTTCATGGATAATTGAGAACTACGCACAATTGTCTTGGGTGGTGGTTTGTCTATCCGGGTCACTTGAAACATTTAAATTTCAATTTCCATTTTTTGAAATTGAGACCTAGATTTTCCTTTACAAGGTAATGTCAAACCAAAAAGTTTTCAACTAGAGAGTTATTACGTTCGGAACTGCAAGATCTACATTTTAATTTGGTTGTTTCCCTATCCGACATAGTGTTAGACATTGTTCACAAATCTTAGAGATGTCTCTCGTAGTTTCATATAAACTCTATGTGGATGTGTAAATCTTGTGAACAATGTTACCATGATGTCGTCCTGAAGATGACCCGATTAAAAAGGTGTGCATCATAAGAAGTTGTACAACTTTTATATGTTCATGACTTCTTCAATGAAATCATTAGATGCTCCAAAAAATGTTGTTTGAAGTTGTAATTTTTGAAATTCAAATTTCAAATGTTATCGATGAAACATGACAAATAGTAATAGAAGTAATAATAATACAATAAACCGATAGAGCATGATTTTTTAAAAAATAGAAAGAAAAACCATCAATTTTGGAGTTACTATGAGGGAGAAAGACTAGTTACAAGTTTTGACCAGAGATTAAAAAGGAAAATTAGAGTTCTCTTGAGCCACATTACACTACATTTTTAAATAGCCCGCTATAGCCTTTTCGGCGAGGGGGTGCGTATTTACATTCATGTAAGTACAATTTAAGCAAAAGCTATAGCCCGCTATTAGCTCAGCTATAGCTTTTTTAGAGTAAACCGCTCCTTAGCCCGCTATTTAAAACTACCGCGTTCGATCATTAGAATTCCAAGCGGTTGCGTTGACGCCGCGTTGATCGTAGGGAAGTGGAGCAGCCCGGCTAACTCACTATTTAAGCACACACTCGATCATGGCGTTCATCCTTTCTAGTTCTCTAAGCCAACCACATTCTCTTTGCAATCATCGTACGCCATGGCCGCTCGATTTCGGGGATCCAACAAAGCGCACCAGGGAGGAGATGGAGGCGGCGGAGCAAGGGCAAGGATCGGTGGTGGAGGCGCGGTGGCGACCCCGGTCCGACTCGACGACGACCGACTCCTCGTCCCGCCCTCTCCTAAAAGCGGGACCGCATGGAGGTTACGGCCTCCGGCTAGAGCAAGCGGTGGTCGATGAGCTTGCTGATCGGCGCCCGCTATCGAGGAAGGTAATCGAGAGGATTTCACCCTCGATCGTCTCCCTTTTGCCTTTATGAAGGCGAAGAAGAGGCGGCGGGCGGCCATGGTCTTCTTCAAAGGGTGGATCGACCTCTGGATGAAAAGATCAACCACTATGCCCCCAAGGTGGAAGAGTTGGTAGGGATAGTCCTCAAGACCTTGGCCAAGAAGGACAACGCCCGGCCGAGGAGGAGGGGAGGAGGAGGGCGACAACGGCGAGGACTAGGCGGCCTTCCTCTTTTAATCATTTTTAATATATGTTCTTTTTTTTTTTATATTAACAAAATATATATTATATTAAATTTGATTTGAATCTTAACTTGTTCAATGTAAAATTTGTCAAAAACAAACAATTAATTAACTGCCGGTTTGTGCTTTGGAAAATCCGTTGGCCGTTGAGTGCCGAGGCGGCGGCCATTGGGCGCAGCCGGATTAGCGGTTATGTTTTTTTCGAGCAACCGTGTTTTGGAAACGCCACATTATACCCCGCCCGCCCCCCGTTATCCAACACTAACTTCTCTTTCAGTGCCTCTCACACGGAAGCCGGACTTCGCCCACCCATTCGACATGGCCGCCACCCGGGAGAGATGAAGTTCGCCGTGGGCGCCTCCACGCCGCCCCCTCACCAAGAAGCGGCCTGGCGATGATGTTGGCTGCCAAGGTGAATCGCCCCTCGAGGGAGGGGGCCAACTTCTACGCCCTCGGTCGAATCTGCGCCGATACCTCCCTTAGGGGATACGGGCCAAACCGGGAGGAGGCGGCCGGAAGGCGCCGCCGTAGCCCGACCCAGCTAGCGGCCAAGAAGGCCAAGAAGGCCCTAGGTTCTCTTCTTTTTTTATGTTAATTTATCTATTTATCCGATTTGTGTGGATGTGTGTAAAAGATACAATGATCAGTGTGGTTAATTTGCTAAGGAATCGGTTGTTGGTTAATCTGTTGCATGGCAATCTCTTTATCTTTTGTTAATTTAGGTTATCTTTGTTTCCTTTGTATCGGTTTTAATTAATATGATGCGTGTCAATCTTTTTCTATCATTTTCGTTCTCTTTTTCCTCGTCTTAGAAACCGTGCAATGGTGAATCACCCCTTTGAGGAGAAGTCCATCATGGCGCGACACCACGGGGAGATGATGTCTCTAGCGGCCGAGGGACGAACACCGTGATCCCAGAACCTAGCGTTCCTCTCTATGCTATCGGATGGCCGGGTTTGAATGGGCTCGCCTACAGCGAGCTTCGGCGCCGGCGTTGTTGGGGGGGCCTTGTGGTGGGCGAGGGGGCGACACTCTCCGGCGGCCCGAGGACAGGCCGGGGTTACATGGGCCGGGGATATGGAGGCATCGAGGAGTCGCGGCGTAAACGGTTTTCAAAACTTCGGTCGGCCGGGGGCCGGGTCACGAGGGGTTGTTGCCCGTCCGTGGTGACGCTAGCTCGAACGCGGGCCGGCCGGCGTGTGAACGGCCCGGACATGGCGTTCAAAGGTGACCTCAATCGCAAGAGGGAATAGCGCCCTCGCAGCCGGCGAGCCTCGAGGTGGCAAGGTAAGAAAGAAGGGAGAGATTTCAGCCCAGAGGCTAACTATAGCCATATCTTGGGCCGGGGTGCTCGTGGCGGCCATGGCTGCGTGGCCTGGCGGCGAATTAATGGTAGACAAACTGAAACGAAGTGAGCATTATAACACACGTTATATTACAACTAATTAAAACATCTCGGTCTTCGTTCCATCCAGATCTACGTTTCTTGAACATCAACGCTAGGTAAGGATCGAACATATGCACACCATATATGCATCACCTACGACGCCGTGCACACTTCCAAAAAGCTACCAAAGTTGTTATATCTAGCTAGCGTCACACGCAACCGCGGAGCAACTCCCCGCATTGGAAGAACGAAGTACACTCATGCCCACAAGCCATCAACGAAGAACAAAGTAGACTTCGTCGCTGATCTTACCTTTGCCTACGCGGTACACTCCCCATGGTTGACTTCCACGCTCGGACTCCGAGCATCCGGCAATGTCGCCACACGGCGACGCCGCATCGAAGATTCCGTGTTGGCGAGGCAATCGACGGTTGGGCGAGGCGAGGGGAGGCGGCGAGAAACCGAAAACCCGGCGGATACGGCGCCACCATCGGCTTCGTCGCTCAACACGCTATTGCACATGCGCGCGGGCGTGCCGCGATTCGTGCCCCACGTCATTTCTGCCGTCACCGCCGCCGATCCCCGCAACACCTTTCGTGCAGTGTCGTCGTCATCGGCGCCGGTTCATCCCTGTAGAGAGTAAGGGCGTTATGCGTGCGGCGCAGTTCATGCCCCAGACGGCGGCGTCAAGAAGATATGTCGAGCGAGGGCGCGACAGTGCCGCGCGCCATCGATGAGCAGGCGCATGTGCACACGCTCGGGCACGCCGGGGTTGCCGACGATGGCGGGATGGTGACGAGGGTATGCCATTCCTGTTCGATTGAAAACCCGCTCGGTGGGATGCTCGTCCCACCATGGCATCGCCGCACACTGCGCCATTCCGCTAGTGCCGGTGCGTAATGGTGAGGTCGTCCATGGGATCCTTCGCGCCTTGGCGACGCTGGATGGCAACCAATGCAAGCATCTCCGACGGAAGCCGCTGCATGGTGCGCGGCGAGGACGACGCGGCGGCGGGCAAGTGGTGGTACGTGGAAGGCAACGATGAAGCTAAACTTATAGCTGGCGTGACGACGAGATAGATGTAGCCTAGGGCAGTGGTCAGCTCCAATTCGCGCCCGGTGCAAAGAGGTGGCTGGGCGACGTCGAGAGTGTAGACTCAAGATGTGCGGGGGCCGCTTTATTACTCACGCCGCTTTTTAGTATCGCATGTCTATAGACTAGTTGCGAACCCACGCGATCGACAAGCGTGGAGTACTCCTCCGTCAACAAAAAAAAAAGCAATTCTTTGACCTTTCAAAATCTAATTTGACCATTAGCTTTTATTTGAATAATGTATATAAATATTATCAATTTTGTTATGACTTATTAGATCATTAAAGATATTATAACAATAGCTAATTTATTTTGGAATTTACACAAATATGTTGAGCAAGACAAATAGTCAAATTAGATTTTGAAAAGGTCAAAAAATTACGTTTTTTTTGGTTGGGCCGGAGGGAGTATCACTCACGCCTTTACAAAGCATGGGTGCAGTAGCGGATGGCATATTAACCACGGTGGATCCACTCCACTCAATTGACTTTTTCACGGGTGCAAAATCTTGACACCAAGCATTGCACCGGCGGCGTTGTGATATTCGCAAATACCACAATAATAACATTGCATCGGGCATTATTACATGTTTTACGATACATCGGAACACATCCAATGATAACCGCAGACAACAGACAGAATAATAAACACATTCGTCTTCCACATCAAGTCCTCCGGCATCTGCTCCAAGTTTTTCTTCTTGGTGTCACCACTTGGACCGCCCGAAGCTTCTTCTTCATCCGGCCCGACTCCTCTTTCCAATTAGAAGGGCGAACACCTATGATGCCAAGATCCTTCAAGACCTCGCGTCTCGAGCTCAGGTGGGAGAAGGGACGAGAAGAGAGCGAGAGATGGAATGAATCACGAGAGGCGACGGAGAGATCTGAGGAGGAGAGCAAACGGTGGTGGTAGATACTTACTCCCTCTGTCCCAAAAGACCCGTCACCGTGGGATGCGTGCCATAAGTAAGTTTGACTCAATTTGTAGAAAATACGTGCAACATTTAAATTATCAAATAAATTTGTTAAAAAACTAGACTTGAAGATCTTTTCGATGATGCTAATTACTTAGCACAAATGTTTTTATATTTTAATATATAATTGTCGGCATTTATGTCTCATGTAGCGGTGACAATCTTTTAGGGGCCGGAGGTATATATATACATTATACATACATAGGGGCGGGTGCACTATGACCCTAACAGGGGATCGGCCCCACCATCGCGCCCATTTGCGGTTGAAGTGGCTTATTTTCTTTCACGGGAATACTATTCAATCGGCCAAAATCGGCCCGAATAGCTTATTATACGTTTTACTTGTTCCGCCCAATTTTTAAACTCACGATTTTTACCGCGGCAGAGCCTTTACAAAACTCAAAAAAAAATTACCACCCCTCGTCCGCAGGCGGTGATTCATTCGATCGGGGTGTTTGGTTCCTAGCCACACTCCTCACGAGGCAACTCTAGGGTTTCCGGCCGCCTCATCGACCCACCCGCCACGGTAGAGCGCATCCAGCGCCATTCAAGCCGACGCCGCTTCCGCCCGGCACCTCCTTCTCCGGCGGCTTCTTCCTCCACCCGGCGACCGGCCATTCTAGGAGTTTCATATCTAGCCCATCAATCTTGTGCGTACCTCTTTCATTATTGAACTTCGATTTGTTAGATTCCACTATTCTGAACTACCTTTTTTTTTTTTCCGTGATGCATTGCCTCTGAAGCCCGTTCACTTGTGTTTAATATATAGTATTACATGCGTGAGAGAATAAGCTGAAACAAGATGAAGCAAGCACAAGCGAGAGCGAGTCGACTAGTCCTCACATACCGTCTATTACGTCTGAGAATTGAACTATAATTTTATCCTCATAATATGGATATAATTGAGTTGTACATCTTGAACTTGACACCTCACTTTGCTACCGGGCTTTGGCTGCTACTATATATAACTACAATGTTGTTGTTATCCACTTTACTACTTATTTTCTTTATAGATGAATATGTGTGCTCAAGTAAACACGACGCCTGTAGAGTACTACCTTTTTTTTTTTTTGGTGATCACATTGCCCCGGGAGCTTCGTTAAACTTGTTTAATAGTATCTGTGAGAGAATAATTTGAAACAAGATGAAGCAAAATTGCAAGAACAAGCGAGCAGGCTCTCGTCTACTCCTCATAGGCATCTATTCTGAGAATTGAACTGTATAAGCTGTATCCCGAGATGGATGTATTGAGTAGTACATCTTGAACTTGACACTGGCTACTACATTAATGTTGTTACCTTTGTGTTTTGTTTTAGGAGACTGCAACTTCTTACGCTTATTTTCTTTATAGATGAATATACATGCTCAAGAACAATGGCTTGCTCCTATTAAATGAAATGTTACTAAACTTTGCGGTTTGTCTATACTATTCTATTCTGAACTACATTTAATTTATTTTGTGTTACGTGACTCGTAGTTCTTGTAGTCTAATGAGACGCCTATTGCGAGAATTAAACTGTATAATATTAGCCTCACATGGATACTTCATTGATTTCCATCCAACGGTAGGCATCAACAGCGCCATCGATTGTCGCTGAATTTTTCAATCGCCACGAAGTGAGGAAAGGTGATAATTCTCACGCTTATTTTCTTCATAGATGAATACACAAGCTTGAGAACACTAAGCTGCTCTATTAATTACTACTATCTTGTCTTACAAAATTTTTTTTTCCTTCTAAATGAACTGTTGCTAAACTAAAGTTTGTTTGTATTCCTCTATTCTGAACTACTTCCTCCGTTTCAATTTGTAAGTCGCTTTGACTTTTTGGTACATCCATTTAGCTATGTATCTAGATACATGTTGATACCTCTTATAGCATAAAATATATAGGGTTTTTAAAACTAAAATAAGGGCTTAAAATGAATATCAACATAGTATAGGGGGCTTTCTGACATAATTCCATGAGTTTTGGTGATTTATATATTTTCGGGATTAAACAGAAAACGCCCGGGAGTTTAAAGCCCTACGATATAAAGGCGTATCAGTGAAGCAATCCAACTTGAAACCCACGTAAGAACATTCGAAGACACCCGAAGGCACGACCCACGGGATGGGGCCCACGGCATGGGGCCCAGCGACGCGGCCACCTTCTAGGGCGGCGCCCTCCCGTCCCACCCAATGCCGGTGACCATCTTGTTAGGTCGGTTCACAAATCGCCATTAAGAAGAGATCTACACCGTTGCTCAAGGTCCGTTTGATCCAAAGGCTATCGTGCATCGCCTAGGGCTATATAACAAGACCCCCCCGCCCTGTGAAACCTAATTCATTCCATTCATATCTCTTGACCTGTTGGTCTTGGAGGTGTCCCAATGTGAGGATAACCTCTCCACTAGAGAATTAGGGGCTAGACTCTCCAATGTAGTAGATTAGCAACTCTGAGTTAGGGAGAGCGGAGCCGTACTCGGTTACGAGATGTCTTCGAGGTTTGGTATGTCTTGTATCCTTCCTTTGTAAGACATTATGATTTATTATATATTTATCTTCTCTATTTACTTTCTTTCATATATTTGGTTAAGTATAGTTGTTATACTATTGCATGGGATCTCCGCCGTATTGAGGGCTCTAGTTATTCACGGTAGCTAGAGTTGTAATCAATAGTATAGACTTGGTGTCTAGGCTATAGGTTACCCGAGGTTGCGCCCAATCCCACTTAGTTGTGGTAGCCCTCAGGTGACAGACCCCATCGGGCCGATGTAGTCCACCACGTTCGGGTTGGTGTTTTCGTAGAGCTTTTGGCAGCCTTCTCCCAACTACCTTCTTCCCGTCTTTCGAGAGTTGGGATGGATCTTTGCCCCAAAGTGCATTAGTATGATTGCTATCATAGAACCTAAGTAATAGAAGTACATAGGAACCTAGATCTCTCCCGCTTGTCCTCTCAACGTGCTACTACACATTTATCATTAGGAATTCTCTTGTGTGATTGATATTATTCATAACTCCTATCATTTACCATTTACCCCCTCACTTTAGTTAGTGGTTTGTTAAGTTAGTAGATACATGATTGTGACTTATTAAGATTCTTTAGCCAACGTTTCCCTGTGGATACGATACTCTAGAATACTCATCCTAGGGAAAAGCTACAATGGTAGGTGTTACATTTGTGCTTCATGAATCCTTCATATTCTTTTAGCACGTAATAAATACCAACAATACAATAATATGCCTACATAGCAAAATGGACCGAACCAAAAAGTCAAAGTGACTTACAATTTGGAACGGAGGGAGTACAATTTTTGTGATCCATGTACCTCTGTGGATTGTGTAGTCCTCCTGCGGTACGCCTATTACGAGTGAAACTGTATAATATTAGGGCCTTGCTAATTTCCGTGTGACTGAAATTTTCAAATATGTTCAGGCGACGTAGCTACTTAAGTGATTTCCATTTTCCGGGCATCAACGCATCATCCGGTGTAGCCTTTCATTTTCATTCGCCAGGTAGTGAGGAAAGGTGTTAATTCGCCGCTTATTTTCTTCATAGATGAATACACAAGCATGAGAACACATCGACGCTACAATAAGTACTACTACTATCTTGTGTTACAAAATTTTTCCTACTAAACGAACTGTTGCTAAACGCCTCTAAACTACAGTTTGTTTATATTCATCTATTCCTGAACTACTTGCATTTTAGTTTGTAAGTGAAGCTTTGACTTTTTTTCGTACATCCATTTAGCTATGTATCTAGATACAATAATATGCCGGATACATAGCAAAATGGACGAACAAAAAAAGTCAAAGCGACTTACAATTTGGAAACAGAGAGTGCATAATTTTTTTGTGATCTGTGCCTCACAGGATTGTGTAGTCCTCATAGACGTATTATTCTGAGAATTGAACCGTATAATATTAGGGCCTTGCTAATTTCGGTGGTACTGAAAGTTTCAAATCTGTTCAGGCGACGTAGCTACTTCCAGTGATTTCCGGACATCAACGCATCATCCTGTCGCGAAATTTTCATTCGCCGGTAGTGAGGAAAGGTGTTAATTACGCCGCTTATTTTCTTCATAGATGAATACACAAGGCTTGAGAACACCGGACGCTTCCGTCGAAGTACTACTACTATCTTATCTTACAAAAATTTTCCCCACTAAATGAACTGTTTGCTAAACTTCACAGTTTGTTTATATTCCTCTATTCCTGAACTACTTCCTCCGTTTTTAGGTTTGTAAATTAAATTTTTGGTACATCCATTTAACTATGTATCTAGATACAATAATATGCCTGGATACATAGCAAAATGGACGAACCAAAAAGTCAAAGCTTACTTTACAATTTGGGAACGGAGGAGGCAATTTTTTTTGTGATCTGTGCCTCCGTGGATTCTGTAGTCCTTTGCTGCAGGCGCCTATTATGTAATTGAACGTATAATATTGGGGCCTTGCTAATTTCTAGGAGACCGAAAGTTTCAAATCTATTCAGGCGGCGTAGCTACTTCAGTGATTTCCGGGCATCAACGCATCATCCTTGTCGTGAATTTTTCATTCGCCGGTAGTGAGGAAAGGTGTTAATTTCGGCCGCTTATTTTCTTCATAGATGAATACACAAGCTTCCTTTCTGTCGAGTACTACTACTATCTTGTCTTATAAAAATTTTCCCACTAAACGATCTGTTGCTAAACTACAGTTTGTTTATATTCCTCTATTCTGAACTACTTTTTCGTTTCAATTTGTAAGTGCTTTGACTTTTTTTTTTGGTACAACCATTTAGCTATGTATCTAGATACAATAATATGCTGGATACATAGCAAAAATGGACGAACAAAAAAGTCAAAGCGACTTAACTGAAATTTGGAACGGAGCAGCGCAATTTTTGTGATCTGTGCCTCGTGGATTGTGTAGTCCTCACAGGTTGCCTTATTACAGAATTGAACTGTATAATATTAGGGCCTTGCTAATTTTCGGTGACCTAAATTTTCAAATGCTTCAGGCGACGAAGCTTTTTTTGTTTTTAGATAATGGATGAGAAAAACATCCGGCCTCTACATCCGAGGATGTACCACGACCAATTATTACAAGTAGTGGATAAAAAGGTAGAGCAAAACAAGTCTCTAAAATGATAAAAGAGAACTAAAGCAAATGATAAATGTGCTTCCACCCTCTATAGGAAAACTCCAAAGTAATCACTTCTAGTTTTCTACTAATTAGCGAGAGTGTGTTCTTGTCTTGTTCATCACGCCGCAATCGGGCTCGATCTACCGCAGACCAATAGGCTCATCAAAAATAACCTTCGACAACGAAAAACTATCATTTTGTTAAAGATAATATCGTTTTTGACAGTCGCCAAATGGTCCGAAGATATAGGCGTGGACGCCAACCCAAATCAAGTTTGTAATCCTTTTATTCTGATTAGTAAGCCATGTACCAAACATATGGCTTATGTAGATCTAGGCCGGTTTAGGCCCATTAGCATAAAAAGATGATCCTCCATACCGTTTTTAATACGGACAATCTTGGAAAAGGTGTTGGATGGTCTCATTCATATTACAACCAACACATTTCTGGCTTGCTTTCCAGTTTTTCCTAGTGAGGATTGCCGATAATTCTATTGCTTATTTTCTTCATAGATGAATACACAAGCATTAGAACAGACCGCTTCTGTCGAGTACTACTACTATCTTGTCTTACAAAATTTTTCCCACTAAAGGAACTGTTGCTAAACTACGGTTTGTTTATATTCCTCTATTCCTTGCACTACTTCCTCCGTTTCAGCTTGTAGAGTGGCTTTGACTTTTTGGTACATCCATTTAGCTATGTATCTAGATACAATAATATGCTGGATACATAGCAAAATGGGCGAACAAAAAGTCAAAGCGACTTTCTACAATTTGGAAACCGAGGGAGTGCAATTTTTTTGTGATCTGTGCCTGCTGTGGATTGTGTAGTCCTCACACATCGCCCTATTCTGAGAATTGAATCTGTATAATATTGGGGGCCTTGCTAATTTCGGTGTGATGAAATTTTCAAATCTGCCCGCGACGTAGCTCCTTCCGGTAATTTCGGGCATCAACGCATCATTCGGTGTCGTGAATTTTTCATTCCCGGTGTAGTGAGGAAAGGTGTTAATTTCGCCGCTTTATTTTCTTCATAGATGAATACACAAGCTTGAGAACAGCCACTGCTACGTCGAGTACTACTACTTTTCCCATTAAACGAACTGTTGCTAAACTACGGTTTGTTTATATTCCTCTATTCTTCTACTACTTCCTTCGTTTCGGTTTGTAAAATTAAAGCTTTGACTTTTTTTCGGTACATCCATTTAGCTATGTATCTAGATACAATAATATGCCCGGATACATAGCAAAATGGACGAACCAAAAGTCAAAGCGACTTACAATTTGGAACGGAGGGAGTGTAATTTTTTTGTGATCTGTGCCTCTCGTGGATTGTGTAGTCCTCACAGGTACCTGTTACGAATTGAACTGTATAATATTAGGGCCTTGCTAATTTCCATGTATTTGAAATTTTCAAATCTGTTCGACGACGAAACTTTTTTTTTTTTTTAGATAATGGATGAGAAAAACATCAAACCTCTACATCCGAGGATGTACCTGACCAATTATTACAAGTAGTGGATAAAAGGTAGAGCAAAACAAGTCTCTAAAACAGATAAAGAGAACTAAAGCAAATGATAAATGTGCTTCCACCCTCTATAGGGAAACTCTAAAATAATCACTTCTAGTTTTTACGCTAATTAGCGAGTGTGTGTTCTTGTCTTGTTCATCACGCTTTGCAATTGGGCTCGATACATGACCAATAGGCTCATCTGAAAATAACCTTCGACAACGAGAAAACTATCATTTTGTTAAAGATAATATGTCGTTTAAACAACGCCAAATGGCCCAAAGATATAGCTGTGGCGCCAACCCAACCCAAATCAAGTTTGTAATCCTTTTTTATTCGATTAGTAAGCCATGTACCAAACATATGGCTTATATAGATCTAAATTTGGTTTAGGCCAGGTGGCATAAAAAGATGATCCTCCATACCGTTTTTCGAATACGGACAATCTAGGAAAAGGTGTTGGATGGTCTCATTCATATTACGACCAACATATTTTAGCTTCCTTTTTCGGTTTTCGACATTTTATTTGTTCTCTCGCCTCGAGTGGTTTGTTTAGTCCTCATAAAAAAGCCATATGTTTGAATTGAACTGTATAATTTTATCCTCACATGGATATTTTCGATTTGTAGATACTGAACTTGACACCGAGTGTTACTATAATGTTGTTATCTGTGTGGTTTTGTCATAGAAACCGCAACTATTAACGCTTATTTTATTTATAGAGATGAATATACGTGCTGAAGATAGAACAATGATTGTACCTTTTTCCTCGCCCCTAGAACTGCCGGTGAAGCTTTGTCGTGTGTCTTTGGCCGTTGACGACGCCGGAAAATGGTAAGTCGAGCTATGTGATATACAAACCCTACTTATTGTTAGCTTTTTGCTTAGTGCTAGCCGTTGACTTCTCTGTGTAACCTAAATGTGTGTCGATGTAGGTGTCGATGGCACATTTACAACATCATCGGCAACGAGACAACTTATTCTCTAGAGGATGGCTGAGAGCTACATATGAAGAGACAGACAGAGCAAGAGATAGATGATGGTACCACGGGGGCAAGAGAGATGATGGTACCACGGGGGCGTTCGAGATTTTTTGCTTGGAGAGGGGCAGCCATCGGCTTTCTAAGTCTGGAAGCGGAGGGTCGGGACACACACAAGGTGGCCAGAAGGCAAGATAGTTGTCACGGTGCTCAAACCGAACGGGTTTCCCAACGAGAAGGTGGCCATGCTAAGAATGAAGAGACTTTTTAGGTCGATTGCTAGAGAAAGGGTCCCCCTTGCTCCACGATTCAGTCTCTTCCTTAAGCGCCGCAACAAAGAATTCTTATTTGAGGACTGTGTCCGAATTCATTGGAGCTTGTAGGCAACAAGGCCCATAGCATGTAAGAAGTATTGGCGGTCGGTAGGCTAAAGTTTTAGAACCTTCAAAAGCAATCTAGTGCGGAATTACGTCATGAAGGGGTTGGATGCCACGGTGAAGCACCCATACATCACCAAGGGCGATTGGGCGGCTTTTTGTTGAAGCGAAGAGGAGCAAAGAGGCACTGGCAACAGTGAGAGATACAAGCGGCTTAGGGAGAAGAACAAGCATGACCACTTTGCACGGGGACGGGGGGTTACGAGGCAAAGTTGATTCGAAGTGTGGGAGAAGGAGGACACTTACTTACTCCACAATAGCATCAAGAATCCTTGGCATGAATTTCCAGTGAACCGCGCTTCGGCATTTTTTGCGTGCACGGTGCGTCTGGTCGTGTCGGGTAATAAGGCAATTGTTGTTCGGAGGGTGAAGAGTCTCGGTCTTTATCCGAGAAGGTTTTAGAGAAGACCGCCCCGTGCTTCTTCGAGGGCACCGGTGTAAGGGAAAGAGATATGCTCACGAGAGGTCCTTCCGGGCACCCTGAGCGGACAGGGCTTGTGGCGTGGTATGTCTAGTATGGCTGGTTGGAAGTTTTGGCCCGCTTTGTCGACATGTACGACAGAGGAAGTCCCCAAAAAGTGGCCGAAGCATATAGAGAAGAGTTTGGACCTCAACTAGATGAGCTCCGCGGCTAAGGTGGCGTTGGGAATCGGGAGGACATGGTTCCCTTTGCCTGCCAACACCCCTAGCAGTGTAGGTGGTGTGAAGAGAAGCATTTGCGTCGCGACAAGCGATCGGCGGATCTTTAGGAGATACTTTCCACGTCGGCAGACTATTGACATCTCTTATAGCATAAAATATATAGGCTTTTAAAAACTGAAATAAGGGCTTAAAATGAATATCAACATAGTATAAGGGCTTTCTTGACATAATTCCACGAGTTTTGGTGATTTATATATTTTCGGGGATTAAACAGAAAACGCCCAAGAGTTTGCAAGCCCTACGACATAAAGGCGTATCTGTAACGTAACCCAACGTGGAACCTACACTAGAACATTCTAGAAGAGACCGAGAGAGCACCGGAAAGGAAGGTGGGGCCCACCTGGCAGAGCCGGGTGGTGGCCCACTCGGGGGCATGGCCGGCCGCCGTGGGGCCCCCCTCATTACTCCCATTCAAGGTCGGTTCAGCACCACCTATGAGGGAGCAATCTAGTCCATTCATCAAAGGTCGGTTTGATCCAAGGGCTGCTGTGCATCGCCTAGGGCTATATAAGGAGACCCCACCCCAGGTGAAACCCTAATTCATTATCATTCATTATCAATAGGCCGAGGCCCCGAGTCTCCCCTAGGTCTAGACTAGAACTAGAACTAGATGAGTTAGTATTCAAGAGGGATTAGATCTCATTAGATCTAGTCTTTAGAATAAGAGAGATAGAGAGGAAGGAACCTGAGGAGGTGCCGGGCCTGTCGGTTCTACCTCTACAACTTGTACCTCGGTGGAAGTTAACCTACACTTGGAGTTACTACGGTAATCTACTTCTTCTTTTAGTAAGCATCATTGTTTATGTTGTTCTTCCGATCTGCGGGTCTCTTTTGAGTACTTTAATCTATTGCAATAGATTGGAGTAATATTCGTAGTGTAAGCGTGGTGCTTGGACTCGGGTATCTCGTTAGATTCATCCTATATTCGGATTGGTGGTAGATCACATCGTGATAGCCCGCTAGTTGGATATGACCAACTAGTTAGGGTCTCGTTGATCCTTTTGTAGTCCCCATCCCTGTAGGACTGAGGGATTTATCTCTAGAAGAATCATCTTTTGTTGGTGTTTCTCCCTATGTGATGTCCCCGTGATAGAACAAAGAGAAGGCAAGTTTACTACGAGTAAGGATTAGATATCTTAGTAATCATCTCTATACTTTTAACCTTCTTAGGTCTTGTGCTACTCACGGGTTAAGATTAGATCTTAGTCTCCCTCACACGTTTCCCTATGGATACGATATTTAAAACCCTCCGTGAAGGCTACAACGGTATCCGTGCGCTTTGGGATTATTCATCTTCAATATTTACGTGGGCATAACAAATACCAACAAGCTTTACGGGCGCCGTTCTTGGAAACTTGTTCTTTGAAGTTGACTTTGAATCTACCTTATCCTTTGTATCATATTCTTTTATTCTTTTATCCCCTTTTATTCTTTTTGTTTTCTTTTTTTCATTATGGATTCCACGCCTATCTATAAATATCATCAACGCACAAGCGAAAAGCTTTAGGACGCCACAATCTTCAGAACCTATCTTAACATCGTCCCTATGAGCTACCCCTTGACTTTATAAACTTGGTTCAGAAACTAGCCTTCTCGGAGAGGGCGAGGCCAACCCATATTCACACCTACAAGAGTTTGAGCTAATTATGGATTGTCTTCGTATAAAAGGCATATCCGATAATACCTTACGCTTGAAGTTCTTTCCCTACTCTTTGACGGAAAAAGCTAAACAAAGTGGTATTACCCGAATGTAGAGAAAGTGAATGGAGATTGGGGAACATTGTACACCAATTTTTATCTAAAAATTCTTTCCCACCGATCGAGTGGCCCGCCTTCGAGTAGAAATTCTAACTTTTAAACAACACAAAGAAGAGTCTCTTGCCGCATCATGGGAACGTTTTCAATGTCCTTACCACTACATGCCCAAACCTTGGTATTCTAGAACCGGGGCTTTCTTCAACATTTTTATTTAGGTCTTACTAGGAGGAAGATGCAAATGACCTTAATGCAGCTTCGGGAGGCGCATTCCTCCATCCGCTCAGGAGAAGCAAGACTTCTCATGGACAGATTTAGTGGATACTCCACCTCCCCTAGTACTTTTCCCCGAAAGGAAGAAGAGGAAATTACGATAGCTAATTCACAACACTTCCAATCCCAAAATTTAGCTATCCACCTGAACCATCAACATCCCAAAATCCCCCAAAGAAAAAAAAAATTCCACCTTTGAAAGATCCTTTTGAACCTACCCTTAGAGATTATGGGAGAACAATAAATTCTTGTTCATACAAGAGATCTCAAGTGACTATAATTCGATTCTTTTAAGGAGACGACTCTTGTTGAACATGCTTATTCTTTTAAAGACATTGGGAGAAACCCAAGGATGGCATGTTCACGATCATGTCATAGAAGGAGAGCAAAGCTATCCAGAAAACCACCTTATCTTCTCCTCTTCTATGCCTAAACAAGATGACCTATTCGAACCTATCTCTAAACCCATCCTTGACCCCCTATAAATTCGCATATCCCTACTTCTTTGAGACTCATGATGATCCTGAAATTCATCGAAACAACCCATGTTTAGGAATCATCAAGACCACCACATATGTGTCACGACCATTGAGTTGATGGACGAAAATTTTAGATGAAATCAGCCCGAGAGACACCAACCCAAGGAATCCCTTAGATAACTATGATAAATTAACCTTGGAGTTTGAGAAGGAAGATGGCATCAATGAGCATGAGAACGCTTCATAGACACTTCATCTAGTCCATGTTCACGTGATGAACTTCTGAACCACCTAGTCTCTATCTTTAGCACTCGCAAGTTCTTAGGACCCCCTTATTCGCTCTCCTCCTATAGATTTTGAAAGGGTGGTTGTGGACGTGTTCATCTATCATAAATATTTCGGATCCCGAATCTTGAGGGCAGTTGAAGTTGGAGGGAAACCACTTTATCATCATGAATCATAATTCAATGGTTTCCCAAGGACGAGCTTGCTGTCCTAAAACAAGCATTTCTTAAGAAATAACATGAGTGTTTACCTTATTGCTATAAAACCCTTGTGAAATGAACATAGAGATATAAATGAGGAAATATTCCTTCGGGTATTTTTGTCACTAACCATTTCAGAATCTGGAACAAGAAGAACGAAGGATAACAATATAAGGTATGTCCAACCAATCATTGTGCAACATTAATTCACATGCATAGAAATATCCCTTGACATGTTGCTACACTACTTGGTTGTCTCTACCTTAACGACATGCTAAAAAAATTATTATATATGTTCTTCATCTCTGTTTGAGTAACTCTCTATAAATGCCTTCATGCTACCTTTTGTGCCTTTAGTATGCTAAGGTTTGGAATAAGTTCATACATCTTTTAAATGAAGCATGGTGCCTAGTTTAGGAATTGTGATCTTACCTCCAAAGGCATTTTAAATTAAAAAGTGGTGCTTAGGCTAAAATGCCCTCCTAAGTCAAATTAGACGTGGTGTCTAGGTTGATTTTTTGAGCCAATGGTATGTTATTGTGGATATTGGATATTTTGTTGGACTAACCCCCGTAGAAAAGAAGAAACTCTCAAATAAGCTTGGGGACATCCTGAGATGGACTCACAAAGAGAAGAAGCAAGATACAAAACCGGGAAGAGGCCAAGCACATGGATAAAGGAACTTCATGGAATAAAAAGAAGACAAATTAGGAAGAAGCTACATAAGAGGCCAAATAAGGAAAGCTTCTAGCAAAAGGAAAAAAGACCACCACAAGTTGTTGAGGTGCCAGCGTGCTCAACAATAAGGTAACATCTTGAGGTAAGTCGTCAATAAATAAGCTTTCCCTTAATTACGGCATGATCAGAAATAAAGAACCAAACATGTTAGAGTAACACCCTAGCTTGATCCAGTTTCATTAGCTCAACATGTTTTGTTAAGTTGCTCCTAACACCACTCTCTTCTCATAGTCCCAATCATATAAGAAAAAAATATTACAACATTCATGTTTCATCTTCCGATCTTGCCACCCCCAGTTAAGATTAATCAAAATACATAATACATCAAATACATTTTGTTTAATGTGCCTGAGGTTTTAGAGAAGAAGAATAAATTTTTAGTTCTGGTTGGTGTTTTCCCACCAACAGGCCCATGCACTTGATCTCTACCTTGTCTTTGCAAACGGGACACACTTCGAGCAAAAATGTTGAGGAGTCCGTCACTCCCCAAATTTCTATGAGTGAATGTCCTAAACCACAAAGCGGGCACACGAAACAAGAGGGTGCCAACCCCCACTATCAAATTTTCACTTCAAGTGTTGGACCAACAATAGAACATGGGTGACACCATCTTCGGAATCACCATCTCGGAGATGCACCTACCAAGATCAGATGATGCACTTAAGAAATCAACAAGGTAAGTAGTCTTGTTCGGGGGACTTAAAACACTCGAACCCTCGCCGAAAGGTAAGATCGTAGTTATCCATATTTAATGCATACCATATTTACTTCCTTGCATTGCATAATCATTTTCCTTTAGCATAACTAAATTTCCGCATTAGCATTGCATTGAAAATTTCTAAAGCCCCATATGAATAATCTTTTGGTGTGTAACAACCCATAACGATATTCATTGTGGCGGCATAAAAATAATTATGCATTCATCTAGTTGCATTTGCATCATAGTTCTTTGCATGCATATAAATTTATAAAACTCCAAAAATATTTTCCTGCTGGAGTTACGCTTAAAATAATCATGATCCATCTCTAGGCACATGAAGCCTATGTGGCCAACCACTAACGCCCTAATCTGTTCCACTAGCTTTGTTGTCTATTTGAGTTCAGAGATTCAAAGGGAGAGAGACATGATAGGATGACACCCTCATCATCTGTCTACCTCAACTTCCACATCATCAACCCGACATTCCAATCTAGCTTGGGGAGAGCACTCGATTATCTCGATAAAGTATCTTTTTCCTATGTTTTAATATTAGCTAGATATGTTTTCTTTATAAAAAAAAAAGAAATAAAAAGATGTATAACCATGGAAAACCAAATAAAAGTATAGGCTATATATATATATAATTTTAGTGTGATCTTTAGATATGGGAATAAATAAATAGAAGGAGTGTACCAAAGATTACTTTTTCTGCCAAAATAAAATGAACTCGAAGCTAATTCTCATGCATGGAAATGATGAATAGTTGTCTCGCCATAATTCCTTTCAAGTACCTAGCTTTCAAGCTTACTTTCTCTTGAGCCTTTAATGCAAAACTGTTTTGACTTGAGATTTGCTCTGAACCTGAAACCTGTGTGTGTAGCAATTGCTTGCTCTAAAGTCTAGGTGATTGACGGATATGATATATGAAAGTTTGAGTCGCTATTTATCTTACTCCTAGTGACACTAGATTTCTAGAGATTTATCTTTTGAAAATTATAAAATGCACATGATAAGTTCTTGTATGACAGAAGTGTTGAACCTCCCTACCACAGCCATATATATATTGCTCTTTAGCTAGAAAACCCTTATCAAAATATATATATATGCCGCTTACTTTGCATTGAGTTTGGTCAATCTTTGTCGATCCTTAGGAACTTGTCATTCTCACTGATCACACTACACTCCACCTCATCCCACTCTATTCCACTTGCATATATGCTACTTCTACCCTAGAAGTAAGCATCCACCACACACACCCCACCATACGCATCCATCATATACCCACCAAAAAAAATGTTCCACTCAATCCTAAGAGAGAACAACCAAAAATATTCCTTACACCCATCAATTCAACCAACAATCTTATAAAGCTCCATTACTCTTGTCTATCTCTCAAAAGTTATTACAAAAGAGATTTGGGTTGTATTCAAAAAAAAGAAAAAAAAAAAAAAAAAGAAAGGAGAAAAATGGACAAGTGTCCTACTCAGGCGAGTAGAGCCTACCTCCCTAAAAAAGAATAAAGGAGAGTTAAAAAAAATGGACAAGTGTCCGCTATGAAAACAATGGGTACTAGATGCCCGCCTCTCCATAAAAAAAAAAAAAAAGAAAGAAGAAAGAAAGAAAGAATATGCAACCCGGTGTTCTCTCAAGTGTTTCCAAGTTTCAAGAGAGATGATTCTTCAAGGAGCTAAAAGTAAATTAGGCTCTTTCCCCTCATTGCATTCATTACATTCGCCTCATACACCTACCACCATATTCATTCCACTACACCATACACATGCACATGCAAAGATGACTCGTGACTTGGGATCCATTGCTTGAACTTATAATATATGCTTAGTAAGTAGATTTAGTTTTTCTCCCACCTATAAACTCCACACATAAGCTTTAGATGTAGGGTGAGAGAGAAGAAGGCATAGTGTCCAGACTGCCTTAGTCCAAAAATACCACATATTATGAGAGAAAGGCAACACACCATTATTGCCTTAGTAAGGATCCACCAACACCACAAATGAGAGACTTGAAAGGGTCATACTAAAGGAACTTTGAGTTTTATTTTTTGAAAAGTAGCAAACAAACTCGGAATGATGGTTGAGCAGTCCGAGACATGGTGCTTGACTTGATTGTTCTATCTTTCAATTGCCCAAGATCCCAAGAAAAGGCTATAAGCTCCATGGTTAAAAGTAATATGGGTAAGTTGAAGGTTGAAACGGTTTATTCTAATCCAAAGGAGAAATTTTGTTTGAAAGCATGAAAGCGTTGTAGCAACTCCTGATCCATTGCTGAGTTTGGCTTTGCTAGGGACTAGCAAAAGGGTAAGCTTGGGGGAGCTTGTTGACATCTCTTATAGCATAAAATATATAGGCTTTTAAAAATTGAAATAAGGGCTTAAAATGAATATCAACATAGTATAAGGGCTTTCTTGACATAATTTCATGAGTTTTGGTGATTTATATATTTTCGGGGATTAAACAGGAAAACACCCAAGAGTTTGCAAGCCCTCGACATAAAGGCGTATCCGTGGACGTAACCCAATGTGGAACCTACACTAGAACATTCTAGAAGAGACCGAGAGAGCACCCGGAAGGAAGGTGGGGCCCACACGGTAGAGCCAGCGGCCCACTTTCGGGGGCATGGCGGCGGGCGCCACGGTGGGGCCCCTCGTCGACCTCCCATTCAAAAGTCGGTTCAGCACCGCCTATGAGGAGCAATCTAGTCCATCCATCAAGGTCGGTTTGATCCAAGGGGTCGCCGTGCATCGCCTAGGGCTATATAAGGAGACCCCCCCCGCCTCGGTGAAACCCTAATTCATTATCATTCATTATCAATAGGTGAGGCCCCCTCGAGTCTCCCCTAGGTCTAGACTAGAACTAGAACTAGATGAGTTAGTATTCAAGAGGATTAGATCTCATTAGATCTAGTCTTTAGAATAAGAGAGATAGAGAGAGGGAAGGAACATGAGGAGGTGCGGCTGTCGGTGCTACCTCTACAACTTGTACCTCGGTGGGAAGTTAACCTACACTTGGAGTTACTACGGTAATCTACTTCTTTTAGTAAGCATCATTGTTTATATTGTTCTTCCGACCTGCGGGTCTCTTTTTGAGTACTTTAATCTATTGCAATAGATTGGAGTAATATTCGTAGTGTAACCGTGGGTGCTTGGACTCGGGTATCTCGTTAGATTCATCCTATATTCTGGATTGGTGGTAGATCACGATTTGTGATAGCCCGCTAGTTGGATATGACCAACTAGTTAGGGTGTCGTTGATCCTTTGTAGTCCCCATCCCGTCTGTAGGACTTGTGGGATTTATCTCTAGAAGAATCATCTTTTGTTGGTGTTTCTCCTATGTGATGTCCCCGGATAGAAATGTTAGAAGGCAAGTTTACTACGAGTAAGGATTAGATATCTTAGTAATCATCTCTATACTTTTAACCTTCTTAGGTCTTGTGCTACTGGGTTAAGATTAGATCTTAGTCTCCCTCACATGTTTCCCTATGGATACGATATTTAAAACCCTCCGAAGGAAGGCTACAACGGTATCCGGGTGCGCTTTTGCGGATTATTCATCTTCAATATTTACGTGGGCATAACAAATACCAACGGCACCATGTACCCTTTGCAAAGTGAAGACTGAGGTTATCTAGGTTGAGGTAGCAAGGGGAATGGTATACCCGAATCAACTACATCTTAAAGGTCAACCAATACTGGAAGGACATTCTATTGTTTCTATTGATCATGTAACTCCCCGGTTTTGAGGCTACACTCTTTGGATCCGCCAGACGGTAGATTAAGGCTCTTGGACAGGCTATGTGTAAGATGATCCAGTGGGAGCGAGCCCGCCTCTACCGGCAGCATTCCTAAAGCTCTCTTCTTTTACCGCCCCAAAACCTCCTGTGCCTACCTACGCCGCCTCAATGAAAGTCAATCTAAAGGACCTGTATGACACGCGCGCTTAAATGGGAATGACAAAGAATGATCGAGTCCTTCTCAGCCGCGCAATGGATGGGAATGCGGCGACCAGCTCGCATGCCAATGACGGTCGGAGTGCCTTGCGAGTGCATTGGCTAACGATGTGGAAACCGCTCCTCTCAAGGCAAGGATGACCGACGAGGTGCCTCGCGGCTGCGAGGGGCGGGAATGCGGGGAGTGGCTCGCATGACAAGAATGTCGGAGTGCCTCTGGGGTGTCTTGCTGCTAAGAATCGAAGCGGGGCTCAACAACGGGGCGGCAAGGTCCAAACAAGCATGTTTCGCAAGGTCCAAACAAGAATGTACGGTAAGTAGTGCTTCACTTGGAGTTCTGCACGCTCGTGCGTGTTTCCATTCGGTGAATAACCACCGTGTTTCATATGTTTGCGGTGCGATCGCCGCGATGAAAAGACATGTGGGTATACGGCCCACCACTTCCGGCCGTGATGAAACAAGTTCATCTGGACCGTCACGAGGTAACTTCGAGGAAGTGTAGCTCCATCATGTGCCTACCTTTGTTTGGCAATAAAGACCATGTGTACAACAAACACTTATGCCTACCTTTCTTTGTATTAGGATTTCGATTTGTCTGGAAATTCGATTAATTTGGAGGATATTAGAGGGAGATCGCCAAGTTTGTTATGGAAGAGATCATCAGCCCTGAAGGCGTAGTATTCGTTTAGTGAACCGTGAATTCCTTACTGCTTCCCTTTGCATGATGACGATCGGGTGGATACATGCATTTGAACGTGTTATTTGTGTTGTGAACAATGCGTGTGGCGTGCCCTGAACAACTGGCTATGTGCGTGAAAGAACATTCGAGATACACACAATTTTCAGAGATACATGAATTTTAAGAAATACAAATGAATTTTCCATCTTTGCAGGGCGCCTACGCCATTTGTTTGTGATCGGACCTATGTATATGTATTATATAATGCGTATAATAGTACCAATACATTGTATATGTATTATACGAGACGTCTCAATTTTCTAGGCGTCTCTAGTCTCAACACGATGCGGCCATCTTAACATTTGTCTGTAATAGCCGGAGATAAGTACCAGACCACGGCTAGGCGTACGTCTGTGGGTTTCGGAATAGTTTCTGTCGCGTGAATCCGTCTGTAATATCTAAATAATTAACGACGGTGTTTTGGATGTGTGCTGTGAACCACCGTGCAGCCAGTCCCGGCGTCAGGTTCTGTCGAGCACCGGGTAAGCGCGTCTGAAATAGAAACCTTGGCGCAGACACGCGAGGACATGCATCTATAATTTTCCCCAGGTAGCTACGGTCGAGCATCACGCTACAGAAAAGCATCTGAAAAATCGGAACCGATTACAGTCGAAAGGAAAAACCACGTCACGTAAACTAAGCGGCTTCTGACGTGGCGGACAAAGCGAGCGTCTGTAAAGGGTTGAACTGAGGACATGTAATCTACACACGCGTGCAGCCAAATGGCCCGAGCCTGTTTGGACCGGGGTTTTGGCGTATGTACGTAGCTTTGTATTACAGTCAGAGTTATCGTCGCACGTGGTCTGTATATTACTAATGCTTTACGACGCTTTCATCAAGGGGCGCTCAAAAGGGCTTACTACATGTGCTGGCACGCTGGTTTTGTAAATGGGTCTCAGGTACCGGTAAGCTTCTAAGGGCCAGAGGCCGCTATCAAGGCCACTACTTTTGGACGCGTACTGACATCGATGCCGTGGGTCTCTGTGAGGCTTCCAAGGTATTGGGCCAAGATCTAGACAGCTGTGTATAGTTCAGATATCAGACCACACCGAAAGCAAAACTCCTAGGACATAGATCGCCCACCTGCGGTGTAATGAAGGGCTCACTACGTGACGGAAGTTTGAGACGACGAAACTCGCCTCAGAGTTAAAGCCTGCTCTGTGACGCCATACGGATGTACAGTCTCAGAAGTCGCATATTTAGAGACTCCTAATAAGTGTATACAAGACGCCAAGGGATCAGAGAAGCCCTCAACGCTGACCGAGGCCTTTACATAGTGTTGATGCCTTGTACAAGCTCTTCCACCCCTTCTTGTTTTCTTCTTCATCTTCAAGTCATCAACTTTAGCTTCATGGTTGATCTTGGGGCTTAGGTTGAGGCTTTTCTTGTTGCTTCAACTTGAGCTTTTCTTCATTTGGACAAGCCTTTGCAAGATGTCCCTTTTTTATGGCATTGGTAGCACATGAAATAAGATAAGCTTCTCCTTTTCTTGTTTCTTGACCTTCTTTGCTATTTTCCTCCCACTTTTTGGTCATCTTCTTCTTGATGAACCCAAGACCACTCTTATCATGTAGGCTTCTTGGATTCTTCACTATTTTCTCAAGAGGGACCTTAGAGTTGTAGCACCTCTCTAACCTTCTTTGTTGGTAAAAGTTAAGCCCACGTAAATATTTATGATTTGTATAATCCGCAGTAAGCGACGACGGATAAGTGAGCACTTCACCCGAGATGGGTTTTAAATATCGTATCCACAAGGAGAAAGGTTTACGAATAGTGAAGATATAACTAAGGCCGTAGAATCTAACAAGGAAGGAAGTTGATAAATCTTTAAGAAGACGGGCTATGGTTGTCTAATTGATATTCTTGTAAGGCTTGTGAATATATCTTATGGGAACTTTATTCAAGGAGAAAGACACTAGCAAAGAGTGCAAACTCCTAGCAAATAGGTTCTACCGAGGCCTATCCAATCCGATGCTAAATACAAAGAGTTAACGTGAAGCTATAAGTCACCTACGCTAGTTACCACATCCCAAGGTAGGGTGCATCTACGAAGCTATCTAGTCTAAGCACCACGCCACACTAGGGGTAGCAACTCAATCCAAGAGCTTACAAGAATTGAAGTACTCTAAAAGAGTCGCAAAACCACAAGAATAATATAAACAAGTAAACTTACTCAAAATAAGAAGTTGATCCAATCAGAGTTGTCTTAGGATCAAGCTCCAAAGGAGGCTTGATCCCCAGGTACAAGCCAAGAGGAGAGACCGGCTGTGTTCCGAAGCTTCCCTTAACTTCTCCTTCCACTCAATCTCTATCTTTCAACAAGACTAGATTTAGCTACTCTCGCAGGGAGCTATGAACTAGTCTCTCAACTTGCAATCTTCTCTCTCAACTAGATCTAGAGCTCTTCTAATTAGAGGCTAGGGCATAGGCCGCTGATCCCGAAGGTTGAGTCATGGAGTAATGAACTAATGAACCATCATTGAATTGCCGGCAGGGCGGGGGCATGCTTATATAGCGGGGTCGGCGAACCGTAGCCCTTGGATGAAAACCCACTCCGATAGATGGACCGTGGATTGATCCTCAAATGGCGCTTGTGAACCGACATAGAACAGAGGGGTCGAGCGGGGCCCCATTAGAAAGTTGCCGCCAGGCCCATGCCGCTGCCGCCGCCCCTCGACGGGGCCCAAAACGTCCCCGGCCGGGCTTCCCTCGAGTCTTCTAGGTCTTCTTCACGTGGGTTTCAAGTTGGGTTGTTTTACTCTGCCACGCCCTTTTCATGCATTATGGGGTGCAAAACTATGGGCTTTTAACGGTGAATCCCTCGAAAAATATATAATTCACCAAAACTCATGGAAATTGTTAGTAAAGCCCCTAGTTCTACATAAATATTCATTTATACCCTTATTTCAGCTTTTAATTGAGCTATAAAAATATACTATAAGATGTGTCAACAGGTGCTCAAATTCTTCACTTTCTTTTGAGCTCATCATTCTCCTTTTTAAAAGGTTAGTCTCACAAGACATAGGAGAAGAACAAGCATCTAATGATGAAGAATATGGCATATTCAATAAATCATCGCAAGAGAGGTGGATACATGCTTCTTGCCTACATCACAAGGGTTAGCACAAATATGTGATTGATCAATTGACCCAAGTGATGAGCTCTCACTAGTTTTAGATTTTTCATTTGAAAACTTTTAGTGAGAAAAAGCATGGTCTTGTACCAAGTTATCATGAGTAACACTAAGTTCCTCATGAGCCAATTTTTAGTACCTCATGTGAACAAGTAGTGACATAAAGTAGATGCTCTTTTGTTCACATGTGTTCTTTTAGAAGAGTTTTTCTTTTTCCAAATTCAAAGATCTAGCTTTCTCATTTTTTTCTAAAGACATGGTCATGCTAGCAAGTCTACTAACAAGCTCATCATAAGAATCATCATGATCAATCACATTGTCATTTGATACCTTGGTGTCACCTAGTGACATGAGACAATATGTTGATGTAGTAGGATGGACTTGTAGTAGCATCATCAACCAAGCATGAACCATCAACATTGCTATCAAGGTGCTTGAGGTAGAATCATCACTTACCACACTTGGAGGCATCGCCATCAACCTTGTCAAAGTGAACTTGTGGTAGTCCCATCATCTTCTTCCTTGACCATGAGGTGGAGCTATGTGGCTCATCATCCTCATTAACCACCACCTTTGGTGCCTCATCCTCAAACTTGCCATCATCCCAAGTGGAGGCATCACGAAAGGTGTGCTTTGATGGACTCCCCACACACCTCATGTGCTTGGATCCCTCATGGTTCATCTTATCAAAAATCTTCAAGTCTCAAAGAATTCATTAGAAAAAGATATGCATGTGCATCAAGCTCATACAATGGTCTTTGAGATTTGGTTAGATTTTTATGGTCCAAGACACCCGTGAGACCACTAGTGACAACCCACCAAAACCTTAGGTCCCATGGTGGCACTAAAATGATCAAAGCATATGGTGTTTCAACCATTAAAAGTGTGTGCCATCAAAATATATGTGTCACCAAACAAGCATCACTAAAACCCTCTAGTTTCCATCCTCCTCAGGGCGAGTTAAGACCACTAAAATGAGAGACCACGCCTCTGGACCACCACGGAAAGGGCCGAGATGGGGACTAGATGGGAGGGGTGAATAGTCCATATTAAAAACTAATCGCACCCGGCTAGCCAAAACTAATGCTAATTAAACTTATCTGTCTAGCCAAGACTTCACCCCTCTAACTAATACTCTAAATCACCTCACAAAAAGATCCTATAAAATAAGAGTGAGGTGACAAGCCTAGCTTTAAGCTCCTAACCATTTCTATTGTAAGGTCACACAAACCCAAGCACTAGTAGTTCAAGTATGGGTGAGTTCCTACACAATTCTAGTAAGCAAAAGCACAAAGCCCCTAAAGCTCACTAGATGCACAATGGATAAGGCAACACACGCTTAACCCAAAGGCTCAAATTATCTAGCTACACAAGCTAAGCAAAAGTAACTAAACAAGCTACACAAGCCAAGCAAAGTAACTAAATAAGCTACACAAGCTAGATAGTTACAACTATACTAGTCAACCACAAGCACAATATATATATGAATGTAAGAACAAAGCTTGTGATCAAGAGAATGCAAAACCACCGCTGAAGTGTGGACACAAAGATGACACCGTGATTTTACCGAGGTCTCCTGAAGCTTGCCAACTTCCCCTACTCAAGCTGTGTCGACCAACACCTTGGTGGTTCCACGGCTTGGCAAATCACCCAGTGATGATCCACGTTTAATGGCCACAAAATCCCATAGTGGGAGCTTGATCAATCCCTCACACGCTGTGAGTCCTCTAGCCAATCCCCTGAGGGTACCGTGTGAACCCACACGCCAAGTATGGTACCTCAATGATATGCTCCACTAGAGTTGCTGCTCTTCACGATCCCCGCGAGGTGAGCACGAACCCTCACAATCTCTTCTCCTGAGCACCGGCACAAGCTTCTATGCGTGCTTCACAAAGTCTCACTTAAGCCGCCTAGGAGGTGGCAACCTCCAAGAGAAACAAGCCACACCGGCTTGCAACACGTAACACCTAGTGCCACACGATGCAATCTCTCAAAGCAATCGACCACTAGAATCGCCCTCACTTGATTGATGAACACTATCAATCACAGAGTGAGTAGAGGGCTCTCCAAGCACCACTATACAAGCCACCAAGGCTAGAGTGTGCTAAGAACCAAACAAGGCCTACTAAACAAGTATATATAGCCCAAACCGAGAAAATAGAGCCGCTAGATGAAACCTCACTTTTTCAGACCGCGATCGACGCCAGCGTGCATTAAAACATGCCCCGAGCAAACAGCCCCGGCATCGCTTAGCCATTCGACGCTGAGCTTAGGCATCGGCGCCGGATGCGCCAGCGAGCTCCCGACGCTGTCCGTAGAGGGTGTAAACCAATCGAGGGTGCGCAGAAACAACAAGCGCCGACGCTGCCCTACGCTTAGTTTCAGGCCGTCCGGCTGTTGTTACCGACCAACACCCAATCAAACGCCCATAAACTCTTTCATCCGAATCCGCTTTTGATGATCTTAGACTCTATGGAAAGCTAACTCAGCGGGCTACACAACCCATTATGGTTACTTGATCCAAAGCTCAATGGATCGGGCAGTATTCCACTCCAAATTCAGTCCAATTGTCCGAAAACACCAAACACATTCTTCCTTTGCAAATGTACCAACACCACCAAGTGTACATCTTCATGTGCAAGTGTGTTAGCATTTTCACAATCATTTTAAAGAATTTTCTCTCTGATCTCACCACGCCACCGATCCTAACACATCGCAGTTAGATCGCACAAGTGGCACTAGATGACCGATATGCAAAACAAGTTTGCCCCTCTTTGATAGTACCTACCATCTATCCTAAACCCTATCATAAACTAAGCACCTATGACCGTGAGAAATGAAATGCCCTATAGGTTATATCTTTGCTCTTATGATTTCTATTCCGCCTCCATCTTCAAGTGTCGATACAAATACATGCACCAACACGATCAAGAATGATATGATCCATTTTATATCATCACATGACCTTTTGGTCCATCGATCTTGACCTCACTTGTTTTTCACATCATGCCGGCCGGGCGCCAAGTTTTGCCTAAGCTTCACCACCTCGCGGCCCATGACTTCAAAGCCTCGACTTGCCCTTCTTCACACTTTGAACCGGCCCATCAAGCCAAGCCTTGTCTTGATCTTCACCACCTTGTCACATGACTCCATGTCATGTCTCATATGCAATAAGCTCCTTCATTGCATCATCACATGTGAATCCAATCTCCGTTGCATTATCTCAATCACACATTATTAGTTCACCTAATGTTGACACTCAATTACCAAAACCACAAGAGACCTTTCGCCGAAGCCGCTACTGGACCTCAAGCATGTGGTCGTACTGAGCCGCTACAAGACCGAGGCCAATCTACCGCGCTGGGACCCCCGCTACGCTGGGCCCTGAGAGAGGTGTGAGGGATGCCGTGCAGTAACAGTATGCATAAGGGTCGCCTCGACCTCGCTACTGACTTCGTGAGAAGTGGGGAGGGCGCCAAGGGTCGGGTAAGAATGCAGGGCGAAGCTTTGGGGTGGGTGTCACCGCGATCCGCCAGCCAGGCGCGCTACCGCTCGCCGCCACACAAGGCTGGCCTGTTTCCCTACCGCTGAGACGGAAAAAAAAAGGGAAGAGAAAAAGGGAAAAGAAAAAAGAAATGAAAAATGGAAAAAAAGAGGGGAAAGAAGGGAGGGGGGTGAGCGCATATTTCCA
>JADLZK010001974.1:0-200945 GCA_015847255.1 Hyparrhenia diplandra | reverse complement strand
TCACATACATTCAGTTCATCCGGCACCCACATTTATAGGACCGTTTGCCAAGTCTTTTTGTTTTGCTGAGTGCAACACTCAGCAAAGGGCCTCTTTGCCGAGCGTCCGATGTTTGACACTCAACAAATCATTTTGCACTTGGCGAAGACCCCTCCGTATCTGCAGATACATGCCTGTCCTAGCTAGTTAGTCATGTGCAGATGTAGATAACCCCCTACAGTACTTTTGTGTACATAAGCAATCCAGTAATTGTAGACCTTATAGTATATCTAACTTTCTCTAAAGCACACGATCGACTTGAGAAGGCATGACCAGTAAGAGCAACTCCAACCCACCCCTTATTTGGGCCCCTACCCTAAATTCTAGGGGTTTGGAGAAAAAAATCAACTCCAATAAAGCCCCTTAATGGGACCTCCAATTTTACAAAACCCCAAATTTTAGTTTCAGCACCCTAGACCTGGATCCCCCTATTCCCGTGGGTCCCACCTTTTCCTTCCATCGCTCGCTGTGGGGGACTCCTCTCCCGGCTCGCAAGCGCCACGCTGCCGCCGCCGGGATGAGCAGGGGCGCTGACGGGATGGGGCGCCGTGCCGCCGTCGCTGTGTTGCTGCTCGTGGATGTGGCCGTGCGGCACCTCCTGCTCTGCTCGTCGTCCCCATGCGGCACCTCCTGCTCGTGGATGTGGCCTCCGTCCTCCTCCTCCAGGAGAGGGAACGGCGGGCACGACGAGTCCGCCGTCGCCGCCACTGCCTGTGACTCCAATCCTAGCGCCATCTCGCCTTGAGCCTCGCCGGTCAAGGGCGCCGCCGGGATGGGTCAAGGGCGCCGGGGATGGGCTTTGCGCCGGGATGGGGCAGGGGAAACTCGCCGGCCGGGGTGCCAGCTTGGGCATGGTGGCCTTGAGCCTGGTTGGACAGGGGGCTGCCGGAGTTTAAGCTCGAGGCTAGGCCGCCGAATTGAGGCTGCGGATGACGGCATTGGCGAGCGTGCAGCGGAGTGCGGACAAGATGCGGGAGAGCAAGCACCAGGGTCGGCACCACCTACGGGATCCGCGGCGTTGTCCTGCACGGACACGTTCAGGAGGCTAGCCACCGCGTTGTACTGCACGGACGTGTCCGCGGAGAAGAGCAGGTGGAGCAGCCACGAGATGGCGCCGGCCTCCGCGAGGCACGCCTGGTTAGAATACGTTCCGCTTCGACAGCTTGCGGGCTTCGTCGACGCGCGCGCGGATGTGGCAGCGGCGGCCCAAGAAAAGCAGGTCTTGGCCGCTCTCGACGCCTGCTGCAGCTCCGTCGCCGCCGCTACACCCGGTCTCGGCAGAGAGCGAGGAGGAGGATGAGCACGGCGGCAGCGGCGCGCAGATGCTACTCTTCGGCGGCGGAGGCAGCGGCAACAGCAACGGCTTGTTCTGAGGTGCGTCATCCATGGACTATGGGCCGGTCAGATCTGGATGCGCCTCGACCCCAATTGCTCACCGGCGGTGCCATCCATGTGGTGGCCATGTTGGTATTGGCGCAGGTGTTCCGATGGCGGCCCTTCACCACACACGAGGAGCTCCTGGAGGAAGAGTACTACGATGAGCCTGTCACCTACGACATCTCGCCCCCGAGCTCCTGGAGGAAGAGGATTTTTTTTTGCTGACAGGCAGGTCCCACTAGAGTTTAGGGTCCTAGGTTACTTCTCCCATTGGAGTTGCAAGTGAATTTTAGCCCCTACTTTTTCTAGTTTGGCATGCAAACAAAAATTTAAGGGCCAAATTTGAGGTCTTCCACTCGAGATGCTCTAAGGCAAGTCGAGTGGCACTAGGACATGTGAAGGTAGTGGTGGTGGCACAACAACAAGGAATGGTGCACAACCGACCAAGGGGATGCATGCTTATTGAGACCCCCGCACCATGGGATTGCATTATGGGGAAAAAGTATATTAAACAACATAGAACGGCTAACCATCGGCTAAGGCAAATATTGAGAGGCTATCCCAAAAACAAACACAAGAGCCTAACAGCTGCAGGAGATGTGACTAGACAACCAAGTATGGAAGCCCTTGCTCCGATCCAGAAGTCACCTTCGACGTGCTTGATTCTCAGGAGTCACGGCAACTGCCCCCTCCGCATGATCCATATAGTTCCTTGCTTGCAGTCCTTGCCAATCTAGCAGATATGTTTGCACGAGCTTATGCGAAAATGAGTGCACAAAAGACCACTGCTGCGTTAAACATCTGCCGATCTTCCAAATTCGATCTGCTTGATTGCAAGCACCAAGAAAACCTAGAAGGTTGTTCCAAGTCAGGTTTGCTCACTCATGCACTCACATGTGGCTTGCTGGAGCTGCACAATGTGTTTGACTAATAATCCCATTCGCTGATGTTTCCCAACCCCAGTACCGCTATCTGCATATGCATGCTTGCTTTGTGGTATTGACTACATCTTTTCAACATTTGGCAACATGAATCAAACGAGCCGCTTATCTCTAGCACACCCTCATATAATGTCAAGGGGATAGGGCGTACAATTTTCACTAGCGTTGAGTCTATTGCCTTTGTGATGGACTGATCGAGGGGAGAATTCCGTGTTTTATATGCTTCAAATAATGCTCAGTTTAATAGTTTCATTCATTTCTTTATTCGCTCAGGTAACCACAGAGGCTGGACTACTCAATTGTGTAAGTAAACTCCACGTGCTGGGATTCAGTACAATTACTCAACCAATGGAGGATTGGGATTGGTGTAGAGCTGCATGTTGCCGCTGCCAGAAAGCATTATCCTCTGCAATTTCAAATCCCATTACTCCCTGATTTTAGATTTTAAAGCAGATGAATCGATTGAGAGAGAAACTTTTTCCCCTGTCCGCTCGCGTCGCCCCCGCGAGGGCGACCGGGCGCTCCCCCCAAACCCTAGCCGCAGCCACCAGCTCCTCCGCCTCCACCCGTCACGCCGCCCGTCGAGTGGGTCGCCGGAGGCTCGTCGCGCGGCCCACGGGGAAGGCTGCGGCGGGGCTCTCCTCCCCTCTCCCCTGCGGCACGGGGCGGCCGCGGCCGCCGCCTTTCGGGAGCTCCCCTCCAGCGTGGTTTTCTGCGGTGCCGGGGCCCGGGGCCTCGGATCCGCGCGTTCTAGCTGGATTCGGTGCCTGCGCGGCAGGCGCACGGCGTTGGGCGGAAGGGCGGCGGCCAGCGCAAGGCAGCGGCAGCGGCGGTTGCAGCTGGCGTGGGCACCCCTAACGGCTTGCTGTGGCCCGGCGTGGGACGGTGGCGACGGCGACTAGTGTGGGGCGCGCAGGGCAGGCGGCTGCGGTGCGGTTGACGCCGGCGGGGGCTGCGGCCTGGGTGCCGCTGGCTTCGTCTGATCCGGGTGGCCCCTTCTGTGCGTTGCGTTCTTCGGCGACGTGGCAGCCTGGTGATTTTGGTTTCAGGCGATGTGTGTGTGGCAAGTTGGTTGGTGTGCCCTTCTCCTCCTCGAAGACGATGTTGGTCCAGCACCGCCTTGGTGGTGGGGCTGGAGGCTGTCAGGTGCTTGCCGGTGGTGCCACAATGGTGCCTCAGGCGGTGTCGGGCTTGTTCTAGCGGAGGTGTTGCGGAGGCAGGGTGCGCGGGTTACTGCCATGGCCATGAGAGTGCGGGAAGCATGGTGCTGTTCCGGGCGAAAGCCCCCACTGTGGTGGCAATGGTGGCGGCGCCCTTAGGCGTCGTGTTCCCTGCTGGGGCACCGTTGAGGCATACCGTGTCTTTTCCTTTGCAGCAGGTCTCGGGTGAAAACCCAGTCCATATGGACGTGCGATGGCGGCGCCATTGACGTCGTGTCCTCCCTGGAGGCGTCGCATCTAGAGACCCGTCTCGGCTTGTAGTAGTGGTGTTGGTCGGTTGGAGGTGTTGCCTATGCGTGAAGGCCATGAGGGTGCGTGGTCCGTGTTGGCAGGAAGGTGCAGAGGGCCCCTGGGTGCTGGAGGTCTTGAGTTGGCGCGCAAGGTGCAGTGGTGATTTCGGTGACGGCCGAGCGAAGGTTGCTCTCGGAGCGGTTTCAGATGTCTGAGTACCTTTCAGTGGAGTGAGGCCTTGGGTGAGGAGAGGCCCCCACGCAGAGTGGCTGGGATCAGTGGTTTCCAATGGTGCCATGATGGAGTTTTCTATAGCAACGCTATAGCTGGGAGATCGACGATCAGGCATGCGACTTGAGGAGGATATCACCTTGACGGAGGAGTCGGGGTAGCTGTTCGTGATTGTAGCAGGCTGGTTTTGGCGTGGCATAGCGTCGGTGACGACGGCGCAGTCTCATCCGCTTGCTTTCAGCTCCTTTCCCAGGTGGTGGTGGTGTGACTTTGTGTGTGTTTTTGTTTTGTTTTTCTTGGATCCTTTCTGAGTGGTGGCTCGTGTCGACGTCCCAATCCGACCGAGCGGCGGTGTTTGGAGCCTCGTGTTGATGACCCAATCCAACCGAAGCGGTCTTTTCTTTGTATATCTTTGCTCCCTTCCGAGTCGTGTTAGTTGAGTTGTTTAAGTGGATCCCAGTAGTAGTTGGAGTGAATCACTCCCCTAAGGTTGAGTTGAGTGGGCGCTAGTTGTGACGCGAGTTGAGTTGATTTGGTACCTAGGTGTGCAGGAGGAGTAGGGTGCCCTCCTCATTTGTATGATTTTTCTGGCCCGGTTTCCAGTCAAAAAACTAGGTTGATACTTGCCTTTTCTTTTATTCATCTAATAGAAATCGTGGCAAAGCTTTTACCGTCCTTTCTAAAAAAATTACTCCCTGATTTTTCCTTCGTTGACTCTATTGCCTGTGGTTTTGTACCTGGCCATGTTTGATTTGGCTAGTATCAATGGAATTTCGTATGCATTTCATAAGTTGCCAATAAACTTTTCCGATAACATTGCAACGTACAGTCGAATTCCATGTGGATTAAATTCTCCTGGATCGATTTCCAACTCAAACTAAGTCACATAGTTAAATGTCTAGAAACAATAGAATGTATAAGGGTCGTTGTTTTATACATGTAAAATAACGCTACGAAACTCATGGTCTTAGGAGTACTGATCATCCACTGTTCACTGCGAACGCCTACCAAGGTATTCAGTTTCCATCATTCAGGTTTCGGGGTAGTTCAACAAGGTTTGGCGTTCTAACTCGCGTAGACTCGAGGTGCACCTCCTGATCTCCATTTCTCGGATTTAATGGCATTCAACACCAGACAATCTATAGTAACCCTGATCTGGTTCATGCTATTGATATGCTGCCGATCTCAACACTTCATCCCATATTTTGCTCTGTTTGCATTATACATGCCCCCTTCCCATGTCTGCATGGCCAGGGACAAGCGCACAAGTGCGCGCCTTCTCTCTGCTCGATAGTTGTCAGCTGTAGCGTTGAGTGGGAGCATGGGCTGATCCTCTCAGCAGCCCCACCAGACGAGCTGCTACTCTAATAACAGCTGTGCCTTGGGAAAATTGGAATCAACTCATCACATGGCATTGCATCAGCATTGCACAAACTCCAGCATCAGTATGCCCTGCATTCAGACTCAGATGCGCTTAATTTTTTTTCCCTTCTAACTTGGAGCCCTTTTCAAAATTGTTTGTTTTCTTTGGTTCCTGCATTCATAAGTGCCTCAGGAATCACGATAGCTTCTATTGGAGCTTAGATCCCATTCTCTGATGTTTCCCAACCCCCACTGTTGTTATCTTCATGCTTGTGGTCATCACTGACTACATTATTATTTAGCAACGTGAGATGGACCTAGCTATGTATGTAGTATATCTATAGAATGTTCAAGGTTAAGGGACCATATGGCTCTTATAGAATCAAGGAGCGAAGATAAAATCGAGTGCACATATATAATCTAGAACCACAGGACTAAGACATCAATGCATGGGTCATTGGTCTTGAATTAATTTCCATTGTTGATGGGACACCTGCCAAACATGGGTCATAGATATTATTAGGTTTTATTTTTCACCAATGCTCGTCTCAGTTAACCTGGCTGATATCTGGCGAGGTCTATAAAAATCCCAATGAAGAATCCGATGAAATATTAGAAAATATGTACCTCTGTGTAATGAGAAGAAAAGTTATAATGCGATATATGAAGGAGCGGTTCTTAAGTTTCTCGGAGCTCAACTAGCTGCTGTTTTCCTCTAGTTTAACTCATCAAAGAACTAATTAAACAATTCCTTCTCTCATCTTTTTTGTGTAATATATAGTTCATTAATAATTTGAACTAGAGGAATCCTATGGCGGATCGTCCCTCCAACCCCATCCTATTAACTGTTGATTTGTGTTGGTTTCTCGACATGTTACGGTGTTTCTACTTGGTACGTCGATCAGTACAAATATGGCTCGATTTCCTGTGCCATTTGCTGGATGGCAGCAAAACAACCACTTGTTAAATTACATGAGCCAGTTGTGGTGGTTTGCTTCCATTATTATATTAACATGAAGGAGAGATAAATATAATATGATGGATAAAAGTATATTACACAAACATGGCATGAATTGATTAAGCATACACTAAAGAAAATATTGAGAGCCTATTACACCAGATGATGAGAAGCCACAGGACAAGAGCCTAACAGCTGCACAAGATGTGATCTTTTCTCTATTCATGCACTGGACAACCAAGTATGGAAGCCCCTGCTCTGATCCAGAGCACGCCATTGTTTCGTGTGCTTGATTCTGAGGAGTCGTGGCACCTGCATGTGGTCATCTAGTCGTTGCAAATGGAGCACCCTGTACTCCAACAATCCCCAACAGACATGTTCTCAACGTTTGGCGGCCCTGACATGCGTAGGTTCTAGATTTGAATGTAGCAGACATGTTTTCACGATCTGATGAGCAAATCGCTGCACAAGGGCAATGTGCTGTGTTAAACGATCTGCCCATCATTCTATTTCCCCGCTTGACAGCAAGCCACAAGAGAACCTGGCAGGTTGTGCCAAGTCAGGGTTTCTCACTCGTGCACTTACACATGACTTACGAGAGATGTCATATCAGTCATGCTATATCCTACTCCCTGATGTTTCCCAACCCCAGTATTGCTATATATGCTCATGCATGCTTCTGTGCCCTTGGCTATCATATCTCTTGTGAGCATTTGGAGACATCAGTCGACCTAGATAGCTGCATATATATATATCTACAGCAGGCTCAGGGTCAAGGAACCAGGGCATACATTATATTGGTCACTGCCTCACTGGCGTTGATGAGTAAATTGTCATTATATTGTTTATTACTGGACACCTACCACCATGAAGACAAAAGCGATGTCGATGTACTGATTCATGTGGGAGTATTCAGTTTTACATGTCATGTGATGCTTAGTGCAGCCTCATTCCATTCAGGGTAGTTGAGGCTTCAAGCGCCAAGGTTTCGCTGCTCGTGTAAAAAACACTCCATGCGTCCGGAACTCCAGATTCAATGCAATTGTATTCAAGTGATTCCAATTGTAGTCCGCCAACGCGCCACGGTTGCCCATCGCCAACCTTAGCTTGGCCGCCTCACCAGTCTGACACCAGGGTCGCCCGACAACATCCTACCGCCGCACCGTACGGCCTACGCCAGCCAGAGTAGGCGTGCGCCAGCCAGCCAGATCGACCTTGGTAATTGGCTCTAGCCAGATGGGTAATTAGCTTGTGAGGTACATAGAAAAAAATTCCACTCAGCAGAAATCAGCGCTCACGTATCTTTCATTCAGTAAAGCAAATTACGGTTCATGTATCCTCGGTTCACTATCAAAAGCAAGACGCAAATTAATCCATTTTTGAGAGACACAATCACAAAGCAAGATCCGTAGAATGCATGAAAGACATGACAACATGCAAGTCAGTACAGCTCAATCTCAAATCGAACAGAACCAGAAGCAAGCTGGTGGAGCTTTGAGGGAGCATAGAGATGCTCATCTGGAACTTGGCAGCTCTGAATGCTCGGCATTCATTTTTGTTTAAGAGAAAACATCTGCAAGGTTGGCGTACCTCCTGATGATGATCTCCATTGCCGAGATTTATTGACATTCTACAGATAACATACACGAATAATCCACCAATCACTATCTAATTCGTCATCTCAATGTGCAACGACGCCTCAAAAAATGCTGCCCAGGTGGCATCATGAATTTGCCCCTTCCCGTCTACTTTGGTTAGGGACACACCACACACGTACGTGTGCACACTTATTCTTGCTTTCTTGTTGTCAGCTCGTCACTCCCAACAGCACTGCAGCATTAGCGTCGAGCGTGAGCAGGAGACCATCTGACAAGGCACGTACACTTCTGTGCCTGCGAATGCTCAACTCATGGCATGGCATTGGATCTCCGTAGCACCACACAACATCGGAATGCACTACTAGCAGTTTGCATATATACCATATGCAATGAATTTTCCAACTTCTAGTTTGGTTCCATTTGCAGATATTCTTTGTCGATCTGAATGTGTTCATACATGGCTCGCCGAAAATGTGCGAGGAACTTGCATCCTATTCTCTGATGTTTCCCAACCCCACTATTGTTGTCTTGACATTTTTGACAGTATGAGCATTTGACACCATAAGATCGACCTAGGTATTGTATATATATAGTATCTTCCACCGTTCCACGCTCAAATGTCACTCTTATATAATCGAGGAGGATATAGTAATCGAGTTGTGCACCATCGCAGTGACTACGTCTCAGCTACCAACGCCTGTGCCCCCACCAAGCTACTCCACCTAGCCCAAGTTGACTCTGCCCTACCACACACACGGTGACTCTGCCCACCCGGCCCGCAATAATGCCTGCCGTCTCTTACTGCTGCTACAACAGTTTCTCTCATGACTTCTCAAGATCTCTGTCCATGAACTTGTTTGTCGCGGTTATTTGGTAAAGCGGTGCCTGAGATTGAGAGCTGCTGAAGAAGTACAACAGTTTCATCTTTTCATTATTGCCAAGTTGACAAGTGTTATAATGGAACACCACAAAGAACTAAATGAAACATATATGATCATACATATAAATGAAATATGTTGGAGTGCTCCGTGGCAAAGAGCTTCTCGGAACAACTTAATAGAGGACAGTACCTCACCTACACCGTATACATGGGCACATGAGCTAGTACGTGGTCGATGGACGATCGAGCTATTTTAATTACCGGGATGTACCCATTATGGATGCAAAGAAACAAAAGGAGGCATGGCCTCATCCTCAGCGAACGTGTCACGTGACGATGCTGTCCACGGCCACAGACCACCGTAACGGTCTGCATCCTCTAAGAACACGAGCTGTAACTCGCCAATCTGTGCTTGTGGGTGGTGTTGAATCCCACTTTCCCTGGCTAGAACACAGATCAGAAGATAGAACAGTCTTGGCAATGGCTGGTAGACTGCACGTTTGCACTGCCGGACTAATCTGTGTGTGAAGCTTGGCGAGAGCTACCTCAAAACCACACACATGGCGAGGATATGGTGCTCTTGGAACACTGAAGAATGATACTTCCCCTGATGCCTCCCACTCCCAAACATATTCATAAGTTTTGTCCGCATCTCATTTTTCTGCACTGATGAGTAAAGTTATCAAATCACGAGCCTCTCGATCAATCAGACAACAACCATCTTCTCTACACACATGGGGTTTATATGCCTCCCCTCTCTATATACAGTCTGATGACTGACGATGCTCTGCCTTTTTATACACATAATATGTACCCATCTTTATAGGCCTCTCCTCTTGCGTCGGCATACTATAGTTGACAGTCACATGCATGTACTACTGGTTAGTCTGTTGTGTGCGTCTAGCCAACCTCCCCTGGGTTTTATAGGATATATTTGGTTTGAGGAACGAAATACTCCCTTAATTGTCCTGTAAGCATTAAAAAATTATACTCAAATGTAAGTGATTCTAGGAGACAAAACAGTTTGCCTTAAATATTTTTTTTTCATTTATGGACCAATCACCATTAATTATGTTGATGATAGCATCTTATTAGAAAATAAATGAGGGCATATGCATATTTATGTTCATTTATTGCCATAAAATTTGTAGGTGATTAGTATGAGGAATAGAGTCCTTCCACCAGATTTAAGAGAATGGATTCATGATGCCCTGTCTCATCTGGACTGAGGACCTCGCCAAGCCGCGTCCGGCGCTTGGGCTGCGGATGCTCCGGCGCTTCGAAATAGGCGCCGGACGCTACCCCCTCCACGTCCGGCGTTTCCCGCGTGAGCGTCCGGCGCGAGGGCCGTCTGCAGGACTCTCTTGAGTGTGTCGGACTCACGTCGGACACCATTCCCTCGCGTCCGGCGGGTCCCCACTGTGCAGGTCGCTCTGGACCCCAAATCGGGCGTCCGGCGGGCGTGCGTAAGGATTTCATATCCGAACTGATTCGATTTTAGATCGATTTTTGGAAGCTCCTGGCTCTTGGAAACGCAAAAGGCAGTTCCTAAGAGGATAAGACTACTCCCCTCTATATAATGAGAGGCTCATAGCCGATTTGGTCACATCTACATCCAATCATCAAAACACAAACCCTATCTTTACTTTCATCTCTTCCAAAACCTAATATACTGTTCGACGAATCGATGAATTTCGCCGGCGTTCCAGGTGGCCTTACCAATCCTAGAAGATCCTTATCGTGCGTTCCTCCCGACGGATCCTTCCAGAGGGCGTTCCGAAGACCGTTCAGCCGTGATCGAGCTCAACATCGCCTATGCCGTTCTCTAGATCTTTTGGTGGTCACGTTACGAGTCCTGCTGCACGTTACAGGTTGATCGCAACCTCATGGGCGTCCAAGGCCCTCCCGGTGTGTTGGTGTGAAGCCCTAGTTTCGTGTCAACAACTCCATTTGAAGTTTTATGAATTAAATTTCACTACATGATTCCCCAATAACAATCCTGCCATGCTTTCACCTTGATTGTGAAGACCTAGCTTCCTGTGACCGGCTACACCACTTGTCTCATGCTTTCCTACTACACGTCCCAGCCGTCATGGCCCTCCTCAATTCCGCTTGACTCGCTCGTTCTCCACTGCACTATGGCATCAGGCTCCACCTCATGACAATCACATTCAACGACATCACCACACTTCTTCCTTTTCTTGGTCGAGCAGGAGCTCATGTTCATTGTCACCATCTGCTCGCCGTTCCCCATTTCTCTGAGCCCTGTTCACCATGCTCAGCAACGACATGGACATCGCTGCAATGCAGTAGGTTGTGTGCCACGTGGCATGGCGGCGGTGCAGGCATGGAATGGCCTATTGTGGTGGTAATTAACATGGGTGTGGCACCACAACAACAGGAAGCGTAGGATAGCAGAGAGCGAGCATGGTGCAGCATTGTGTGACTATGCCGGTAAGAGTATGTGCAATGTAAAATTGAGGAGGATGTAGCAATCGAGTTTGCCCTCTTATATAATTAATCTAGGAGGATAGGATCAAGGCATCAATGTGTCATTAATTGGTATTGCGTTAATTTCCATTGTTGATGGGACACCTATACCAAGTACCAACAAGGTTTCATGCTCCTAGGATGGGCGATGAACCAAGGAACATAGCTCCATACGCAGATGCGGCGGATTAGGAATGATCTGCAGTGAACCTCCAAGTGAAAGTGTCCGGGTTGGAGGAGAGGTGAACTTGATCCAGGCGAGCACAAAGTTTATCAACTTCCACCAGCAGCTGCATAGTGATGGCTCCAGCAATACAATGAACCCACACGTTGTTAGTAAGGGCCTCAGCGACGGTGGCCCGTCGCTGTCTGGGACTGACCGCAGCAAAGATGGCCGCAGCGAAGCTTCCAATGGATGATCCGACCCTATAGTACTGCTGCTTACATCTCATTCTCTGATGTTTCCCAGCCCTATAGGACTGCTGTATATATATGTATTTTTGTATTGACTACATCATATGGCATCACTGAACGACGACCTAGCTACCATTTGTAGTATGTAGCGTGTTGGCTCAAGAACAAGTGACCTTATGCCTATTATACATAACCGAGGGAATGAAGACCAGCATCGATCTTATATAAGCCAGGAATGTAGGACCAAGACACATATGGGTCCTTGTTGGTACTACTGAGTTAATTGTCAAAAACAAAGCATCTGATACAGATAAGAGTATTATTTTAGTTTTATATATCTTGAGCTAATGCTAGGTTCAGTTTCTTTCATTCATTTGTTCGGGTTAGTTGATGAGCCTTCACATAGTAAAGTTGGGTATGCTGGATCATGTGAACCAACTCCACATGAACCACCTCATCTCTCCTATCCAAGATTCAATACGACTGCTGTACACGTGAAACTTGCTCTTGCAACTGAAGCACGGAATGAATAATGATATACCTCCCCTGATGACTAGCTCATTTTCTTCCTTTTTAACTCATGAAAGGCAAGGATACAAGGCTCCGTATTCGTGCGCCAATAAATCCTAGCGACGGAGAAAACAAGAGTACAGGCACAAAGGATGAGTAGATCGATGGCAAACCGGCGGTGGAGATCGACAAACCCTGGACGGAGACGTGCTGGAAAGTGTCGCGGGAAGGAAACGACATGGCACGGGAATGAGATGCGCGCGACTCCAGTCTGCTTATTTTTACGCATGGAGGAGATGAATTTGCCAAGCACATAATGATGGGGAAGGGACGTCAGGTACTCCTGGAGATGAGTTTTTCTGGTTTTTGTTGAAAACAAGGACGGGGAAGGCATATGGGGCACTCTTGGAGATGCTAGCTCTTAGCACCTAAGAGTGGGGTATCCCTCTCCATTTCCAATATTGGTAGTGCTTGTGGCTTCATGCCTGGTGTCAAGTCTTGATTACTTCCTTTAGTGCTCTTGCTGCCACTCTACTTTTTTTTTCAAAATTCATGAGGGTAGGCCCATACTGGTTATAACATAGATAAAATGATGGAGAAGAGTTTTACGTGTCCCAAGATACAAAAACGAGCTAGGATATTTGCTAGAAGAAAATGAAACATGTCTCTGGCTCTCAACTCACCGGTATCCCAACATGTGGGAATAGGCTATAGCATATTGGCTATAACAACTTGTTGAAGTAGTGTATCCCGTCATTGAATTGCAGAAGAAGACAGTGGGGCTAATAACCATGGTCAAGCCCATGTTGGATATGATTCAGAAAATTGGCTCAAAGGAGGCCGTCTATGTCTCTTTGTCAGCAAGTTTATTCATCTATACTATTTTACTAGTGAGGAGGCGCGCATTTGCGCGCCGAAAATTTATGTGAGGAATCTGGTAATGCGAGGTCACCACTGGTTTAGAAAATAATGCTGGGATTGGAAAAAACAATATGTATAATCGAAGAGCATTTGAAATGCACAGGAGTAATAACCTGTGGGTGTATGAATGTTAACTCAGATTCATACTTTGTGGGTATATGAATGTTAAAATCCGCAGGAGCGGCACAAAGGATCTGCAGAGTGCATAGCATATCCCAGGATTAATAAGCTCGTGAATTCATGAACATAACTGATCCATAACCATAGCACTGGTAAAGTGATATCTGGTGATATGTTATCCTTACAGGAACCATCCTGGGCTGATGTTCACCCAGATATTACAAAGTTTAACTCCAAGAGACAATAAGCTATATTTACATAAGCATTATAATACAACGTGGACATGCTAGAGTGATGATGCACACTGCCATAGCAGAAAAAATGGTGGCAGTCTTTCAGCAAGGCAGATGAACTGAGCCTACTCAGGATGAGTTGTCTATACACAGTCTTTGGTTACAGATTGCACCAAACTTTCCTCCTGTGACAACCTGCAGAACTGCAACGTCTAGCTGTTAGATTCAGAGAAAGACGGGAAACGATTGGGCAGATGCCAGTGATTAGTGCTTTGGCAGCAATTAGATTTAACAGAGCCACAATAAATGCCAAAATGTAGAAAAAGTAAAGCTACAAACCACCACAAAGCTTGATTCATGCAATAATGTTGTTTCGAAAAGTGAGTATCTATGCAAATTGCAAAACAAGGACTGGCATATTATGAGATTGGTAGGGAAACACACGGACACATTGTTATCTCGCACTAACAAATACCAAATTGAACCCTTGAACCTGATTATATTAGAGTCCAGATGGAATAACCTACAACCTATGAGGAAATTAAATAAGATAAGGCATGTCCTTAGTGACCAGGCATGCCAATTTCATTGGACCAAAATATGGACAGAAAAAGTAGTGATTGTTTTCTGAACCTCCACCAAGGTCTCATCACTATGGCAGGGAAAAACCAAGGTCTCAACCAAGTTTAGAGGTCAGGAAACTAATTTAATTGGAGTGAAATATAAGTGGCAGGAAGTCCCAACAAATCATTAACATGTTCATTTTCTGTACATGGCTATGTAAAATGACTGCGGCTATGTAAAATGACTGTGGGCTCAGTCACACCAGTCTCCAGGGACCATCTATGGACTAAAACATGCATTTCCCTATCACCTCTAACACACTTCGATTAGATTAAAGGGAAATCAAATTTCCTCACAAAAAATAAGAAAAGAAAAAAACAAATTCACAGTCTTGGGGTTATTCAACAATATTGCAGAACTAAAAAAGGCTCTTGCTTCCTATAATCACAGAGCCTTACCACAGAAATTTGCATGGTAATATAAGCCAAGGACAAATTAGCAAACGACCATACTAATTTGCATGGTAATATAAGCCAAGGACAAATTAGCAAACGCTCATACTTTAATTAGTATATCCTGGAATAGTTCTGACACACGATGGAGGACGCATAAGGTACATGCATTTTAGCACATGTTCAGATTGGGCTATCCAGAAATCAGCTTGGGCCAGTCCACAGTTAGACCACCCACCAAGATGGTTCAGAAGACTCAAGGAAAAAATAGATCCAACATAGGGTTCAAAGCTATTACTCACTAAGATCAAACTGTAAGTTCTCATGTTTGAGCACCTAGGACCAAAAATATAGATGTAATTAATTATAATCCTTCAGATATGAAGGGTAAATTCAACCTTTGTTGGCATCATAAATTTTCTAGGGACAATTTAAGTGTCACATCCTAGCTAGAAAAAGACAGTAAGTTTGAAAGAGAACAGAAAAATATATTGTAGGACATAACACTTGTTCTACTTTCTTTCACTGTCGATGAGAGAAAAGAAAAGCTCACACTACTCATACAGGGTCCTAGCCTCCTAGTCAAGTACAACAATAGTGTTTTTTTTTCAATCATTAATAGATAGGAAAAAATGATCATTTTTTTAAACTAACTATGAGATAGATGAAAACATTATAGCCCATGTTTTTTGTTGTTTAATTTTATCTTTTGTATCTTGCATGAAGACTAAAGAATATTAAAGGCATGATTGACAAAACCTACATCTCTTTGAAAACAGGGACATCCGCATAACTATTCTGAAATTAGCTATTGGGAAAAAGAATAGCTGTAGCACATCAAACTCATGTTGACAAGATTAGTTAAAACATGGATGGATCCATGTGATTCTTTATTGCAGCAAAAAAAAGCCTTAAATATTTAAGTCACTTGGAAACGTATAAAATGAATACACATCATCAACAGGGGATGCTGTATATGCAGAGCCAAATTGTCATAAGGTATAGGTTAGGTGCTGACACAAGAGCACAAGGGGAAGGGTACATGGCGTCACTGCCTTAACAGCTGACAGCAGGCTGGGAAGGTCGAAAATATCAACTGATAACAGAGCGCAGTAAAATAATTTTTGGGAAAAAAAAATACTCTTGTATGCATGCATGGAAGTGGCATAGCACAACAGTAAGAAAAAAGACCATTGTCTGCATATTATTTTCTAACTCTGGAAGCTGATGCAGGTATGTCCTAGAGGTTTTCTAACTAATAGTAGATTGGGATAAAGGATTCGCTTACATGGGTGTAATATGGAAAAAAAATAAAGTAGGATAGAGCACTATTATTATCCAAAGGACAGAGATATCTGAAGTAGTGACCATATCAGTGTGACAAAGGATCTCAAAATCAGTAGCACTGGTTTACCCATAAACCAATAGAGACCAGCACAGAAAAGAATGCACTCCATGAGACAAAAAAAAAATCATTGGTCTTTGGCTAATTATAGTGATACTTAATTGCACGGGCAAATTTAGTAGCGGCAAGTGTCGTTATTGGTGTACCTGTAGAACGATATGAGCTGTGGTCCGGTGATGCTAACTCTACTTTGTAAGCTACTTAAAAAGAAATTTCACCACCATAGATGGCATGTGTCTGCCACATGGCCTCTAAAATTTAGAGCATCACAATGGAAAGCAAACCAACATTATAAATAGATTAATAGAACATTATAAATGATTCTTGCATGAGAAAAATGCACAGGTAAAAATGCTACAGCCATTAGTTGCAACAAGATCTGACTAACCAAATCTGGATCCTTTGCAGCAGCAACAAGATCTGAGCTAACCTGCCAAAAATTAATACATGGACTGCCATATCCACTCTCAACATCAATTAGTGGCACCGACACTGGCTAATAATTGAGATCATATTGGATGCTAGCTATTGCATCAAGTATGAACCCACCAGTATCTGCAAATTTCCGAAGGATACCACAGTGCTGTCATACATTATCATTTCAGTTATATGAACTTAGAGGTAACAACAATAAGTGGCAAGGGAATTTATGACAATTGAATATACCATAAGTAAGCACTAAATGAGATAATCCTGAAGGTTTGCTTGAGGTGCACAGCTATCTGACAAGGTCAGCCCCACAGCTAAAACCATCTCTATATTTTTTTTTATCAATTCTGGGTTGTCACAGATAAGATATTTAGGAAATTATCACAACACTCTACAGGGATGTTTTCCAATTTTTTATGTAGTCTATATCTTCAATGAAGGAAATAGGGAAAAGAATAACTATAACTATGAATCTATATTCTATAAGCATGCAAAATATCGTGTGTTCCCTTGGTTGTGTCTTTTTACTGCCAGCATTATGTCTGTTGTTTATAATTAAATTCAGCGTGGAGAAAACCTAGCAAAAAAAAAAAAAAAAAAAAAAAAGGCAAACTCTTTAGATTTGAAGCAGTTCAAGTTATAGTTAACAATAGCTTGGAATGGCTTAGTTTGCAACCCTTGAATAAGAAGCAGGAAAAATTAAAATAAAAGCAACAGTCAAGCCTATATATTTATGACAGAAGCCTCCTTTTCTAATAGAATCTGCAACACAAATTGTTAATATAGATTACCAAAAAGATATAGTTGATCATTAATAGAAGGACAATGTTTGCGACACAAAGTTTGATAATGGAAATCAAACTGAAAATGTTTGAACATACAGCTTGCCCAAATAAGGAGTCCAATTTAAATTTTCATTTTGAACCAACTAAGAGCATCCAGTAGGACAGGCCAAAAGCATGGGTACTATGTTTAGAGCATTCTGCAAAGTGCAACCTCACTGATCTATGAAGTGTGCGTAGTAATACGACAGCATGAGTTGTGGGGCCCATCTTAAGCTTATGCAAATGCTGCGGAAGCACAAGAGGACTCGCAAAAAAACAACCAAAGTGATATTTCAACTTAGGCGAACCCCTCTCCTTTCTTGAGTACTTGAGAAACTGAAACCTACAATGGGACAACAAACAATTAAGGGCGGTACATATAGCATGATTGAAAATGCAGGTTTATTAAGCAAAGGCTAACTGGTAACAAATGTAGGACCATAACCATTCGTTTTTTAGAAAAAGACCATAACCATTTGTATTTGTATCTATATAAGATTCATGGATGGGTATCTACATCGTGGGTGTACATAGATATAGGTATAGCTTGCCGATCATTTTACATAGTTAAGTTACGATGATTTGTGGTCAATATGGAATACTATAAAATTAATTACGAACCGTTTAATAAAAGAAGCCAAGCTCAAGACAACCCAAGGTGAAGATGGAAAATTCATTAACTTGTGGCGGCAAAGCAACCAAGGAAGTAAGTACCAAAGTCCAAACTGCATAAACAGGAAACTCTGTCATTGCTATTTTTGCATACCTTCAAGCTACCTGCAGTGAATACTGCAGGGTAGTGCAAATATACCACGTGCCACTCAAGCAATCGTAGGATAGGTCAAGTCATGCTCCATGCTCCTTCCACCATTCAAGGAGTCCCCTGTTGTCAAACACAGCTCTTGCAAGTACTGATAGCATTCAGACAACGGCCTCTCGCTGTATGGAAATTCAGAGAATGAAAGAAAAAACCTTTGTCAGTATATCTGGAGCCACTACAGTTCCTTGATAAATCTTAAAAAACCAACGCATACTGACCAGTGAAGCTGCAGATGATGACATCGCGGCTGCCTGGAGCCTGTCCATCCGAGAGCACTGACAGGGACCTTAGTGTCCTGGTGGCCACAGGCTCAGCCGATAGTACAAGCGACGCCGAGGCTTGTATAGGTCAGGGTAGAGCTTGGCGATCTCATCTGCGAGAGATCGATCGTTTCAGAAACCACACGCTATCTTTACTGGATGCTGAAGTAGACACAGCTGAATAAAGCAAGGGTCCATTTGCTGGATTCAGTAGGGTACATTTGTTGAATCCAATCATCACAACGAATGAAGTAAAAAATTTCCTTACAATAGACATAATACTGCATGATACTGGTTGCTAAAATTCCATATTTTATCATGATGGTTAATGGCCGATGACTCTAATACTAAAATCAACAAAGATCCGGAGTATTATTAAAAAATTACGTGCATTCTCATCCCAGTAACATCACCCATATTTTAGAGTGATGGCCGATGGCAATGCACGGTGATGCAAGCAAGTAGTATTATTGATTGATAACCATTATATTAGGTGTGTTGACTAAGCAATATGGTACACAGAAACATGCATGCAAGACTGAAAGAAGTAACCTGAATGAAATTAAAAAAATTCTTAATCCGAAACAGTCAGACAGGAACAGTGGTAGACGAAGACATGAAACTGAAGTTAATCTCAAACGTAAGTGAACATTACCACAAGCCAATATGCAGATTTGTTTTTTTTTCTTTGAATCACCATAAATATTTTAGTCAGACCAAGGATAAATAAATCAACATCTCTATTTGGTATCCTTAGTTCATATTTGAATTGACTACAGTAGCAACAGCGATCTTCAGTCTCCATTATTAGATTCAACCACCCACCAACAGCGAATGCAAATAGAAAATGAATTGGCCGTTACTCATTTAGGACTATTCATTGCTCGACTATTCATCATCTGGCACATGGGTATATTGATATTTCCATCATTCAAGATTCATTCAGGGTTTTGTATTGCAAAAAAAAATTGGTCTGAATATTTGGCGACCTTACTGATTAGCTAAAAAAAGAGATGACTGTTATAAATAAAACGCAATCTTCAGGAAGTGAACAATAGAAGTGGCGAAGGATGGATGGAAAAATGCACCTTGTTTCTGTGGCCAACCTGACAACCGAAGCGTAGTATTGGAGTGCTAACATTGGAGGGGTAATACGACTGGAGGGTGGTACAACTTACCTCATGCACAAAAATTTCACTTTGAGTGATTGTACTTGTCAGCAGGAGATAACTTTCATAAAATTCTCCTTCAGGGAATTGAAAAATTCAGATTAGAGGCCTCAAAAACACACCGATCATCATTTGTTCATCAACCTGGAGCTTCAAGGCACGCCAATAGCTGGCCTAGTCTCAGAAATTGCATAGTATAAGTAGGAGGCCATGCCCAGTACCTCACAGGCTAACGAACATTAGATCATATTTTTGAGCAATGTGTACGGATTTTTCATCATAGGCTAAAAAAGGGGAAAACAACGAATGGAAAATGTTGAGAGCATATATGGCTGGGAGACGTGGAGGGAGGCATCGGAGGAAAAGAGGATGTGGTCTGCTATATGCTACAAAATCATGAGCACTGCAGTGTACCAAAAAGAAAAATCAAACAAATCTCACTGACATTGTCATGTCCTCAGTCCTCAGATATATACAACAACACTTTGGTAGAGTATCCAGCGGAACTGAGCAAATTTAACCAAGCTATGATGAGACATACCAAAATAATTTTGCTAACATCAATATAGGGACACATCACCTCCAGATTTAAAGAAGGGTCATTTAAACAAATCTTGTAACACCGCAATTAGATTAGTCCCATAACAAATGGTAGCTAGGATTTGGGTCTCGAAGTCACACCAGACAAGAAAGAATAGGCCAAAACCAACCAATTCCATGACTCTGGCTGTAGCTATATACAAGAAGAATTTCGATCAAATTTTGGAGCATCACTTAATGACCATAGTACAGAACCCAGGAAAAAAACTTATGATTCTGTAATCATTCACACTTGTAAAAACTTCCTAATATAGACTACATCTATACCTTCAGTTAACAAAAATGAGATGGCATTGAAATAGCGCTCATCAAAAATAGCTAAAATTCTAGCAAAAAGAAAAGCACAAGAACAAACAGATAGGCCTTCATCATTGTTGTAAACACTGAAGATAATTTATAATGTAACCATCAGATATTATAGCTCATCATTTGATCATGTTCTAGGAGCATCTAAGCTGGTGTATATCTTTGCTCAAAAAAACCGATGGCAGAGTACCTCACCAGAATTGATCATCAGATCATTTCTTTTGTCATCACATACTCAACTAAACCATAAGGAGATGCCTGAGAATGTGGCATGAATGATGCAGGAAGCATCTAAGAAAAGCACAGAAACGAAAAACATAGGCCTTCTAAGAAAAGCACAAGAACGAATGTAATAATCAGATTTTATATGGCATCACTTGATCGTGTTCTAGGAGCATCTGAGCATATTAATCTGCAGGATAGATTAAGTACAAGAAGCTCATCAGCTTCTATTTTTCCTTACAACAACTTATTGCTCAGTACCTGACAAGAACCAGAACCGATCATCAGTCCATATTTTTTGTCATCAAGTGCCTAGTTAAACCTGTCATGTTCTTTTTAGTAAGACATTAGAAGAGGGATAAAAGAAAGAGGTCTGCACATGAAGGATACAGGGCAAGCCTCTGCCGATGCGCAGGCAATGCGTTGGCTATTTCTGTAGCGCCGGACTTGGCACGAGCACTGCTCTGCTAGTATGTTATCTTTCCTCCGGTAAAATCACACAAATATCAGAGAGCGTTCAGCTCGAATCCCTCAAAATAGAAGAGGATCCAACTCAAATCCACCAAAATCGAAGGTGAGCAACACCGCAGCTGGTACCGAGCGAACTGGAGCCAGTTACAGAGACACACACGCGCACACAACAGGGATGAGGAGCGACAGGAAGAGAGAGAAGGGAAGGGGGCAAACCGGTGTTGCAGAGGGTACTGTGCGAACCCTTGCCACGGACGAGCAGGCGGGTTTCGTGGGGGAGGTGGCGGCCACCAGCGGTGCCCGCTACCGCCGCGCCAGGCCCGGTCATGGAAGCCACGATGTGCACCGAGCACGGCCTCGGCGAGGTACAGCCGCGACCATCAGAAGACGCAGCTAGGGTTTCGTGGAGCGAGCGGAGGGCGCGAGGGAGAGGAATAGGAGGGCACGCTGGTGGAGGAGAGGAAAGGAGAAGGAGGAGGGGGCGTGAGGGGAGGAGGGGGAGGGCGGCACCGCCGCCGCCGCCGCCGCGCCGCGCGCGTCCCCCCGGCGGTCGGCCCCTGCCGTGTCGAGGGGAGAAGGAGCCAGTTAAACGAAAAACGACCTCGAAATCGGAATTTTCCCTTCTTCAAGTGTAGAAGTTGGGGTAATACGGGGAGTAAAAAGTAAAAAGTTAAAACTAAATTACTGTTTACTGGGAGTTTTTGGGACTGTTACGCGATTTGTTCAAAAGGTAATGGCTTGTTTGCAAAAATCATTAGCCAATCAAAGAATTGGGGTGACGTGGTTGTTTTACCGCAGGAGTTCTCGCACGGGATCAGTAGTCGGAGACACACTTTTACTATTTCGATAAGTTCAGTAAACTGTGAAGTCTTATGAATAGCCATCCTATGCTAGTCAAATCATACATGGAGTTTTTCACATTGACAGTAAATATTCTACTGCCTATGCACCCTCCTGACAGCTTGACCATAGACGACGCATATGTGTGTGCCTTCACAATCACACAATGCCTCTTGTTGAAAGTTTTGTACGTCAGGCTACATCCAAATAAATATAGGCCGTCCATGGTACACCCACAATTAGAAAAAAAAAAATCACCTATTACTATCTAGGAACTAATTGGTCACCCTATTATTAATTTAAAAATGTTTTCTTGTTTCTATATGGTACAAGATGATTGGACGTGACTGCAACCATGACAGAAGATTTTTGTATTTTCTGGGCTTATATGTTTAATTCATTAATTCATAAAATGTAATAAATCAACGGCTCATATTGTTTTGAACTATTACTACTTAGAAGGTAATACTAATAGTTACACCGCAGCGTTGACCGCTATATATATAGATCTTGCATAAGAGGATTGTTGATGACCGGTGGAGAAATACATTAGGAAATTATTGATGCCTAGCGTCGTTTTTAGTCGGTTAGACAAAGATGGATTAGAGATTGTGGTCTGGTTTTACAGTCGTTCCTTTGAGGCACAATATGCACAGGATACCACTATGTCGAAAGAAAGTCCCGCTAGATATATAATGAATGAGCTTGTTCAGCGGAAAATGGCCACACAAGACTATCCGCTTCAGTAATCTTCATCGTCAGTGATTATGGATAATCTGTCATTTTCGTAAAACAAGGCCAAAATTTTAGTCACCTTGCAATGCTAATTTGAAATCAAACCAATTTTACATAAGATGATCTCATAAGACAAGAATATTGAATCTGAACCGATGAACATGAGCCTACAATGGGGACCTTGGATTTTGGAAACTGTATGCGGCACCAAAACATTTATATGTACTTCACAAAAATCCATTTAGCAATTTGGTAAGTGAAAAGTTTCTTTATTTGGAACACAGAATATAAGTACTAGATTACATATATAATAAGACCTGAATACAACAATTATGTCCGAACCACAGATTACGAGCAAATATGGCACATACCAGCAGGGTACCAACTTATATTGATTTTAATTGCAGATTCATTTATGTAAACTATGATAAGTGGTTGTTGAATGAGTGGGACTGTACAGGAATGCCAGGGAACACTGGATGATGCCTCAATGGCATCACTAGCATTCGATCCATTTGGTGTTTGTACGTCATAAATCATGCATTGGTATGCGCAGCAACTGGTTAGCATTAGGGCATGTACAACAGTGAGACAGCTGTTGTCTGTAAGTTCTTGGAATTTACAATACAGACGGCTAAACAGACAGCTCATACAACCCACAGACAGCTGCTGTCTATTTGGTTGTCTACAAATCATTTAATGTTTATATGTAGCCATGATCAATCATGAACAACATTTCTATATACCATTGTGTTGCTAATTGATGCAAAACAAATCCTTCAAAGTAAATCTAACATACGAGCTTCAGATAGGTAAACTGAAAATTCAAGTGACATGTAGACAGTGGACATGCAAGAAACTGAAACATTTCAGAGTTGGCTGAACATTCAGTTGGCATCGATAGAAAAAAAAACTTGCATTCGGTGACTGAACACATTTAGAGTTGCCATTCAGTTGGACTGAACACACATTTGATAGACCGGTTCACACAAATTGACATGTTCAAACAAATTGACAGGTTCACAGAATAGGTTCCATCTAAAGACCAAGGCAACAGGATACTAGCAAAAGATAGGTTTCAAACAAAATTATCATGCCATCAGCTGGGTCTCTCTGTTGTCTAGCAAAAGACAAGTCACCATGGCTTCCAGTGCCCACAACTCGTAGTTATCCTGTAATTGAAGTCATTCCATAATCAGTTATAAGCTATTCTACATCTGGAAAAAAAATTACATAATGTGTGCATACCTGACTAGATCATTTCAGGAAATAAAGTCTTCCTAAAGCACTTCATGGCAGCAACACGTTCAGCTTTCTCTTCATCAGACATTGAACTTGTATCTTGAGTGATAAGAGAGTTGTATGCTAGCATCATCTTTGATTCCTTCTCAAGCCTTTTTGCCTCTTTGTTCTCCTGAGCAGTAAGATGGGCCAGTCTAGTGGTTTCAACTTTCTCAGCCGATAACTTCTGTTGTAGTTCCAGTACCTTCATGCGATTTGCATTTAAATCTTCCTGAATTTTACTAAATTTGTCAAGCTTCTCCACATCAATGGCTGATTCCTTTGATTTTCCATCATCATCCAGGTTTGATCCTTTTGACTTCCTTTTTTCAGCAAGAGCAGCCTTTTTAGCTGCCTTTTGTCCAATGGGTCGCTCTAACAGTTCTTCAGTATCATCATTTTCATCCTCTTCTCCTTCAATGCGATATGACTTCCTTTTACGCGCATTCTTGAGGTCCTCATTGTATGTTTTCCACTTCACTATGTCTCGACATATTTTCCAAACATTCTTTAGCACAAATGGCCCCAGCTTTGCCTTTTTGTTGTCTTCCAAATAAAACTTGTCTGCGGCATCAATCCACATCTACAGGTCAGTCCATCGATCTTGTGCCATCGATCCTTGGCTTGCTTTGCATTTAGGCTGATGCATAATGTTGACAACATCATGAGAATGTTAGGACTGCTCCGACGGAAATCTGTTGAATTTTTCAACAACCAAGCACTCATCCACATCGCTGTCAACATCAATAGCCTCCTGGTCAGATAAAACTTCCACTTCTGGAGACAAACTTTCACCGTTAGGCTGCGGTGGATCCATTGAGGCAAAACTGCTGCCAACATCTGTAGGCCTTGGTGCCTTGAAAGATGCATAATGACATGGACCACCAACGAATTCTGAATTCTGTGATAGATGAGGCTGACTGTTGATTAAACTCGTAAATCCACCAGGGGGATGCGAGTTGTCATCCCTGCAAAATTGATGACAGCAAGCAATTCATAATTAGGAAACTAAGCATACTATGAACTGCATTTCTAACTGAATGTGTATGGAATTTCTAACTAGCAGAATTTGTAATCGTGAAAGACACTAAGCGAAATCAGTTTACTAAGAAGCATGACATTATAGCATATACTATATGTGCTGGCAAAAAATCATTTTAGATCTTTGCACAGCTGTTTGGTCTAATCCATGAAACTGTATTCTTCAGATCCAAGAACTTTCCATGTTCAAAGTGAAAAGCTGGAGTGGAAGTAAAAAGAAGTTGATTTTGCTTGGAGGCAGTTCAGACGCAGCTATTGTATTCAGCTTCTAAAACAGAAATTCCCTTCCTTTAAATGTTTATCCTGTGTTATGGTAGTACAATAAAATTTCTTATTGTACTGATAATTTAAGTTATACAAATCATTGTCAAACCTAGAATTACAGCGGTCAGAATAATACCAGGTGGTATACCACTAGCAGCTCAAGGTCAAGAGACCAATGCATGTTTCCACGGTCAGATAATTTCCCTTTCTTTCTAGTTACTTACTGAATGTGAATCTATATAACTGAATGTGACAATAAGTAGCTTATGATTTGGGGAAAAAACTTACGAATCAACACAAGCAAGCAGCAATGCATCTAAACTTCCGAATCAACAAATATATTAAAGAGAATGACACGTTTTGAGGAATTACCATGATATATCCCAACTTGAATGATGCCCAAATTGAGGTGAAATTGGACTGCCGCATCTACCCTGTGAAGAGCCAACAGCACCAAATCCTCCCATCGAGGAAGCAAACGCACCATGCGAATAGCCAGGGCCGACCGGGTAGCCTCGTCTGCCATGGACCGGTGAAGAGTCGATATCAACTGGGAGGGATTGGGGATGAATCGAAGCTGCTGCTGCCACGCCGTTGATGTGACCGGAGTGGTCCGGTGCTGGGGCTGAGCCCCTTCCGCGTCGATGGAAGTCACCTCGACGCCGCCCTGGGTGTGGGTGGGTGCAGGGGCGGAGCTGCGAGGAAGTCCCTCGCCGCCACCGCCGCCGCGGCGGCGGGGGTGGGTGCGGGAGCGGCACCGCTTCCGCGAGGAAGTCCCCTAACCGCCGCCGCCATCGCCGCCGCCGCGTCGCCTTTGCTCTTCGAGGCCTTCCTCTTCAAACCTGATGCCATCCCAGGAGAAATCGCCGGAGAGGAAAGTGGCGGCTTCGCGGCGAAGCTGTACGAGTGTGGGGGAAAAATAGCGCGAGGCTGGCGGGAGATTTGCCGCGCAATCTTCATCGATCCCGCGGCGTCGACCGGAGACGACGGCGCCGTATAACGGAGGCCAGCCGTCTTCACCGCCTGGGAGCACGAGCCCGCTGCTGTCGTCTCACGACGCGACGGCTCCGCAGTCTCGCCGAATCGGGGGATTTTGCAAAACTGCCACGCCGAGACGACGGCCAGCACTCCCGCTTGTTATGCGTGCCCTTACCAGATGGACTTTCGCCACTCCATGCAATTGTACATCGCTCAATGTTTTTTTTTCGAAAGCGTACCATTGGTACGTATTGCATTAAGGGAAAATAGAGTTTTACACGTCGCACACCTTAGCCAACAGAATTGGCCGAATCGCATGAAAGCACACTAACAAGAATCACCGTCTTCAACGGTGGCGCGATATGGATGTACTAAAGAATAAAACTATTGTGCGACCAAGGTGGGTGAGGGGCGCATTCACGGCTACGGCTCCAGATCTAGATCTCCCACCGGTGCCGCCAACGCACTAGCCCGCAGCAAGGGGAAGATCTCGTGCAACCGCAGTGGTTTGCCTGATGAACCGCAGTCGCCGAAGTGCTGCCGGAACTTGCTCTTTAGCTCAGGGACTGGAGTGCATGACGCCGTGTCGACTGGGTGTCCCTCAAGTTTGCTGAGCAGCACCAACAGCGCCTTCTGCTCTGGAACCGCATCGTGCCTCTCATGCTTCCCCGCGCGCTGGGCACGCTGGACGGCCCACTCCTCATCAGTGATCCTGGACGAGCGGAGGGTGGGCTAGCCACCGAGGATAGGCTCGTCGAGTGGGATGGTGAACATCGCTCAACGTGGCTGCAGTCCAAGCTTAGACCCCCTTCTCTGTTGCTTCCCATCCCGAGTATTCTTGTCTGGTAATGGGCTCTTGACTACATATGGGCATTTTTGGCAACTGACAACATCGACTGACCTAGCCACTGCATATAGAGAGTCTAGCAAGTTCATGGTCAAGGGACCATATATGCAGCTCTTATATAACAAATTCGCGTTGGGTGGCCATGTATGTAATCCAAAAGGATATATAAGACCAAGACATGATCCATTGGTACGTCTTGAGTTAATTGTTGTTGCTGACCGCACTCCTGCCTGCCACGAAAACAAAAGAAACCAGTTGCATTAATCATGCCGATCGGTTCATTATGTTTCATTCATTCAGTCAGTCAGAGAGCCTTCACTCAGCAATAAGGTCGGGCGTGCTCAGGTAATGGATTAATGCGCCAATCAACAACTATATGTCTATAATACGGCAACAACACACTGTGTGCAGAATGCAGCTCTCATTCAGATAGAGAAACCAGCTGTTTGGAACAACTGCATGATACAACCGTTACACGTCGTTACATTCTTGAAGCCTTTTTTATCCGCTTGATGCCTTCATTTCTGTTTTAAACTCTTGTTTTCATATGATCTGTCTGAATGGCCCTTGAAATGCATATTTCAAATCATTCATATATATTCAGATAAAGAGAGAAACATTGTGCATTATAGTAAGTATATTGTTCTGGAGCAGAATTAATAATTCTAGATTGGTCCCAAATTTTCCATGCACACTCCACTGAATTGGACATTGCAATAGTCTAATGCTAAGCAAATCAGCAAGCATTCCATCATCTAAAATGCTTCATCTTGCTCGGTCTCCTTTTCTCCAGTCCTGGTGAGTAATAACTTTTTTTTTGTGAGACGATAAAGTAGTTGTCCTCGAAATACTAAAAAACTTTCAACATCTCACATGGTAAAATCCGTGAGAAGAAAGACAACAAGTTCTTCCCAAAGCCAAAAACAGGAAACAACAGAGCTTTTTTTTTGAGGAAGTTGGGAGGTGAGGCATCTACCTAATTTTAATTAAAATTGCAAATTGTACAATTGCCAATGCAGGTTCAAAGACATGAGGCTTACAAAAGAAACAAAACAAAAAAAAACAAGAGAAAGAAGGTACAAAAAGTAGAACAAAAACCTACAATGAAAAAAAAGAGAAAATGTTGAACTAAAATAAAGACCATATGTGAACAAAATCCTGAGAACCCCCTAGAAAGTTCTCAAATTGATGGTCCTGTTCCTAAAACTGAATAGCTAGATGTGTAACTGGGCAAGTTCATGCACACAAGAATTTTGCTCCCCCTATATCCTAGGTAGCAAAAGTAAACTCTGCTTCAGAGTTTCGTTGGTAAGCCTTGGATTATTTGCAAATCTGATTGTATCAACTATGTGTATGCCTATTGACCATTCTCTTCGACTTAATGAAAAACGACTATATCCCCAATCTCGAAAAGATCTATCTGTATCCCATGCATGCAGCTTCATCATGCCATAGGCACAGCTTGTTACTAAGATCATGTCCCTGTCGTAGTTGATCTGGGGCGGCAAACCTGGGGCGACGGGAGATGGGGTGGCGGCGGACGGGTGGATGTGGGATTTGGGATGGGTGCGGGAGTGATGGGGCGGCCTCTGGTTAGAGCAAAGAAGTTTTCTCTTTTTTTTTAATAAATAATGTATTTCTTTTCGGTAGTGAGTGCCAACACCAAAACTGAGAGCGCGAACGCCAAAATTGACAGCGCGAACCCGAAACGGAGACCGCAAATGCCGAAACGGAGATGTCATCTTAAATTTTCTGTGCGTGTATTCTTTAGGGTGTGCATTTTTCTAAAGACTGACAGAATAATTAACATTTTTCTTGTGTGTCTCAATTTTTACGTGTGTGATTTGTCACGCATGTGTTTTTTAATTTTTACGTGTTTTTCTAAAAACACTTTCGAAATTCTCTCGTGTGTAAAAACACACGAAAAAAATAAACTTCGCCGAGAACTAATCGATTTTTCAGTAGTGTGAGGCAAACGAACAAGGGTACCAACAGAAAGTCCAAAGGCCATGCGTCGAGCTCCTCCGCTTTCGTTTGTTTTTTTTTTTTTGATGAAACAGGAGGGGTTTGCACCCTACTGGAATTTTATTGAAATTAAAACATATTTACAAGCTCACAGTACAATTAAGAAACATGGAACGACGTAAAGAAAATTAAATAAATTACAATAGATTTTCTAGCCATTGATCTATCCGTGGATGAAGCCGGGTTTTGCCCTTAGGATAACCAAGGAAAACTCTTGCTTGAATACTTGTCTGCATTTATGAACTGAATGAGGGAGCCCCCTGAAGATGATGTCGTTTCTCAGAGACCAAATAGACCAACAAATTGTTACTATAATCTCCATGAAGAATGGCTGAGAGATTTGATCCCTAAGAGCTTGAATAATTTCACCTGTGGACTGAATTCCAGGTATGTTTAGATGAAAGGACGCCCAGCAGCTCTGGGAGAAGGGGCAATAGAAGAATAGATGCTGTAGATCTTCTTCTATATTCAGGGAGCAAAGAACACAGCTATAATCGGGCAACTGCATATTCCTCCTTCTTAAAAGAGCCCTTGTGTTTGTTCTATCAACAAGAATTAACCAAAAGAACAATTTTCTTTTATTTTGACAGCAAGATTTCCAAAGCCATCTGAATGCTGGGTGAATGTCTCTGTGACCAATCAGTTGCTTGTAGGCTCTAGAACAAGAGAAAGAATTTGTGCCCCAAATATAACTCCAGGAATCAATGACCTCTTGACCTACATTTTGAAGCTGCAGCTGCTGGACCGACTCTTGTAAAAGTAAGAATTGATCATAAGCTTCAGGAGTTAGGGGCAAATTAAACAGATCATGAAAATGTTCTGACAGGGCTGCTTTGTGTACTGAAATGGATTGATTCTTAGCGAAGGAATATAATTCTGGATAAAGCTGTGCTAGAATTGAGTCATCCCATTGGTCATGCCACAAATAGCAGGTATTCCCATCTCCAAGATGCACTGTGGCCATGCCTTTAAAGCTAAAGAGCATTTTGAGTATATCTCTCCACCAAAAGGAACCTCTAAAATTTACAATATACACTGGTAGGTTACCTCTTGAATAATATTTGCTCCAAATCAGCTGAACCCAAGGTACCTGCACTTTATTAAAGAATTTGTGCAGATGCTTAAGAAGAAGACTCATATTGTGGACATAAAGATTTATCACCCCTACTCCACCCTCAGGTTTGGGCAAAGTAACCAGAATCCAAGCAGCCTTTGATGGTTTTTTACTACCAAGATCAGCTCCTCTCCAAAGACAATGTCTTCTATATTTATCAATTTGCTTTATAATCGCCTTTGGAATTAGGAAGGTGGACATGGCAAATGTAGGCAAAGCACTGATCACTGCATTTGTGAGTTCAAGTCTTCCAGCTTCATTTAGATAAGTAGAGAGAGCCACCAACCTTCTTTCACATTTAGTAACCAAAGGCCAAAAATCAGCTACTGTAGGTTTGGTTATGCTGAGAGGGAGCCCTAAATATGTAAAAGGCAGAGTACCCATAGAACATCCAAATTGTTGTGCCAAAATTGCCATTCTTTCAGGAGTGATATTAACAGGTAACATCAAAGATTTCTCAAAGTTTACCTTTAAACCAGAAGACTGAGCAAAATTATTCAGGATGGTTTTCAGGTTATTTAGCTCATTAAGATCACCTTTCATAAAAATGAGAGTATCATCTGCATACTGCAGAATAGGGAAGTCATTATCATTTGGGAGAGGAATGGGTAGACTTAGAGTTTGTTGATCCCTAGCATCATTTAGTAATGACTGCAGAAAATCAGCAGATAAAACAAATAGGAGAGGAGATAAAGGATCTCCTTGTCTTACACCACATTTGCAATGAAACACCTTCCCTGGTACTCCATTCAATAGAATAGAAGAAGTTCCTGAAGAAAAGATAGCTTTCATCCATTGTAACCAGCGAGTAGGAAAACCCTTGTGTTCCATAATCTAACTTCAAGATTACAATTTCTTTTTTGCTTTGATGACAAGTGTGCAAATATTCCAGGGCCCAAGCAAGACAGTCTTGTATGCTTCTTTTTCTAATAAAACCATATTGGTTCTTGTGAAGAATGGAAGGCAAGTGATTTTGAAGTCTATTAGCCAACAGCTTGGTGATAATTTTGATGGAAGTGTTTAGAAGAGAAATAGGTCTATAATCTGAAATTTTGACTGGATCATCCTTCTTGGGGATCAGAGTGATGTGAGAGCCATTGATACTCTGAAGGCAGATATCATTTTCAAAGAATCTGTTACAGAGCTCATAAAAATCTGGGGCCACCATATGCCAACAATGCTTTATAAAATCAGTGTTAAAACCATCAGGCCCAGGAGCTTTGTTTGTTGGGAGATTTTTAACCACCAAGTCAATTTCCTCATTTGAGAAGGGCTCAACTAAGGGAGAAAGGTCTGGGGGATTTGAAAAGAAGGAGCTTAAATTATAGGCAATTGATGTAAAGGCACTGGTACCTAACCTTTGCTTGAAGCTTTGCCAAATTAATTCTGCCTTATCATTATGAGCAGTCAGGATATTTCCTTGATCATCTTGCAAAGAAGTAATATAATTGCTACGTTTGTCAATGAGCCGCTGCATCCAGAGGAACCCTCTCTTCGTCAAGTGCCATTATATTGGATCCACTCAGTGTCCACGCAGCACCAGTGCGGCATTGGCATCCTAACGGTAGATTACTCTTTTTGGCACTTGTTGGAGCCCTCTCTACATTATGCATCAGATGGTTCTGCTTTAGCTTGCACCAGAAGGACAAGCACCGTGAAACTAGATCTTGCAGCTCACTGGTGTTGGCCATCTTCATCATCTGGTTAGCAATTCTGGCGACAAGGCACCGAGGGGCTTCATAATGGATCCGGGCAGTTGCAGTGGGATCGAGCCGCGGCTACACTGAAAACTGCCTGGAACAGCCAAATAAAGCTCGATCTTACATCCCATTCTCTGATGTTTCCCAACCCCAATATTGTTGTCTCTCTCTGTGTGTGCGCGTGTGTTTAAATTTTTTTTTTGTCTCTTCATAGAGTAGTTGGCATCATCTATCTGCTACTATATATAGTATGTAGCACTACACGCTTGCTAGCTAACCGGCAGGGGACCTTATGCTTCTTAATCAAGGGGACAAAATCAGGTTTGGTCTTGGTCTTATATAGTCCAGGAAGATAGAACCAAGATACATATCGGTCATTGCTATTGAGTTAATATTTATTATTGATGGGGCACCTAGCTACCATGAAGACAAAGGCAAACTATAGTAAATAGGAGTATTAGTATTTAATTTAGTATTCTGATTCATTTTAGCTCAGCTCAGTTTGTTTCATTCATTCAGTCTCACTAGTTGAACCTTCACACAACAAAGCTATCGTGTGGCAAGGCGGTCAAGCACCTCCAGTCCAAACATGGAACCAAGACTGACACCAGCTCAGATGAAAATCGATCTTGCGGATGGTTTGTTCTTTCCAGTGTAAGCATCGGTTAATGGGGTCCATGAAACAATTAAAAATATGCACTTTCCTCACTTCAGCTGCATGCGCAAGTGACTTGGGAGTTACATGCTTCATTTTTTTGTTGCCCATTGCTCTCGATTTGAAGACACACTGGACCTGCTCTTAGAAGGGACAACAGCTGCAGCGTGCCCAATAATTGGGCATACTCTTCTTGAGAGGAAGTTTATGGCCGTACAAAGAATATATAATTTAAATTTTCGGGTGCCCGATAAACCTTACAGTTTATGGGCATACTCTCTCCCCACTACCATCACAAACCTTCCACCACAGTGCGCCTTCTCCAATGGATCCATTATCTTTTCTAGCATTGGCCACCCTTCTGTGTGGAGCCGACAAGGATAATCCCTCGCGAGAGTGCAACGGGCGGAGCCAGGGGAGGGCCAGTGGGGGGGCCATGGCCCCACCCAATCTTCACTAGAAAAAAATAGTAACTATTGTGTATTTGTGCTTGTGTATAATACAGCCCATGAAGCAACAGCCCATGTACGTATGAGTTCTAGTCTGTTACGTGACGTACAACAGTTTCCACGATCGCAAGTCACGATTGTGATTCTTCTGGCTGCTGCCACAGCGCCACCGCGCCTGCCGTAAAGAAACACAGCGACCATATCCCGCGAAAGGGAGAGTCAGGAGCGACTAGACACAAATGATGAGGAGTTAGGGTTACAGAGATGGTGGGGAGTTAGTGTGTTAGGGAGTTATGACGATCGATGAGCGAGGGGGCCTACCATGTTTCGTAGGTGTTCGGCCCAAAGAAAAGGAATGATGTGGGGCTGGCAGTGTGATGCCGGTTCATCGGGAAGAGTCATATATTGCGATCACAAATCTAGTTTTCAGCCACTCGTTTTGGTAAAACGCGTCACTGCTAATGTCCCCTATTATCAGTGACACAATTAGTTGGCAAGAGTCAGTGATATGTATGTGGACTTATCAGTGACTCGTCTTTCTAAAACCCATCACTGACAACAGCCTCTGCAATCAGTGATGTGTCACTTGAAAGACCCATCACTGATAACAGCCTCTGCAATTAGTGATGTGTCACTTGGGATGAATCACTGATAACTTGTCATTAGTGAATTGTTTTGTTTCCTGGACAAGGGCAACAGAGCAACAAATATTACCTTTTTGAGACGTTTCATTGAGTCACTAATTAAAGTGTCTCTTTTGTGTGGTTTTGGCATAGTGAAATGTGTGTCCTCTACGCGCCTAGTCAGCTCCAAACAATGGGATGCTGCTAGTCTGCCACCATATCTACAATATCTGAACCAGACTGGGGTCTATGGCTGGTCACCCTAAATGTGCGGGCAAGTACTATTCTCCAACGGCTAGATTACTGAATGAAAATCTTTCACTGTTTGGATAAGTAATGACTTCAGTAACCTATGAATGAAAAGCTGTCAGCCGCTAATTAAACAATCAAACAAGGAGTTTTTTTTTTACTTTGGCGGGAAATATTTTACTGCCTAGGGCACCCATGCCACCCTGTTGGAACCATACACCCAAGGACTCACGAGTGTTTGCCTTGTGTCACAAAAAGTGCCTCTTGTTGAAAAAAGTAAAAACACAAAATTTAAAAACAAGAATAAACTAAAAAATAGTAGCTCTTTATCTAATCAAATGAGCGGTCTTCCTTATCAAACTGTCCATTTGAAATAGAATTCCATTTGCCTGATGCTTCCCAGTCCTCTGTAGTTGAGGTTATCTCGAGCTCGGAGAACACAAAACTTCACTCCTTCCAAAATGACACAATACTTGAAATTAACCAACACTACTACAAAGTTGTTGTTTTGTCCCGGATGCGTTTAACACTACATGCGAGCTTCTCATTTTGAACTGGGATTAAAGTTCCTATTAGTCCCGGTTGGAACTACCAACCGGAGTAAAGCTCTTGGAGGAACGATGTACGAGGCATTTTTCATCCGGAGGAAACCTTTAGTCCCAGTTCTAGCCAACACCCCGGACTAAAATAAGACATTTAGGCCCGGTTTGAATTCTCAAGCTTTTAATCCCGGTTTGAGAGTAGGACTGGGATGAAAGATTTTGGGTTGGGTCCAGCCGGGGCCCAAAACCAAAGCTTTAGTCCCGGTTGGAATATCCAACCGACTAAATCTTTTTTTTTGAGGCAACATCACTTTTGCACAAAAAGGACCCCGAGATTTTATTATATTATGACTAACATTGTTAGCGTAATATAGAATTACGTTCGAGAACTTGAATTAGTAGTTTTGGTTTTCTCTTATTCAAAATACGTTTTTCGTTTATTAACACATTTGCGTATTCCGTGATATTCCAGTGTGGTTTTTTGACCTCAAACTTTTTGCCACGCTTTCACACGCCCCTGTGTGCGAGGAACCGCCAAGTTTGAGAATTTTTGAATTGGTTTGGTATTTTTTCCAGTTTAATCGAATTTTCACGAGTTCTCCCTGGTAATTATAAGTTGAACTGAGTCTACCCCAAAAGATCCGAAGCGGTGCCAAACTTTGTGAGAAGGTCTCTTGTGCCCTAGGAGACGAAGTTTTGGGTAGGTGGTGCAAAATCCTGTTGTTTTCCATACTTAATTCGCCATGGTTTGTCGCACGCGACACAAAGAAAAATGCAGTAATTCAAATAACCATGGAAAAAAGCTAAGATTTTGCGTGGGATCATTTTTTCTGGGTGTATATGAGCACAAAAAAAAATTAAGCAATTTTAACACCGTAGACCTAACATCCTTCACAGAGGATCATAATTTGTCACACGTGACACGAGAATAGTGATTATCCTGTTATATTATGTTCAATATTAATAAGAAAAAGAAAAAAAAAAATTAGGTTACATATTTTTCATGTGTGCAGTAAAGAAAAAAGTAAACTAAACTTGTTTTTTTAAAACAAAATTTGTGCCAAGTATACAATTTATTGGGCAATTAACAAGGCTTTAGCATTTATAAAAACATATACGTAAAAAGTGGCGGAAGTGAAAAAATTTATCAAACTTTAGCCCCAGGTGATACCAAGACCCGGGACTAAAGCTTGAAATTTTATGGGAGTGCGCTAAAGCCTTTCAAAAATTTTTGGGAGAGCTTTAGTCCCGGGTGTTACTACGACCCGGGAGTAAAGTGACTTTAGTCTGCGTCGTCGCCAAGACCCGGGACTAAAGCTGCCATGATATATATAAGCCACACTAGCTCTCTCCCTTCTCCATCTTCACTTCGTGGATCCATCGTCTTCTTCTCCGCCTTCCCCATCATCATGGGCTTTCATCTCCGTCGGCGCTGAGCTTGCCCGAGCCATCGCCTCATTTCAGCTCCGCATGGTGGCCAAGTCGCATCGGCCGCCGGCACTGAGCAGGCAGGGCAGCCTGTACTTTCGAAGCAGAGCTCCTCGCCCGACGCTAAGCAGGTAGGCCTGCTCCCCTCTATTCCATCTACTCCCCAACAATGAATATCTAATTACATATGTATGGAGTGCAATTAACTAAATCTGCAGACTACTCATGAAACTGATGAAGTGCACAGCCTCTATTTTTTTTCCTGCTTGCGAGAAACTCATGTGCATATTACATTAAATTAATATGTATTTTTTCTCTTTTCGATGCAGCACTCATGTTAAGTAAGACATTGATTTTTCTGAATTTACAGTGCGTGACGACAACGACGTTCCTGCTGCTGGTGTACGCCAAGCACTCATGTGGCAAGCCGGCAAGCAGCATGTGACTACTTATTTCTTTTTATTTTTAGACAGATTAGTGTCATTCTAGAGTATCACCAAATACTCTTATGTAAATGCGCTTAGGCGTGATTGTAAAGAAAATATATATATGTAAATGTATATTGTATGTATATACATCTTGTGCGTACTTTTAGTTTCATACTTTTATTTATGTGCATGGATCAAACCAAAACTTCACTGAACGCGTATATCATTTGTAGTGTAAAATCGTATTCGAAAACCAAATTTAAAAGCAAAATATATCATGAAAGTAAAAAAAAAAAAAAAGAAAAAAAAAAAAAAGAGAGATTTAGTCCCGGTTGGTAACACCAACCGACTAAATCTACTGATCTGAGCCTGGGCCTGGCCTCGTGGGCATCCCAGTTAATTGTTACTGAACCGGGACTAAAGGTTATTATTAATCTCGGTTCATATTCTCACCACTCGATTTTTAGTCCCGATGTGTAATCCCAGTTCAATTTACACTATGGAGAACCGGGACAAAAGAGCGTTTGTGTACTAGTGCAACAGAAACCCATATCCAAAAGTATACAGTTGGCTGGAATATATGTCGGACTACCATACCCTCGAGGGACAAAGGTCCCATCTCCTGACATTATTGACCACAAGTACTTCAAATAGTACTTCAAGCATTTCCCTACAATTTAAATTTTTTAACAGCAAATCGAATCAATATAAACCAGGCTAGATATGATATTTGTTTTACAGCAGAATCAATTTTAAAAACACAAATCAGAGTACAATTACACCTTTAGGATCCACACAATTGGTTAGTTATGTTGATGTGTTCTATCTATCTTCAAAACCAATAGAGCACACATACAAATTTGGAGAGATGGCAAACACGTCAATGAGAAACAGACCACCCGGTCTTGTAAAAACAAAGAATTAATTATGAATCTTCGCTATACCTGAGGTTGGCGTGGGTACTGTTTGAATTCCAGGCGGTTAGCAGGGCTACTAGAGTATTGATCTACAACTAGGTACAGTAAACTAGCATGTCATTTCTTCGATCCAAAACAGAGAACTCCTGATTCCTTGACTTTGCATTGGTGCAGGAACAGAGCGCCAAGTTGGATGGGACATGCACGATGTTGAGGAAATCTGCCCACCACCACCAATCGCGTTTTTGGTGATAGCCGTGGCCTTTTCTCCCATTGCCCCCAAACCACATGATCCTTGCTAGCTTGCATAATACAATGCTCACAACAGTTCCATGCACTGAAAGTTCAAACCCCATTCACTGATGTTTCCCAATCCTTGAATCCCACTATCGCTGTCTGAATGTTTTGTGGCCATTTCTAAATGTATCGTTGGCAAGGTGGATGGACCTATATATATAGAAAGCTTAGTATGCGTATATATCAAGCACACCCTCAAATTAATGTGAAGGGATAAATGACTCTCTTGTAGTCAACGACCATATTTTTCTGCACTGTTTTCATTTTCCCACATGCATGGTAGGTGTGTGCGCCGATGATGTACATTGTCAATTTACTCAGTTTTCATTCAACCAACGTAGCTCAGGCTTTTTCATAGGATAAAGTTGGGTGCTGTATAGTTCATATGTAAACTCCATGTGCATCTATCTACTCACCCCCACGCCAGGATTCAATGACATTCGAAAACCCAGATAATGATCCAGCCTCCGGTGAGCACTTGGCCAAACCACCGCTAGATCCACGTACATATTATTCTCCAACGCCTAGGTTAATGCATTGTTTCTCTGCTTTTTCTAGAGTCTAATTTCCCATCGTGGCGGTAGTGCAGTGGGCAGTGTTTTAAATCACTATTACTCAGAGAACAAGTAATAATGATTTGTAATGAGATATATAGTTCTGCTTGAAAGACTGCTCTTACACAATGGAAATGTTGAACATCTTTTTTTTTTTTTTTTTTTGGGGTGGGGGGGGAGGGGGGGTAAACTTCGGGGAGATCAAAATCGATCCGCACCTACATTTGCATTGCACAGATGCCCTGGTGAAAATGTTGAACATCTCACTTGCTAAAACTGGGAAGAAGAACAGAGAACAACTGCTGCACGAATAGGAAACTGCAGAACTCCCACCCGGTGCTCAGGTGGTGAACACGACAAGAAGCGTGCACCCACACTTGGCCTGATGCATGGTCGACTATAATTCTTACTTTTTGTGAAGGAAAAAGCATTATAATGAATCAAGTAAGATCTTTATAATCCAGAGTACTGGTGCATTGTAGAACTTACGCAAAATTGACGCAACTGATTAGCTAGATGTGCAAGTGCACGCACACAAGAGTTCTGCTACCCACCGTATCTTAGCAAATGCCTAACTCTTCAACCCCTGCACCACCATCAGAGCTTCTCTGATGATGGTCAGTGCTACCAGTGATCTGTCTGTGCCCCATGCATGCAGCTTCATCAGGATACAGGCACAACCCGTTCTAAGATCTTGTCACTATTACGTCAGGGTCACACTTGTGGCAGGGACGGACAACGAGCGCACCAGCGAACAAGATCAAGTGAGCAAAAGCTCCTATGTTTGTCATATATGTTCTCCTTCATGGTTAGCTATGCACAATCCCTTAGGCGTGTGTTCGTCTTTTAAGTAATATGTCCGGCACGTCAGCATCTGGTAGGCAAAGTCACCTACATGTACTAGATTATCATCCTAGCTGCTACATGTAGTATCTAGCACACTATAGCTCATGGGGAAGGGACCATCTATCTGTTATATAATTCAGGTTCCAATAGGTTGAGGATACGATAGGACCAACACATATGAGTCATTATATTGGCGTGGATGCAGGACAAATGGACATAGTAAATAAATGACGCTAGCAGGGTAAGAAGGACACTTGTTTGGTTGACAATTGAAAACGAGTGAATGAAATGCTATGGTGATGTTGAAAGAATTATTGATGTCTAAGCACATTACTCACTTGACTAATATACACATTGTTGTATGAGGAGGAATAATTTCAACTAGGATTTCCAGTACAACATACTATAGCATCGAGAGTTTTGGAGCCTAATCAACATGGATTTTTGACTGCTCAACTAACTATTCACTACGTGATTAGTTGGATTGTAGTCACTGCGAGCTTTGAAATGATGCAATTTGTAAAATGCAATATTGGTGCTCACATTTATTTTGAAGGTTAACTAATAACTATACTTGCTGTTTGAAATATTGTGCCTGGATGATAGAGCAAGATTCTTGAAAACAATTCATAATTTTTGTAAGCAAAACAAATTTTATATGTCTTTTCTAAGATCAAACCAGATTTAAGGATTTTTTAATACATTATTTTTTTATGTAAAATATGTGGACAAGTTATTAAATTTTATTATTATGAATTTTTGGACTTTTAAAGAAATATTTATTGTCTAATTTACCTCTCCGGACTGTCAACTTAGTCAGATCAAAATCACTCAAGGTAAGAAATATAGTTTAAAAAGTTGAAAGGCACAAAAGTAATTTATATTTTCAGGGAGCAAAATCGGATGACCATATGATAGTTGAGGGACATACTACGTTAGAGCTCATTCCAGGCTAACTGCCTGTCTAGCCTGGGTCTCTGCTGGTCACAGGCCGGCTGGGTCCGATCACACCTGCTGCATCCGGCAACCTTCATTTTCATCTCATCTGGCGCTGATATTTCCTCATTTGCTTGAGTAATACAATGCTCACAACAGGTGCATGCCTTTCATGTTCGAATCCCACTCACTGATGTCTCCTAATCCCTAAATCCTCCCAACTAGCTATTCTTAGTTGTCTCTTAAAGTGTGTGGCCTTGGCTATATGGTTGTTTCGGACAAGGTTGAACGTTGAAGGGCCTCTAGCTAGCTTATATAGCACACCGTTAAGGTAATACATAATGGCTCCTTCTCTTCCACCCAGTGGCCAGCCTATTTGTATGCATTGCTAGCTATCTAGTTCCTCAAGAATGGTAGGTGTGTGCGCCGTTGACGTATCACCGATCGGATCTCACTGCCTCAGCCCATTGCCGCCCAGATCATCATTGATGATTCTCAACTAGCTACTAGTTCCAGTGAAGGCTAGGGACTATATATACATATACGGGTCTCTTACTATATAATCAAAAGAATCAAGAATTATATAAATGATTTCAGCCTCTAAGATATATAATAGTCCAGGAGGATAACGGATCAATTTACAATGGTCTGTGTCAATTTAATTCCCATTTTTAAGTTTAACGGGGCACGTACTATGAAGACTAAAGCGATGGACTGATCCCAGTGTATTCTACCCCGCTGCCCAAGGGTCGGCCGGCCTGCCTCCGTTCCCCTGCTCCCCATGCGATTCTGTACGTGACAAGGAAGAAGGACAATTGAACCATAGAGGAAGAATTAGACCAAGAATTGAACAATTGAAGCCGCATTCGTTCGTTCTGATGAGGATCAAGAACCAGCGGGCCATAGATTTGAACCTAATGATTCCAGAGGTGGAGAAAAAGAGGGGGAAAACAATGAAATCGCAATCGAGAAGACGCGCGAAACTGAAACCATTCTAGCGGGGATCACAATAGCGACACGGATTCGGGGATTCAGCTGAACCAGCATCACCAATCGACCGAGCGGCGAAGAACGGAGACGCAGCAGCGACCTGGTGTGGCAAGTCATGGTAGTGCTGCTCGCGGCCTGACGGCAGGTCTGGACGCTCGTCTTTCCGTCTCGCTCTCTCATGTCCAAGGATAGGGCTGAGGGTAAAAGCGGAATGAAAGTAAGGCAGGGTAAAGAAAATTGCACGGAGGGCAAAATTGCGTGTGCGCATTGTTTCATAATGGCACAAGAGCGCATCCCATTTGTAGGATGTCAAAGTTACGAACCCGAAGTTTGATAATTGCAAATTTGCCATTTTCTCCTCGAATTTGTTCTAGCTTCACCACTGGTTGAATGGCATGCTCGCCGTTCACTCTGGGAGCTTGGAACGATACAACCCCTGGTGCCTCCTACTCCCAAACACATGCCTAATTTTTTTTTGTCTCGTAACACATCTCATTTTGATGCACTGGATAGACTTGACACACTCCCCATCAGCCAGCAAATATCGTCTATATATATTCATGTGGCTAAAGAAATTCATGCACATATTGTGACGACCGACCGCACTTAGCCTCTTTATATGTTGCGCTGTCTGTTGTTTCCTATGGGCCTAGCCCACTATGTATGTTGGTATATATGTATATTATTATGTGAGAAGGAAAAATAGAGAGAGTATATATTAGAGTTTCCCAGACTTCGTTGTTCTTCATGGTGTCAGAGCCTAGCTGGATGATGTCAGCGGCGACCATCGCAGTGGCTACGGCGTGGTGAGGCTGTGAGAGCAGGCAAGAAGGGACACACCAAACTATTAAAGGTGTAGGTACAGTTAAGTTCTCTCCATCATTTACGTTGTCATTGGTTTTGCATGTTCCATCCTTTCCTGTTAACTTACTCTCATTGAGTGCTCTAGTTGACCAAACGGACTGTCTGGTTTCAATTGATCAGGAGCATTGTCTCATTCAGGAGCCGTAGACAGGAAAGGAACTTGGAGTTGGTATTAGGTATGGTGGATTGTGTAACCTAGATCGGGAGGATGATGATGATGCGATTGCTTTGACAGTAGATATAAATGAAGAATAAGAAGCTAATGTAATGCTAGAGCATTGTCGATTAGGCCATTTATCATTTAATACTATGGCCAAAGTATTTCCAAAAATGATGAATACGGTGTATAGGAGAAAGCTTGTGCGTGATGCATGTGTGGAAAGCATACAAGATCGACATATGTAAGCAGGGGTCTAAGATTACGGAGCTTATCTCCATTTATCCTTATTCACTGATGTGTGGACATGCCGTGTGCCCTGTTACTTCTATTAGTGGAATGAAGTACTTCGTGACCTTTATTGATTGTTATTCACGTATGACTTGGATATATCTCATGAAACACAAGAGTGAAGTAGTACTTCAGTGCTTTCGGAATTTCTGCTCACTTGTTAGGAATCAATATGATGCTCAAGTTAAGGTGTTGAGGACAGACAATGGAACAGAATATGTGAACAATGAGTTTGGCAATTTTCTATCAGCTCATGGAATATTGCAGCAGACAACATGTCCTGATTCACCTCCACAAAATGGAGTGGCTAAAAGGAAAAATCGTCATATCTTGGAGATTGCACGTTCACTTATTTATACTATGAATGTGCCTAAGTTTTTATAGAGTGAGGCCGCGCGTGATTGAGGAACTGTTAACGTACAGTAGAATATGAGAGGGTGTACAGGAGAAAGCTAGCTAGCACTAGGTTTAAAGTATAGATATAGATGTGATGGACAAAAGTATATACTACACAAACACAGCACGAAAAGGCTAAGTATATACACTAAGGAAAATATTAAGAGACTATTTACACTAGATGATGAAGCCACAACTAGAGCCTAACAGCTGCAAAGGTATGGAAAGCCCCTGCTATGATCTAGGAGTTGTTGCACCTGTGTGTGGTCGTCTAGATGTGGAAAAGCCTCGCACACTCCATTCCTTTCCACGTACCAGGTGGACCAGTCGAAGCAAAGAATGTTTCAGGCGGCTTGTGTACTCTTTGCCAATCGAACATCTTTTCCAACAATCCCCAGCAGACAAGAGCACCTGAATCGCTTGGTGGCCATCACATGCCCTGGGTTAAGACTCTTTTCAAAGCAAACATGTTTTCACAAGCTGATGAGCAAATGGCTGCCCAAGGGCCATGTGCTGTGTTAAACGATCTGCCCATCGTTCTTTGTCCCCACTTGACAGCAGGCTACAAGAAACCAGGGCACTTACACATGGCCTATGAGAGCCGTGATATCTGTTTTGCTAGATCCTACTCTCTGATGTTTCCCATGCCCAGTATTGCTATGGTCATGCATGTTTGTGTGGCCTTGACAATCTCTTGTCAGCATTTGGAGACATCAGTCGACCTAGCAACCTGCATATATACATCTAGAGTAGGCTCAAGGTCAAGGAACCAGGGCATGCATTATATTGGTTACTGCCTCACTGGCATTAAGTAAATTGCCATTATATTGTTTACTGGACACCTACCGCTGTTTTTTTTAGATAATGGATATCAAATCCAGCCTCTACATCCAGAGATGTACACAACCAAAAGTTATAAAAAGAGAGAAAATCCATAGTATTATACATCGACCAGGACAATACAGCGAAACGATATAAATGCTTCGACCCTATATTTGATCAACGACAGGGCGTCCTTGGCTTGCTCTTCACGCCGCAGCTGAGTCTCGAATGACGTACTATAGGGGCTCAGGAAGGCTTTCGCAAGGAAGAAATTACAGCGACGCCTCCAAGGGGGTAGGTGATCTGAGCACGGCGTCCATTGATGTGGACGTCGAAGCCAGCTTGCGGCTGCCTGGGAGCAGCATGGCCGGCACTCAAGGGTCTAAATGCGACCCCCAGACACCACCATTCGCTGCTGCAATAGGGCCCTCTGGCCAACGCGTTAGGGTGGGCGCCGACGGCCGGTGGAGGGGAGCAGCTGCCCTGAGTCCAGATCCAGGGGTCAGCCACCCGCCGGGTCCCTCCCCGTCCATTGCAGGAGATCGAGGTCACTGGCGGCCTCTCCCAGGCTCTCCGGCAGACTATTGTCCTCCATCCGCAACTCCGCCCGGCCGCACCCCAGGCTCTCCGTCTGCAGAACGAGGTCGCCTTCTCCTCCAACCTTCTCCTCTAGATCGGTGGCTGCACAGCGTTCGATCCGATATCGAGGCTCGCCGCCGGCGCTACCCGCCAACATATCGGATTATATTTGGTGCGTGTTTACTGGTACACCACGCACGCACTCGAGCATCAATTCCAGTTTGCTTTTGCTCTGTAAAATTGCTAGTGGTGTTTGCTGCCAAGGAAAATGCATTTGACATTTTTTTTGTTTGATTTGTTTAAGGTAAAAATACTATGCTGCTTCTTTAACAAAGAAAATGACGGATGTGAGCACTGATTTACTGATTTGTTTATTGTGAGTGAATTGATGCGGTGGATAGCACTGATAGCATGATGCGGTGGATACCACTAATAGCATGAGTTCGTGCTACAGCGAGATCCTGCTCTTCTTCATCAACGACAAGTCCGACAGCGGGCCTGAGTACTGCGTCGCGATCCGCGGTGCCACGCGGTACTGCTGGCCCACTATGCTCGCGTCTGTCGGGTTCACGGCCGAGGAAGCTGGCGTCCTCTGTGGATCTGTGGACGGCGAGGAGATCTTGCCACACCGCCGCCCGTGCCGGCTCTCAGAAAATTGATTCTCCATTTATATGGCGTATATTATTAGGCTTGGGAAAATTGACGTTACATATATTCAGTTATCTACACCAAAATACTAAAATTATCAACTAGCATGTATTATATATGATATTTATTCATTTATATATTAGTACATATAAATAGTATAATTTCACCTGCAATCTCCGTAGCAATGCGCGCGGTATTCTCCTAGTTTTTTTTACAAGTGTACTTTTGGTACTCAAAAGTGACTGAACAATTCATTAAGATAGATTTAAATGGAGAGGACTGGTAGTACGTGAATATAATTTGGAAGGGGATCCAAATGTCACTTAGAAAGGGTGAATAGGTGATTATTAATTCTTTGTAATATATTTATTTTTACAACAAAACCAAAAAAAACCCAAATTGTCTTGTTTACAAAACCAGATCTCCAACATTTATAAAAGAAAGGAGTATAGTGATCGCTTTAGGATTCACGACTTGCTAATTATATGTCGATGACGTGAGTGTTTTCTCTAGAAAACAAGTAGAGCGCCTGCAAGGACTGGGATCGGCCTTCGTGGACAGCAGTGTGAGATTGCACTGCAGGGCTGCAATGGTGCGTGAAGCTTGAAAAGTGTGAACCGCTAAACCACATAGATGTCTCACGCCGTGATGAATGGTGTGTTCACCTATTTATCTTTGGCGAGCGTGTGGCACTCGATCTCGTTCTCGTAGCCCTGAATGATACTTCCCGTGACGCCTCCTATTCCCATGTGTATGCTAACTTTTTGTTACTCTTCACAATTTGCTGCACTGGATTGAACTTATGACATACAACATGACTCAACCAGTGGACCAGCTAGCCAGCAGCCATCGCCTCTATATATATTCATGTGGCTAGGTAGAAATGGTTTCTAGACTGATGATAACATTGTTTTCTGGTGAGTTCTATAAAAAAACTCAATTCAAATTATGATTAAACTAGTTCGCCAACCCGTGCTCTTGCACGGGTTAGAACTTAGCAGACACTAATTAATAAAATCTACTTATATTAAATATTACCCTTTTCCTAATGTTCTAGAATATGGCTATTATGTACTATATGGTCTCTATTGAATTTAATAATCTCCCAATTATTGGTTTTATGTATTTTTATCCATATGCATCAGATTTCTTATTTACATAGCACCTCAATTTTCTCCAATATAAATTTAGTTGAAACATTTGTTTAAACTATGATGGCTTTAGCTGCAGTCTATTTTTTGACGACATGGTTCAAACTTTCTATTATTTTTCCAAAAGGTTATTAACTTTTTTAGATACAACAACTATTATTTATAATGGTGAATATAGTCAACCTTTTTCTATGGCTAACTAGTTTTAGGCTCTTGTAGTATTTTCTAGGATTAATCCTTGTTTTAGAATGATATCTTTTTAGTTGAAACATAAACTTAAATTATATAAACTATATTATCACAAGATACCAAAGAATAATATATTTCCACCAAGAAAACCAGTTATTTTATTTCACGTGGTCAAGTCAATGGTCAAAAGTTTCCTCATCACAAAAATAATGTTAGACACTCAGTTTTCAGTACGCGTATTTATGACGAGATAGGCACAGCAACACACAAGTTGTTTCGTTGATTCATACTGGTTAGTAGTTTTCAGGCTTCATCCAGCAAGACAGCCACTTAGCACCTCACCTGCGTGGACTCGGGAGGGCTCTCATTGACAGCAGTGAGATTGCACTCCAGGGTTGTCTGGTGCATGAAGCTTGGACAGAGCAACCACTAAACCACATAGATGTGCCAGGCCCTGATGAATGGTGTGCTCGCCTTCTTCGTGCTGTTTGGTTGGTGCCTTTGTAACGTAAGAGGATAACGGAGCAATTGCACTAGATTTGTGTTGTTTTTGCTTAGCCTGCAATACACTACCCCGTAATGGGATACCAACCTATATAAAATTGATACCGGAGCTCCTTGTCCATAATCCGATGACAGAGAGCGAGACGAGATCCCGACCCATCATTCATAATATTATTGATACCGGTGCTCCTGCTCTGCTATCGCTAACACTGCTTTTCATTCCCTTTTCGTTTGCTTTTACGGTGCGCAACCAAACAGCACGGTTATCTTAGACGAGCAAGTGGCACTCTTGTATCCCTGAATGATACTTTCCGTGATGGCTCCTACTCCCATGTGTATGGTAACGTTTTGTTACTCTCATCACAATTTTCTGCACTGGATAAACTTGAAATACAACATGACTTGACCACAGTGGACCAGCCAGCAGCCAGCGCCACTATATATATTCGTGTGGCTGGATTGATGACGACATTGTTGTCTATATATGTATATGTGTACCCACGTTTATAAGCTAGCCACCTCTCCTGTCTTGCTCCCATACATTCAGTTCATTTGGTACCCACGTTCATAGGACCCTTTGCGGAGTGTTTTTGTTTGCCGAGTGCCCGACGTTTTATAAGCTAGCTAGCCACCTCTCCTCTCTTGCTCCCATACGTCCATGGGATTGCATTCTGGGGAAAAAGTATATTAAACAACAAAGAATGGCTAAGCATCGGCTAAGGCAAACATTGAGAGAGGTTATCGCACAAGATGAACAAGAGCCTAACAGCTGCAGAATATGAGATCTATCCATGCACTAGACAACCAAGTATGGAAGCCCATGTTCCGATCCAGAACTCGCCTTCACTTCATGTGCTTGAGAAACCTTCACTTCATGTGCTTGTTTCTCAGGAGTTGCGGCAACTGCCGCTTCCACATTTTTTTAGATAATGGATGAGTCAACAAACATCCGGCCTCTACATCTTTAGATGTACACATCCAAATTATTACAAGAGAACGAATAACGAAAGCACAAGACAAGTCTCTAAATCGAATAAAGAGTACTAAAACAGATGATAAACGTGCTTCCACCCTTGGAAACTTCCAAAGTAATCACTTCTAGTTTCCTGCTAATTTATGAGATTGTGTTCTTGTTTTGTTCATTTTGTTAAAGATAATGTCGTTATGATAAGGTCCTGAAAATAACTTATGACAACGAGAAAACTTTCATTTTGTTAAAGATAATGTCGTTACGACAGCGTCAGATGGCCTAGCATATAACTGCAACACCAACCCAAATCAGGTTTCTAATCTTTTTATTCTGATTACTAAGCCAAGAACCAAACATATGGCTTATAGAAACAGGTTGATTAAGGCCAATCGCATAAAAGATAATCATCCAAACCGTTTTCGAATATGGACATATATATAGTTTCTTGCTTGTAGTCCTTGCCAATCTAGCACCGTGTTCATAATGTTCGCAACAGCCAGCGTGCCTACACATGCATCGTTCAGCAGTCACTGGCTCTGCCTTTCTTTCCTACTAGCAAGTATGTTTGGACGAGTTTATGCGAAAATGATTGCACAAAAGGCCAGTGCTGCGTTAAACATCTGCCCATCATCCAAATTCGCTCTGTGCTTGATTGCATGCCCCAAGAAAACCTAGAAGGTTGTACCAAGTCAGGTTTGCTCACTCGTGCACTGACACGTGGCTTACTGGAGCTGCACAATGCGTTTGCCTAGTAATCCCATTCGCTGATGTTTCCCAACCCCAGTAATGCTATCTGCATATGCATGCTTGCTTTGTGGTATTGAGTACATCTTATCAACATTTGGCAACATCAATCAACCGAGCTGCATATCTCTAGCACACCCTCATATAATGTCAAGGGGCTAGGGCGTACAATTTTCACTAGCGTTGAGTCTATTGCCTTTGTGATGGACTGATCGAGGGGAGAATTCCGTGTTTTATATGCTTCAAGTGATGCTCAGTTTAATAGCTTCATTCATTTCTTTATTCGCTCAGGTACTTCAGGTTTCAAGCACAGAGGCTGGACTACTCAATTGTGTAAGTAAACTCCACGTGCTGGGATTCAGTACAATTACTCAACCAATGGAGGATTGGGATTGGTGCAGAGCTGCACGTTGCCGCTGCCAGAAAGCATTATCCTCTGCAATTTAATTCAAATCCCATTGCTCCCGGATTTTTTATTTTAAAGCCGGCGAATCGATTGAGAGAGAAACTTTTTCCCCTGTCCGCTCGCGTCGCCCCCGCGAGGGCGACGGGCTCCCCTCAAAACCTAGCCACCGCCACCAGCTCCTCCGCCTCCACCCGCCATGCCACCGGCCAGTGGGTCGTCGGAGGCTCATGCGCCCACGGGGAAGGCGGCGGCGGGGCTCTCCTCCCCTCTCCCGGCAGCACAGGGCGAACACGGCCACTCGCCTTCTAGGAGCTCCCCCGCCGGTGTGGTTTTCTGCGGTGCCGGGGTCCCGGGGCTTCGGATTTGGCATTGCCCCGGCTGGATTTGGTGCCTGCGGCAGGGGCGCGCTTGGGCGTTGTGCGGGAAGGGCGGCGGCGGTGCAGCTAGCGCGGGCAGCCCCGGCGGTTTGCTGTGGCCGGCGTGGGGCGGCGGCGAAGGCGACTAGTGTGGGGCACGCAGGGCGGCTGCGGTGCCGTTGACGCCCGGCGAGGTGTTGCGGGAGGTGGGGTGCGTGTGTTACTGCCATGGCCATGAGAGTGCGGGAAGCATGGTGCTGTTCCGGGCGAAAGCCCCCACTGTGGTGGCAATGGTGGCGGTGCCCTCGGGCATCGTGTTCCCTGCTGGAGCACTATTGAGGTGTACCTTGTCTTTTCCTTTGCAGCGGGTCTCGGGGGTGAACCCAGTCCATATGGACGTCGCGACGGCGGCGCCATTGACGTCGTGTACGTCCTCCCTGGAGGCGTCGCATCTAGAGACCCGTCTCGGCTTGTGGCAGTGCTGATGGTCCGTTGGAGGTGTTGCCTATGCGTGAAGGCCATGAGGGTGCATGGTTCGTGTTGGCAGGAAGGTGCAGAGGGCCCCTGGGTGCTGGAGGTCTTGAGTTGGCGTGCAAGGTGTTGTGGTGATTTCGGTGACGGCCGAGCGAAGGTTGCTCTCGGAGCAGTTTTAGATATCTGAGTCTCTTTTAGTGGAGTGAGGCGTTGGGTGAGGCGAGGCCCCCACGTAGAGTGGTTGGGATTAGTGGTTTCCAATGGTGTCGTGATGGGGTTTGCTATAGCAACGCTGGAGCTGAGAGATCGACGATCAGGCGTGCAACTTGAGGAGGATAGCCCCTTGGCGGACGAGTCTAGGTAGCTGTTCGTGATTGCAACGGGCTGCGGCTTTTGGCGTGGCACAGCGTCGGTGACGACGGCACAGTCTCATCGGCTTGCTTCCAGCTCCTTTCCTAGGTGGTGGTGTGTGACTTTGTGTGTGTTTTTGTTTTGTTTTTCTTGGAGCCTTTCTGAGTGGTGGCTTGTGTCGACGTCCCAATCCGACCGAGCGGCGGTGTTTGGAGCCTCGTGTTGATGACCCAATCCAACCGAGCGGTCTTTTCTTTGTATATCTTTACTCCCTTCCACGTCGTGTTAGTTGAGTTGTTTAAGTGGATCCCAGTAGTAGGTAGAGTGAATCACTCCCCTAAAGTTGACTTGATTGGGCGCTAGCTGTGGTGCGAGTTGAGCTGATTTGGTACCTAAGTGTGCAGGGGGAGTAGGGTGCCCTCCTCATTTATATGATTCTTCTGGCCTGGTTTCCAGTTAAAAAACTGGACTAGCACTTGCCTTTTCTTTTATTCGTCTAATAGAAATCGCGACAAAGCTTTTGTTGTCCATTCTAAAAAAAATTACTCCCTGATTTTTCCCGTTCGTTGACTCTATTGCCTGTGGTTTTGTACCTTGTTTGGCAAGATTAATGGGCGTATAGCTAGCTACATATATGTAGGTGAAACCTGAAGGTCAAGTGAAGGGACCAGTGGTTCTCTTGTACCTGGCCATGTTTGACTTGGTAGTATCAATGGGAATTTCATATGCATTTCATAAGTTGCCAATAAACATTTCTGATAACATTGCAACATACAGTCGAATTCCATGTGGATTAAACTCTCGTGGATTGGTTTCCAACTCAAACTGAGTCACATAGTTAAATGTCTAGAAACAATAGAATGGAAACATGTATTAAAGGCGGTTGTTTATACATGTAAAATAACGCTACGAAACACATGGTCTTAGGAGTACTGATCATCCACTGTTCACTGCGCACGCCTACCAAGGTATTCAGTTTCCATCATTCAGGTTTCGGGGTAGTTCAACAAGGTTTGCTGTTCTAGCTCGTGTAGACTCCAGGTGCACCTCCTGAACAAGTGTGCGCCTTCTCTCTAATCGATAGTTGTCAGCTGTAACGTTGAGTGGGAGCATGGGCTGATCCTCTCAGCAGCCACACCAGACGAGCTGCTGCGCTAATAAGTGAGGAGTTGTGCCTTGGGAATGAACTCATCACGTGGCATTGCATCAACCTTGCACAAATCCAGCATTAGTATGCCCTGCATTCAGACTCTGAGGCACTTAATTTTATTCCCTTCTAACTTGGAGCCCTTTTGAAAATTGTTTGTTGTCTTTGCTTCCTGCATTCATAAGTGCCTCAGGAATCACGATAGCTTCTATTGGAGCTTAGATCCCATTCTCTGATGTTTCCCAACCCCCACTGTTGTTATCTTCATGCTTGTGGTCATGCCTGACTACATTATCATTTGGCAACGTAAGATGGACCTAGCTACTGTATGTAGTATCTCTATAGCATGTTCAAGGTTAAGGGACCATATGGCTCTTATAGAATCGAGGAGCGAGGATAAAATTGAGTTCATCAGCCTCATATATAATCTAGAACGACAGGACTAAGACAACAATGCATGGGTCATTGGTCTTGAATTAATTTCCATTGTCGATGGGACATCTGCCAAACATGGGTCATAGATATTATTAGGTTTTATGTTGCACCAATGCTCGCCTCAGTTAACCTTGCTGATATCCGGTGAGGTCTATAAAAATCCCAATGAAGAATCCGATGAAATATTAGAAAATGTGTACCTCTGTGTAATAAGAAAAAAGTTATAAAGTGATATAAGCATGAGTGGTTTTTAAACTTGTTGGGGTCCAAACTGTCAAAAGGATGGGGCTGGATCGGAGCTAAGCATGCTTGCACAAATATAATATGATGGATAAAAGTATATTACACAAACATGACACAAAATGATTAAGAATACACTAAGGCAAATATTGAGAGCCCGCCTATTACACTAGACGATCAGAAGCCACAACAAGAGCATAGCTAACAGCTGCATAAATGTGATCAATTCATGCACTAGACAACCAAGTATGGAACTGGAAGCCCCTGCTCTGATCCAGAGCACGCCATTGTTTAGTGTGCTTGATTCTACCCCTGCATGTGGTCGTCTAGTCCTTGCCAATGGAGCACCCTGTACTCCAACAATCCCCAACAGGCATGTTCTCAACAGTCGTTTAGCGACCCAGACATGCGTAGGTTCTAGATTTGAATGTAGCAGACATGTTTTCACGATCTGATGAGCAAATCGCTGCACAAGGGCAATGTGCTGTGTTAAACGATCTGCCCATTTTTCTATGTCACCGCTTGACTTACGAGAGCTGTCATATCAGTCTTGCTATATCCTACTCCCTGATGTTTCTCAACCCCAGTATTGCTATGCTCATGCATGCTTGTGTGGCCTTGGCTATCATATCTCTTGTGAGCATTTGGAGACATCAGTCGACCTAGCTAGCTGCATATATATATCTACAGCAGGCTCAGGGTTGGTCAGTGCAGCCTCATTCCATTCAGGGTAGTTGAGGCTTCAAGCGCCAAGGTTTCGCTGCTCATGTAAAAAACACTCCATGCGTCCGAACTCCAAAAACTTATTTCAAGATAGATCATACATTTACCTATGCTTCTATGGCGTGAACAAAAATTTTGTGATGTGTTACAAGATAAAAAGGTTTGAAAAAGTAAAAACAGACTTCTCTCTTCCAAGAATGAACGTATGACAATTTAGGAGTTGACATATTGTTGAATATATAACTGTTATATGCAAATTTATGAAATAACAATATACCAAAGAATAATATATTTCCACCAATAAATCCAGTTGTTTTATTTCAGGTGATCGAGTCAATGGTCAAAAGATTCCTCATCAAAAAAATAAAGTTAGAGAGTCGGTTTTCAGTACACATATTTATGACGAGGTAGCAACACACAAGATGTTTCCTCATCAAAAAAATAAAGTTAGAGAGTCAATGTTTCGTAGGATCTGGATCCCGGGCGTGACCCAGGTGCCGCTAGTTCAGCAGGAGATCCTTTTTCTAGATGGCGGCTATTCTACATACATGTGATCTGAGAAGAGGCGAGGAAGAAGAGAGGACTTCTTTTTTTTTTTTTTTTTTTTTTTTTGAGGAACAGAAGAGGACTTTCTGGTGGACCGTTTGCCCATGAGACTGCTAATACTTTTTTTTGGGCAACTCTTCTAGAATATAATTAAAGATGACCTCATGTCTATCTTATCAGCATTTCACAAAGAGGAGTTAGACCTCTTTAGTTTGAATTTCGGAATTATTTCTCTCGTTCCCAAAATTCAAAACGCTTTCAAAATACAAAAGTACAGACATATCTGTGTACTGAATGTCAGCTTTAAAACTTTTACTAAAGTTTCCACAAATGGATTGAGCAAAGTGGCTAAGACTATTATCAGCCCCACACAAACCGCCTTTATGCCTAGGAGGAATATCATGGAAGGAGTAGTTATACTACACGAAACTATCCATGAGCTTCATACCAAAAAGAAAAATGGTGTCATTTTCAAAATTGATTTTGAAAAGGCATATGATAAAGTCAGGTGGTCCTTTCTTTAGCAAACTCTGCGTATGAAAGGTTTTTCACCACGTTGGTGTAATTAGATTCAAGGAATGGTGACAGGTGGAAGCGTTGGAATCAAAGTCAATGATGATATTGGTTCATACTTCCAAGCTAAACGGGGACTCCTTCAGGGTGATCCTATGTACCCCATGGATGGGAACTTGTTTTTCTCTGCCAGAAAAACATTCACCGCCGCTGCCTGTTGTCTCATGTGTCACGCACGTTCCTCCAGACCTTGTCCTCGGTCTCTGCTCGTTTGCACTAATAAGCATGCTAGCGAGCTGCCCCAACATTCCTTTAGCTTCATGCACATCAAGCAAAAAATTGCCAAGCTCGTCTCCACAACAAAGAGTCCATTGGTGTCTGCTTGCGTTTATACATGACTCGTTATGGCTGAAATCCAAGCTGTGATCCAATTCTCTGGTGTTTCCCAACCCTATTATTTTTGTCTGCGTGTTTGTGGAATTCTGGTATCGGCTCTTGACTACATTGGCACCTAGCTAGCAATATAGCAACAGGCAACATCGAGTGACGTCCTAGCTGCTGTACATAGTATGGAGCATGCTCCAGGGACCATATTTTGGCTCTTTTTTTTAGATAATGGATAAACATATCCGTCCTCTACATCCAAGGATGTACACAACCAATTATTACACAAACTTTCAATGAAAGAAAAGAGAAAGCCATGGTCTTAATGATCGACCAGGAAGCTAGTTCAAACGATATAGAATCGAGGAGAATTTCAAATAATGAGTTGCCCTCCTATATATATAATCCATAAGGATAGGATGAAGACATACATTGATCATTTGTATTGAGTTATAAATTGCCATGGTTGATGGGACACCTACTTAATTGGAAGGAAAACTAAAGAAATGCAGCTGATGTTGGGGGAACCAATATTTATATAGGCCAACTCCTCCTAGAAGAGGCTCAATAGTGGCTAGTATACTGGCTTGTCAATTGCACCCCACTGAGACACTTGCTACCCCACTGAGATACTTGCTACAAGTTGTAACGTGTGGTTCCCAACAATTCATTATTAGCATACATGCCTGTAACATAGTTATATGTGACAGGTACATGCAAATTTGTACGTTATATATAATTACATAAGGAGAACGATCGATATGCATGCGTAAAACAAAAACGGAGGCCACATCTCTCGATTGCTTCGGGTGCCTTGCACTGCTGCATGTGGTGCACAAACGACTGGACTACACAAGAAAAAAGAAGCCAGGTCACTCGTCGATCTCCTCTGAGCTAGTACTCACGGAGAAGCTAGGAAGGGTTCAAGCTTCTTTGTCATCTCTGGATTACGAGATATCAGAAGATTTTTTGTATTTTCTGAGCTTATATGTTTAATTCATAAAATGTAATAAATCAACGGCTCATATTGTTTTGAAGTATTACTACTTAATTAGAAGGTAGTAATAGTTACACCGCAGCGTTGACCGCTATAACCAGTGGAGAAACTTATTGATGCCTAGCATCGTTTTTAGTTGGTTAGACAAAGGTGGATTAGAGATTGTGGTCTGGTTTTAGAGTCGTTCCTTTGAGGGACAAATATGCACAGGTTACCACTATGTCGAAAGAAAGTCCTGATAGATAATGAATGAGCTTGTTCAGCGGAAAATGGCCACACAAGACTATCCGGTTCAGTAATCTTCATCGTTAGTGATTATGGATAATCTGTCATTTTCGTAAACAAGGCCGAAATTTTAGTCACCTTGCAATGCTGATTTTAAATCAAACCAATTTTACATAAGATGATCTCATAACACAAGCAGATCGAAGCTAAACCGATGAACTTGAGCCGCTACGCCTACAATGGGCGACCTTGGATTTTGGAAACTGTATGCGGCACCAAAACATTTACATGTACTTCATAAAAATCCATTTTGCAATTTGTTAAGTGAAAAGTTTCTTTATTTGGAACACAGAATATAAGACTAGATTACATAATAAGACCTGAATTCAACAATTATGTCCGAACCACAGATTACGAGCAAATATGGCACATACCAGCAGGGTACCAACTTATATCGATTTTAATTGCAGATTCATTTATGTAAACTATGATAAGTGGTTGTTGGATGAGTGGGACTGTACAGGAATTCCAGGGAACACTGGATGATGCCTCAATGGCATCACTAGCATTCGATCCATTTGTTGTACGTCATAAATCAGGCATTGGTATGCGCAGCAACAGGTTAGCATTACCAGATGGACTTTTGCCTCTCCATGCAATTGTACATCGCTCAACGTTTTTTTTTTCGAAAGCGTACCATTGGTACGTATTGCATTAAGGGAAAATAGAGTTTTACACGTCGCACACCTTAGCCAAAAGAATTGGCCGAAGCGCACGAAAGCACACTAACAGGAATCACCGGCTTCAACGGTGGCGCGATATGGATGTACTAAAGAATAAAACTATCAACCAAGGTGGGTGAGGGCGCGTTCACGGGCTCCACATCTGGATCTCCCACCGGTGCCGCCAACGCACCAACCCGCAGCAAGGGGAAGATCTCGCGCAACCGCAGTGGTTTGCCGGATTGGTTTGCCGGATGAACCGCAGTCGCTGAAGTGCTGCCGGAACTTGCTCTTTAGCTCGAGGACTGGAGTGCATGACGCCGTGTTGACTGGGCGTCCCTCAAGCTTGCTGAGCAGCACCAACAGCGCCTTCCGCTCTGGAACCGGATCGTGCCTCTCATGCTTCCCCACGCGCTGGGCACGCTGGACGGCCTACTCCTCATCAGTGATCCTGGACGAGCGGAGGGTGGGCTGGCCGCCGAGGATAGGCTCGTCGAGTGGGATGGTGAACATCGCGCAACGTGGCTGCAGTCCAAGCTTAGACCCCCTTCTCTGTTGCTTCCCATCCCGAGTATTCTTGTCTGGTAATTGGCTCTTGACTACATATGGGCATTTTTGGCAACTGACATTATCGACTGACATGGCCACATCATATAGAGTTTAGCAAGAGTTCATGGTCAATGGACCATATATGCAATAAGGTCGGGCTAAGGATATATAGGACCAAGACATGATCCATTGGTACCTCTTGAGCTAATTGTTGTTGTTGACCGCACTCCTACCTGCCACGAAAACAAAAGAAACCAGTTGCATCAATCAGGCCGATTGGTTCATTATGTTTCATTCATTCAGTCAGTTAGACAGCTTTCACTCAGCAATAAGGGCTTGCTCAGTTAATGGATTAATGCGCCAATCAACAACTATATGTCTATAATACGGCAGCAACACACTGTGTGCAGAATGCAGCTCTCATTCAGATAGAGAAACCAGCTGTTTGGAACAACTGCATGATACAACCGTTACACGTCGTTACACTCTTGAAGCCTTTTTTATCCGCTTGATGCCTGTTTTAAACTCTTGTTTTCATATGATTTGTCAGAATGGCCCTTGAAATGCATATTTCAAATCATTCATATATATTCAGATAAAGAGAGAAACATTGTACATCTACCCTACTAATGCACCAACTTCGCTTCGTTCAAATCTATTCAAAATCTACGTTCCAGATTACTCCTTAATCTTCTCTCTCATACTCAAACACCATCCGACGATCAGAATTAAGTGTATGGGCCTCACTCATGACAAATCCCGTGCCCACACCCGCGTGGGGCCGTGTGAGATCAGTGGGGGCGACCGCGGTTCGATCCCTCTTTGCAAGCGTATGTTGTCTTTCTTATGTTGTCTTTCTTTTTTTTCTTTTTTTTTTAATGAAACGTGGTCAGCTACTTTTCCCCTCTCGTACTCCCCGTACTCGTGACTGCTTCCGTCGCGCGGCTAGGCCGCTAGGGTTCTGCGCCGCCGCCTCCATCGACGGTGCTTCTCGGCCGGGCCGCCTCCTCATGTCCACCTGCTGGCCACCGAGGACCAGCTGCGGCAGCTCCTCGTGCGCCCGCGGAAGATGCGGAGGCCACCGGGTGATCGAAGCTCTTCAACTCAGTCGTCGCGCTCGCCCGGGTCGGGCGTCCAGGTCATGCTTTGCCGCGCCCGCGCCCAATGAAAACTTGTCTCCGTCAGCCGTGACCCCTCCTTGTGCGCAACTGGATGCGCCGCAGGCGTCACCGCTGGCCTCCAGGCCAGGCCGCCGCGGGACGTGGGAGGGTTAGATCAGATGGGGACGTTTAATTAGGATGGCGACGGCGCGGCACCGGCGGCCCGTGGTCAATGGGCTTGTGGGCCCTAGGTCCGCCATGGCTTCAAGGACGCGACGTGTGGGCACTGCCGTGACCATCGTACTCCGATTCCCGTAGACAAGCTTTTTTTTGTTCTTGATTTGGTTTTCTGATTTGTTAACTGTTGCCTCTGATGCAGCAACATTCAGGGCGGAAGCCATCGATGAGATCGATGATGGAGTGCTAGGCAGACATCCTTACCAGAAAGGATCCTACCAGCAAGTACGAGCTGCTCCATCAGTGAAGCTTTGAGCTGTTTTGCGCAATGCAAAATTCAATTGGGAATGCAGGGGAAAGGTTCATAAGGTGCAGTGTACAAAGCAAGGCAATTCAGAATGCCGAAGCTTGGCTGTCAGGATTATCTCATTAACAGAAGGGGTTAGTTTCTAACATTATCTTTTGAACCTGTTAGTTTCTAACTTTCTATTACAAAGTTATGTGAATATTCTATAAGGTCACCTGAGAAATATTTCGTGTCTGGTAACCATATTGCTTTTGTTGCGAGCATTTTGTTTGCATGTGGTTGCTATCCGTTTTCTGAGTCCTTGCATTTTTCCAAAATATAAGTATGAATCTGCGGTTTTCAGGAAGAAGGATATGAAGACATACGGGGCCAAATCATCTTGTAAAATAAACAAACTATTCTCGTGGATGAACCATTGGTGTCTTCCTGCTCTAAATTATTTTAGTTGTATTTTTGAACAGGTCATGTACTGCTGATGCTCCTCTCGAACGATTGAGAACCCTTGCTTCAGGTGAATGCCCTGTTCAGAAGGCTGTGGTTGTTTGACATTTGGCAATCTAAGCATAGTAGTTTCATGGATTCAAACGACGCCACTCGATCTCTGCATCCCTGGACGACACGCCAGCGTGCGGACGAGCACCACACTGAGAAAGGTCTGCTAAAAAAACTTGATTTTGTATTTAAATTTGTCTTGGTGTTTATTTTGTAGAGAAAATCATGAAGCGATAGCTACTTTATTAGAAAGGTGAAAACATACAGAAACATACAAATCAGCATAGTTCCTGTGTCACCAGCTCAAGAGGTAAACCACACCGATTCCTTCTTTTGTTCTTTGTCACATCAACCTGATTATTCTAATAAATAATTTACTAGGCATAGAGCAGATGAATATACTATTCTATTTAACTGAAGGTACCTAGAGGATCTAGAGACAAGCTTATCCATTTCCCTCAACACTAGCTTGATATTTTGATGATGCTTGAAACAACAGTCGAACAATTGCAAGCAAGGTTAGGATGCAAACTTATTTTGTCTTCACCTTATTTCACGGCTAACTTATTTTGGATCGCCAAAAAGAAAAACACGATATAATAAATATTACTGTTTAAAAAGTAATTAGAATGGTAGAAATTCATGCAATGTATATACTGGTTTGTTATTTTTTTTGCAAGTGATATAATAATTTATTGTGCTTCTAAATTTTGGTTTCAAGAAAGCAAAAAAATGTCACAATTTGAGTAGAAGCCTGACAATATCATCAAGCATTATATCTACTCCTACTGATCTCTACTACCATTCAATAGATCTCTACAATCAAGTTGACAAATTCAACCTAGAGAAGGCCGTTCAGAGCAATCTCAAGTAGACATGCTTCCTCGAGCAAGTCGAGGCAGAGTGGCAGACTAATAGGAAATGTTGTAGGAGTATAATAGTGGAGGGAGAGTCGAGGCTGGGATGAGCAATGTAAAGTGGAGGACGAAGGATGGTGCGACAAGTGGAGCCCTATGAATTTTGATCAGATTGTATACATGGTCAATTTACAATACAATTGTGTGAAAGTTGAACTATGGAAAAAATGATTGTTCGGTTATTTTCATGTTCATCTCTAAAATTAAGCCGTTGCGTTAGCACGGGCATTATACTAGTTATAGTAAGTATATTGTTCTGCTGAAGAATTAATAACTCTAGACTGGTCCCAAATTTTTCATGCACACTCCACTGAACTGGACATAGCAATAATCTAATGCTAATAAAATCAGTAAGCATTCCATCATCTAAAATGCTTCATCTTGCTTGGTCTCCATTTCTCCAGTCCTGGTGAGTAATAACTTTTTTTTTGTGAGACAATAAAGTAGTTGTCCTCGAAATACTGAAAAACTTTTAACATCTCACATGGTAAAATCCATGAGAAGAAAGACAACAAGTTATTCACAAAGCCAAAAACAGGAAACAGCAGAGCTTTTTCCCGAGGAAGTTGGGAGGTGAGGCATCTACCTAATTTTAATTAAAATTGCAAACTGTACAAATGCCAATGCAGGTTCAAAGACATAAAGCTTACAAAAGCAACAAAACAAAAAAAAAAAGAGAAAGAAGGTACAAAAAGTAGAACAAAAAGCTACAATTAACAAAACAGAAAATGTTGAACTAAAATAAAGACCATATGTGAACAAAATCCTGAGAACCCCTAGACACTTCTCAAATTGATGGTCCTCTTCCTAAAACTGAATAGCTAGATGTGCAATTGGGCAAGTTCATGCAGACAAGAATTTTGCACCCCCTATCCTAGGTAGCGAACTTAAACTCTGCTTCAGAGTTTTGTTGGTAAGCCATGGATTACCTGTAAATCCGATTGTATCAACTATGTGTATCTCTATTGACCATTCTCTTCTACTTAATGAAAAACGACAATATCCCCAATCTCAAAAAAGATCTATCTGTATCCCATGCATGCAGCTTCAGCATGGCATAGGCACAACTTGTTACTAAGATCATGGCCCTATCGTAGTAGATCCGGGGCGGCAAACCTGGGGCGATAGGAGATGGGATGGTGGCGGACGGGTAGATGTGGGATTTGGGACGGGTGCGGGAGTGTTGGGGCGGCCGCTGGATAGGGCAAAGAAGTTTTCTCTTTTTTAATAAACAATGTATTTCATTTCAGTAGTGAGCGCCAACACCAAAACTGAGAGCGAACGCCAAAATTGAGAGCGCAAACCCAAAACATAGAATGCAAATGCCAAAACGGAGATGTCGTCTGAATTTTTCTGTGCGTGTATTCTTTTGTATGTGCGTTTTCTAAAGACCGAGAAAATAATTAACATCTTCTTGTGTGTCTCCAATTTTTCTGTGTGTGAATTGTCACGCACACAAAAATCATATCATTTTTCTGTGTGAGTGAATTGTCACGCACATAAAAATTATATCATTTTTCTTTGTGTTTTTTAATTCTTCTATGTGTTTTTCTAAAAACACTCAGAAAAAATGTAATTTTTCTGTGTGTTTTGAGAAAAAAAAAACATTGAAAAATGCAACATGCTCAAAACTAATCGATTTTTCAGTAGTGTGAAGCAACGAACAAGGGTACCAATAGAAAGTCCCGTGCCATGCGTCAAGCTCCTCTGCTACGTTTGTCAATGAGTCGCTGCATCCAGAGGAACCCTCCCTTCGTCAAGTGCCATTATATTGGATCCACTCGGTGTCCATGCAGCACCAGTGCGGCATTGGTATGCTAACAGTACATTACTCTTTTTGGCACTTGTTTGGAGCCCTCTCTACATTCAGCTTGCACCAGAAGGACAAGCACCGTGAAAAATAGATCTTGCAGCTTACTGGTGTTCACAATCTTCATCTGGCTATAGCAATTCTGGGGACAAGGCACCGAGGGGCTTCATTCAATGGATCCGGGCGGATGCAGTGGGATCGAGCCCCAGGTACACTGAAAACATCCTGGAACAGGCAAATAAAGCTCGATCTTACATTCCATTCTCTGATGTTTCCCAACCGCGGTATTGTTGTCTCTCTCTCTCTCTCTCTGTGTGTGTGTGTATATGTGTGTGTGTGTGTGATGGCATCATCCATCTGCTACTATATATAGTATCTAGCACATACACCCTAGCTCACCGGCAGGGGGCCTTATGCTTCTTATATAATCAAGGGGACAATATCAAGTTTCGCCTTGGTCTTATATAGTCCAGGAAGAAAGAACCAAGACACATATGGGTCATTGCTATTAATATTTATTATTCATGGGGCACCTAGCTACCATGAAGACAAAGGCAAATGATAGTAAATAGGAGTATTAGTATTTAGTATTGTGATTCATTTTGGCTCAGCTCAGTTTATTTCATTCATTCTTTCTCGTTAGTTGAACCTTCACACAACAAAGCTATCGTGTGACAAGGTGGCCAAGCTTTTGGTGCACCAATGAGCCATCTCAGCTCATACACAGCATAACATGTGTAGTGCCATTAATTCAGCAATAAGGTGCACTGCTTAATGAAGTTAAAGGTTCCAATGTACAAATTACAAGGAGAGAGATGAGATAGTTTGACAAATATAAATCACAAATTCAGTTTGCCTCTAGAAATAAAACATCCAGTGTCTATACCCCTTAGTTTTGTCTAGTCTGCAAATAAGCTATGGATTGAGGCAGCTAATAAGCCATCCTCTATCTAACACACACATCAAGTACTTGTAAATACAATTTGTAGATCAACAAATTTCATTTGAACAACTATGGATTGAACCAAAGGAGTAGCACTTGTATCTTAATATTTCAAGAAAGAGAGAGAACATTATTAGTTACTACACAAGAATGTGCAGGAATCAATTTGATCTGTACTAAAAGAAGCTACAAAATTGTTCTACTATCGTTTCATTCCAATACATGTGAATTGATTTGTAAGAGCTGTCAATCACTGCATTAAAGTTTCACATCTTGTAAACCGGGAGATGAAACTCTTCATTTAGACTGGCCTAACTGTGCTTTTGGCAAGTTTCTTGCCAACTAAACAAGGCCCTAGTTTAATTTATTTCCCCTTGGTCAGGTTCCCTATGCAAACACGTCTTTTGTCTCTCCATGCAATTGTACATCGCTCAACGTGGCTGCAGTCCAAGCTTAGATCCCCTTCTCTGTTGCTTCCCATCCCGAGTATTCTTGTCTGGTAATGGGCTCTTGACTACATATGGGCATTTTTGGCAACTGACAACATCGACTCGATCACCTAGCCACTGCATATAGAGTCTAGCAAGCTCAAGGTCAATGGACCATATACGCAGCTCTTATATAACAAATTTGCGTTGGGTGGCCATGTATGTAATCCAAAAGGATATATAGGACCAAGACATGATCCATTGGTACGTCTTGAGTTAATTGTTGTGGTTGACCGGACTCCTACCTGCCACGAAAACAAAGAAACCAGTTCCATCAATCATCCTGATCGGTTCATTATGTTTCAGTCATTCAGTCAGACAGCCTTCACACAGCAATAAGATCCGGCGTGCTCAGGTAATGGATTAATGAGCCAATCAACAACTATATGTGTATATAATACGGAAGCAACCCACTGTGTGCAGAATGCAGCTCTCATTCAGATAGAGAAACCTGTTTGGAACAACTGCAAGATACAGCCGTTACACGTCGAGCATGCGCTTGCACAGACAACACACTTGAAGCCTTTTTTATCCGCTAGATGCCTTCTTTTCTGTTTTAAACTCTTGTTTTCATATGATCTGTCTGAATAGCCCTTGAAATGCATATTTCAAATCATTCATATATGTTCAGATAAGAGAAACATTTTACATTATAGTAAGTATATTGTTCTGGAGCAGAATTAATAGCTCCAGATTGGTCCCAAATTTTTCATGCACACTCCAGTGAATTGGAGATTGCAGTAATCTAATGCGAATAAAATCACTAAGTATTCCATCATCTAAAATGCTTCATCTTGCTCGGTCTCCTTTTCTCCAGTCCTGAGTAATAACTTTTTTTTTTGAGACGATAAAGTAGTTGTCCTGGAAATACTGAAAAAAATTTCAACATCTCACACGGTAAAATCCGTGAGAAGAAAGACAACAAGTTCTTCACAAAGCCAAAAACAGGAAACAACAGAGCTTTTTTTTTTTTTGAGGAAGTTGGGCGGTGAGGCATCTACCTAATTTTAATTAAAATTGCAAACTGTACAAATGCCAATGCAGGTTCAAAGACACGGGGCTTACAAAAGCAACAAAACAAAAAAAAAACAAGAGAAACAAGATACAAAAAAAGTAGAACAAAAAGCTACAATTAACAAAAGAGAAAATGTTGAACTAAAATAAAGACCATATGTGAAAAAAATCCTGAGAACCCCTAGACAGTTCTCAAATTGATGGTCCTCTTCCTAAAACTGAATAGATAGATGTGCAACTGGGAAAGTTCAGGCACATAAGAATTTTGCTCCCCCTATCCTAGGTAGCGAAAGTAAATTCTGTTTCAGAGTTTCGTTGGTAAGCCATGGATTACCTGTAAATCCGATTGTATCAACTATGTGTATGTCTATTGACCATTCTCTTCTACATAATGAAAAAACGACTATGTCCCCAATCTCGAAAAAGATCTATCTCAGATCCCATGCATGCAGCTTCATCATGGCATAGGCACAACTTGTTACTAAGATCATGTCCCTGTCATAGTAGATTTGGGGCGGCAAACCTAGGGCGATGGGAAATGGGGTGGCGGCGGACGGGTAGATGTGGGATTTGGGATGGGTGCGGAGTGCTAGGGCGGCCGCTGGTTAGGGCAAAGAAGTTTTCTCTATTTTTTAGCAAATAATGTATTTCTTTTCGGTAGTGAGCGCCAACACCGAAACTGAGAGCGCGAACGCCAAAAATGAGAGCGCAAAACCCAAAACAGAGACCGCAAATGCCAAAATGGAGATTTCGTCTGAATTTTTCTGTACATGTATTCTTTTGTGTGTGCGTTTTCTAAAGACCCGACAAAATAATTAACATTTTCTTGTGTGTCTCCAATTTTTCTGTGTGTGAATTGTCACGCACAGAAAAAAATATATCATTTAAATGTGTGAATTGTTACGCACAAAAAAATTATATCATTTTTCTTTGTGTTTTTTAATTTTTCTGTGTGTTTTCTAAAAGCACTCAAAAAATGTAATTTTTCTGTGTGTTTTGAGAAAAAAACACACAGAAAAATGAAACACGCCTTCGAGAACAAATCGATTTTTCAGTAGTGTGAAGCAACGAACAAGGGTACCAACAGAAAGTCCCGTGCCATGCGTCGAGCTCCTCTGCTACGTTTGTCAATGAGCCGCTGCATCCAGAGGAACCCTCTCTTTGTCAAGTGCCATTATATTGGAACCACTCGGTGTCCATGCAGCACCAGTGTGGCATTGGTATGCTAACGGTACATTACTCTTTCTGGCACTTGTTTGGAGCCCTCTCTACATTATGCATCGGATGGTTCTGCTTCAGCTTGCACCAGAAGGACAAGCACCATGAAAACTAGATCTTGCAGCTCACTAGTGTTCGCCATCCTCATCTGGCCAGCAATTCTGGGGACCAGGCACCGAGAGGCTTCATACAATGGATCTGCAGTGTGAACGAGCCCCAGCTACAGTGAAAACAGCCTGGAACAGGCAAATAAAGCTCAATCTTACATCCCATTCTCTGATGTTTCCCAACCCTAGTATTGCGCTGTGTGTGTGTGTTGTGTGTGTGTGTGTTCATAGAGTAGTTGGCATCATCCATCTGCTACTATATATAGTATCTAGCACATACACGCTAGCTCACCGGTAGGGGACCTTATGCTTCTTATATAGTCAAGGGGACAAAATCAAGTTTGGCCTTGGTCTTATATAGTCCAGGAAGAAAGAACCAAGACACATATGGCTCATTGCTATTGACTTAATATTTATTATTCAAGGGGCACGTAGCTACCATGAAGACAAAGGCAAACGATAGTAAATAGGAGTATTAGTATTTAGTATTCTAATTCATTTTAGCTCAGCTGAGTTTGTTTCATTCATTCTTTCTCGTTAGTTGAACCTTCACACAACAAAGCTATCGTGTGACAAGGCGGCCAATCTTTTGGTGCACCAATGAGCCATCTCACCTTATACACAGCACAACGTGTGTAGTGCCATTAATTCAGCAACAAGGTGCACTACTTAGGGAATGCACCGTGTCCTAACATCGAACCAAGACTGACACCAGCTCAGCTGAAAATCGATCTTGCGGATGGTTTGTTCTTTCCAGTGTAAGCATCGGTTAATGGGGTCCATGAAACAATTAAAAATATGCACTTTCCTTACTTCATCGGTTAATGAGTTAAACCGAAAACAATAACCACTTTTGCTCTCGATTTGAAGACACACTAGACCTGCTGTTGGAAGGGACAACAGCTGCAGCGTGCCCAATAATTGGGCATACTCTCCTTGAGAGGCAGTTTATGGCAGTACAAAGAATATATATAATTTATATTTTCAGGTGCCTGATAAACCTTGCAGTTTATGGGCATACTCTCTCCCCACTGCCATCCCAAACCTTCCACCACAGTGCGCCTTCTCCAATGGATCCATGATCTTTTCTAGCATTGGCCACCCTTTTGTGTGGAGCCGACAAGGATAATCCCCTAGCAGAGTGCAACGGCGGAGCCAGGGGAGGGCCAGTGGGGGCCATGGCCCCACAAAATCTTCACTAGAAAAATTAGTAACTATTGTGTATTTGTGCTTGTGTCTAATACGGCCCATGAAGCAACAGCCCATGTACGTACGAGCCCTAGTCTGTTACGTGACATACAACAGTTCCAGCCTTCCACGATCGCAATTCACGATTGTGATTCTTCTGGCTGCTGCCACAGCGCCGCTGCGCCTCCCGTAAAAATCTCCTAAATGAAATATTAAGAGGATTAGAGGACAGAACTTTGGAAACCGTTGCATGTCGGTCCCTTGTTATATTATATAGTCTCGGATATCTAAGTTTGAGTGGCTTATCACCTAACCAAGTATCATCCCAGAACCTTGTTGTCATACCCGGTTTTAAGAACAAAACCAGATACACACCATATGTGAGCCCAGGAAGTCAAATCTCACATATAGTTACAATTAAAGGGAATATCAAAACATAATGCTTAATATATAACGAACTTAATACAAGAAGATAACATCAAAGCGCGAACAACGGAAAGACACTCCGATCTTGGGATGAAGCCTCCACGCCACAGGGACAAACTGACTGGTTTATCACAAGCCTGATTTCTTCAGAACTCTAGTAATCTAGCAACATCCTGGTTTGAGTGGGAAATTGCAAAAGTGAGTCCATGTCGAACTCAGCAAATATAACATGGGGTTATGAAGCTCAAAGGCTGACACTGGTTTAACTGCGGTAAGCATTTTAGTAAGTCAAATTTTAGCATTAATTAAGCAAGAAGTTGTGCTTAAGCCCCGATTAACCCACATCATAAATAAGAGCAACATATGTCATCAAGTCTCCACCATCATCACCAACATCATCCTCCAGGTCCAGATCCATCATCATCTTAAATCCATGTGTCAACATCATCCAGTGAACCACTATTCCTTGAGTTTTCCGGGCCGCTCGTGACCGTGAGCACGGCTGTTATAACAGTTTATACTTTGTGCAGAGGTGTACACTTTCACTGTGAGTCGTGCTTTCCAAATGCATGGGTTAATTAGGCCCAAACACAAGAAACCACTATGAAGCCTTTCAAAGGTTTTTCTAAATTGTTAAGGCCGCTAAGGATTCCCTTGTTGGACTGGTAGGATCCTCCCTCCAAGGTGTGACTAACAAACTACCAATAAACCAAGGTGCACCCCCTTGGCAGGCCAGGATCAAACCAATTGTAGCCCCTCTTGCGCCTTTCGGGAACCTCAACAAGATAGAGAAGGTCCTTTGATCAACTAAAGCCAGAGCCATATAGCCCCCACAGCTGTACTATAAGTCCCAGCTTTTGCCAAAGGATTAGTCCTTATGGAGAGCCAAGTGCATCATGTAAAAGCATGAGCTCTTGCCCTATGGTCCATGGTAAACATCATCTCATACAAACCATTATATATATCATAGTCATCATTAGATCATGTTTATTTAAAGTTGAGCACTAGCAAAAATTACTACCCATATGCAAACATCCCCATAGGCAACAAGGTACAAGATAACAATAACTATGGTATAATCTCTAAGTTTGTCAAGGTGGACACATGCACATGAATTATATGATTATAAAGTGTATAGGTAACAAGGATAGTCCCATGCTATACTTGCCTTAAACTCAGATTCCTTCTTATTTAATTCTTCAAAGAACTCCTGAGGATCCTGATCTTCAAATAATTTCTGATCTTTCACGAACTGCTCACCGTCTACAAGATCACCAATTTCTCTTCTTCTAGGCCACCAACATAAATCTCACCGACTGGACATCGTCATAAAGCACCACACAAGCATCCGAGAAATCATACACAAAGCAAACAATAGAACTATATTAGAACATTACACCAACAGTATGAAAACAACATAAAAGGGTGATAAAACAAATCTACGTCTCACTACGATCACACAGATGCGAAGATCACGAAAATCGAAGCTAGAACGTGAAAGTTACGAATTAAACAAGATTTCCTTTAGTAAAACAAATTAAATCAAACTTTAAATTTGAAAAGTTCAAACCACAGTTAAAATCACTACTAACATGAAGTTTACGTCGCTATGAACCTAACGCAACGTGAACGGGTCAAAACGGATTTAGAACGAATAAGTTATGGCCAAAACAAGGTTCTAGGGGCATATCTGTGAGGGTCCAGGGCCTAGATTGTGATTAACCATAGCCACCGGGGGCTAACTCGCAAAAAAGACGCAGTCGGGGGCTCTTCTCTAATTACTTTTGAACTGATCCGGACTCGAGCAAAACAGGAAAACTACGGTGGTCTTTTTCTCGCAAAACAGCTTGGGCCGACCGACTATTGACCGCGGCCGACGCCGTCTATGCCGACGATGGCGACGACGTGGCATCTCGCGTGGCTGCCACGCGAGCTGATGACTGGGCAGTGTTGACCGCACCGACCGTAAGCGTGATCTAATCTGGACCCTCCGTTTTCGATCGGACGACTGACAAGGACCGTGGCGTTCGCCGCCGGAGCGGCGCCGGCTGTGCGGCGGCGCATCGCCGAGTCGGCGGTGAACTCGCCGGAGTCGGTGGTGAACTCGCCGGAGTTCGTCCGGATTGACGCCCGTGAATCGCTGGGCACACCAAGGGCACGGGGAGCGAGCTTGACCTCGCGAACTCGGTTAGCGCGACGGGGGCGACGGAGGCTGGTCGGGACGGCAAATCGCCGACAACGGCGGCGGCCGCCTTGCCGGCGCCGAAGCGCAACGGGCGCTCGGGCAGCGCTTTGCCCACGCCGTTTGTGCGAAGCAGCGTGGCGCTGGATCTTTGCGGACGCGATGCGCCGCGACTGCCGCGGCGGCGAAGCGGCCGGAGGCGCGGATCGACGCGGCGGCGCTGGCTAGCGGCGCGGCGGCGACGCCATGGCCGTGAGTAGCGGCGCAAAGGGGGAGGGACAGGAGGACCACGCTGGCACCGGGCTGGTTCCTTACCACGCAGCGGGGCTCGGGACGGGTTCTCGATGACGGGGGTGCACCGGTGAGGGAGATCGACGGCGGTGGCGCACCGAGCTCGAGGTGGCGGCGATTAGGGTTAGGGTTTCCTGCTCGGATGGCGGCGGTCTCGAGCTAGGGTTCCAAGGGAGGCACAGTGGGCGCGGCACGCCCCTTTATAGCGCCAGCGGGTGATCCTCGGGCGAGCGCGGGTGGGTGCGGGCCCACGGACGCGAGGGCGGCAGGGCGGCGCGGCTCGGTCGCACTTGGAGTCCGACCGAGGTGGGAGACGACACCGAAGGCCGACAAACGGGCCCTAGCCGGGCGGAGAGTGCGGGCGCAGCCGGGCTTCTCGCTGCCGGGCTAGCCGGGCCAAGCCCAAGGGCGAGCGTGGCGCTGGAAGCAGCCAGGCCGGCCGCCGGCTGGCTGCACAAGACCGCTACGCTGGCCGGGGGGCTGGGATGGGCCAAAAGCCAAGGAAGGAAAAGGAAATGCTTTTCTTTTATAAAATTTCATTTCCAAAGCCAATTTCAAAAGAGGCAAAATTTGGGGTGTCACACTTGTGCCATCTTGAATTATGAAGCAGCCCTTAGCAAGCACCTCATCTTTAATATGCATGAGGACTCTCCAGAAATGAGAGTCATTTGGTTTGGCAGACACTTTGGTTGGGGTCTTGGAATTTAGGTATTTGTTCCTTAGCAAGGATTACCATGTACCAGTGTTTATAAGATTGACAATCCATTTGGCCAATAAACATTTGTTTTGTAGATATAAATCTGTAATTCCAAGACCACCCTGATCGTTAGGGCGACATAGGATATCCTACTTGGCAAGTCTATATTTATGTTTTCCTGTAGACCCTTGCCAGAAGAATCTTGATTTGAATTTGTCAAGATTTTTGAGGACACCTTTTGGGACCTCAAAGAAAGACATCATGAACATTGGGAGACTATTTAAGACAGAGTTTAACATAACAAGTCTCCCCCCATAGGGTAGGTATTTAGCTTTCCAACATAAAAGCTTTTGTTCAAAGTGTTGTTCCACCTTTCTCCATTCAGAATTTAGGAGTTGTCTATGATGCATTGGGATACCTAAATATCTAAAAGGGTATGCCCCTATGTTCCAACCAAAGAGTGTTGTATAATAAAGTTCCATCTCTTTGGCAGCACCATAACAGAACATTTCACTTTTGTGGTAATTAATCTTTAGACTAGATAAATGTTCAAAAACACATAGCAAGAGTTTCAAATTTTTTGCTTGCTCTGGGTCATGGTCTAAAAAGATAATGGTGTCATCGGCGTATTGTAAAATTGATAAACCATCATCAATTAGGTGAGGGATAATCCCACTTATTTATCCATCAGCCTTTGCTCTATTAATGAGAAGAGCAAGCATATCGGCCATGATGTTAAATAAGATGGGTGACATAGGATCACCTTTTCTAAGGCCACGTTTGGTTTGGAAATAAGGGCCTATGTCATCATTGACTTTCACCCCTACACTACCTCCCGTGACCATACTGTGAACCCATCTACACCATTTGGGAGAGAAACCTTCATGCGTAAGGTTTTTTGTAGGAAGGACCATTTGACCTTGTCATAGGCCTTTTCAAAATCAATTTTGAGAATGATGTCATTCCTTTTCTTAGTATGTAATTCATGGATAGTTTCGTGTAGAATAACTAATCCTTCAGCTGCATGCGCAAGTGACTTGGGAGTTATGCTTCATTTTTTTGGTTGCCCATGGTACAAACCGAAAACAATAACCACTTTTGCTCTCGATTTGAAGACACACTGGACCTGCTCTTAGAAGGGACAACAGCTGCAGCGTGCCCAATAATTGGGCATACTCTCCTTGAGAGGCAGTTTATGGCAGTACAAAGAATATATATAATTTAAATTTTCGGGTGCCCGATAAACCTTGCAGTTTATGGACATACTCTCTCCCCACTGCCATCCCAAACCTTCCACCACAGATCCATGATCTTATCTAGCATTGGCCACCCTTCTGTGTGGAGCCGACAAGGATAATCCCCTCGCAGAGTGCAACGGCGAAGCCAGGGGAGGGCCAGTGGGGGCCATGGCCCCACCCAATCTTCACTAGAAAAATTAGTAACTATTGTGTATTTGTGCTTGTGTATAATACGGCCCATGAAGCAACAGCCCATGTACGTATGAGTCCTAGTCTGTTACGTGACGTACAACAGTTCAAGCCTTCCACGATCGCAATTCACGATTGTGATCTTCTGGCTGCTGCCACAGCGCCGCCGCGCTTGCCGTAAAGAAACACAGCGACCATATCCCGCGAAAGGGAGTCAGGAGCGACTAGACACAAATGATAAACGAGTTAGGGTTACAGAGATGGTGGGGAGTTAGTGTGTTAGGGAGTTATGACGATCGATGAGCGAGGGGGCCTACCATGTTTCGTAGGTGTTCGGCCCAAAAAAAAGGAATGATGTGGGGCTGGCAGTGTGATGCCGGTTCATCGGGAAGAGTCATATATTGCGATCACATATCTAGTTTTCAGCCACTCGTTTTGGTAAAACGCGTCACTACTAATGTCCCCTATTATCAGTGACATAATTAGTTGGCAAGAGTCAGTGATATGTATGTGGACTTATCAGTGACTCGTCTTTCTAAAACCCATCACTGACAACAGCCTCTGCAATTAGAGATGTGTCACTTGAAAGACACATCACTGACAACAGCATCTGCAATTAGTGATGTATCACTTGGGGATGAATCACTGATAACTTGTCATTAGTGAATTGTTTTGTTTCCTGGACAAGGGCAACAGAGCAACAAATATTACCTTTTTGAGACGTTTCATGGAGTCACTAATTAAAGTGTCTCTTTTGTGCGGTTTTGGCATATATAGTGAAATTTGCGTCCTCTACGCGCCTAGTCAGCTCCAAACAATGGGATGCTGCTAGTCTGCCACCATGTCTACAATAATCTGAACCAGACTGGGGTATATGGGGATTTTTTGTGAAATTTTGCCCTTTTCAAAAGAAATTTCAAATGCATCCCCGTTTTGAAAATATTTGCATCAGGTATCCCTTTTTGTCGCGCCGGCGGACCCGGCGCGATATTTACACTATGTCGCGCCACATGCATTGGCGTGACAAGGTACGGCATTATTCCACGGCGTCTCCGACGTGGAAAAGCTGTCGCGCCAATGCATGTGGCGCGATGGGGAGAATCTCGCCGCGCCACCGGGATTGGCGCGACGAGACTGAAATTTTGCAAAAATCATAACTCTCTCATACGACATCGGATGAAGACGATTTTTATATGAAAATTGTAGCTCTCGACGAGATCTACAACGTTCTAGTTTTGAGTTTTTTCATTTGACAAAGTTAAGGTCAATGTGCATTACCTTGTCACGCCAATGCATGTGGCGCGACATAGTGTAAATATCGCGCCGGGCCCGCCGGCGCGACAAAAACGGATACCTGATGTAAATATTTTCAAAAACGGGGATGCATTTGAAATTTCTTTTGAAAAAGGGCAAAATTTCACAAAAAGGCCGGTATATGGCTGGTCACCCTGAATGTGCGGGCAAGTACTATTCTCCAACGGCTAGATTACTGAATGAAAATCTTTCACTGTTTGGATAAGTAATGACTTCAGTAACCTGTGAATGAAAATCTGTCAGGCGCTAATTAAACAATCAAACAAGGAGTTTTTTTTTTGACTTTGGCGGGAAATATTTTACTGCCTAGGCCACCCATGCCACCCTGTTGGAACCATACACCCAAGGACTCACGAGTGTTTGCCTTGTGTCACAAAAAGTGCCTCTTGTTGAAAAAGTAAAAACACAAAATTTAAAAACAAGAATAAACTAAAATATAGTGGCTCTTTATCTAATCAAACTGTCCATTTGAAATAGAACACAAAGCTTCACTCCTTCCAAAATGACACAATACTTGAAATTAACCAACACAAACCCATATCCAAAAGTATACAGTTGGCTGGAATATATGTCGGACTACGTACCATACCCTCGAGGGACAAAGGTCCCATCTCCTGACATTATTGACCAGCATTTCACTACAATTTAAATTTTTTAACAGCAGGTCGAATCAATGTAAACCAGGCTAGATATGATATTTGTTTTACAGCAGAATCAATTTTAAAAACAAAAATCAGAGTACAATTACAACTTTAGGATCCACACAATTTGCTAGTTATGTTAGTGTTCTATCTAGCTTCAAAAAAAAATAGAGCACACATACAAATTTGGGAGAGATGGCAAACAATCAATAAGAAACAGACCACCCGGTCGTGTAAAAACATAGAATTAATTATGAATCTTCGCTCACTACTACACAAACGAGGTCTATCCTCGGATGCAAAATACACTAGGATTGTGAATCTCAACGAGAACCGGGATAAAGCTTCATTTCTCCGTGTTCACGCCAACAACCGACTAAAGGTCCGTGAGGCGATGCGCCCCAAGGCACTCAACCAGGACTAAAGGTCTCCAACAGTGGACTAAAACCATTACTCCCGGTTATAGAGTAGAACTGGGAGTACTAGTTTCGTGGTTTCTCCGTTTACATCTTACAACCGGGACTAAACGTTTTAATTTTTTTTTTCGTATGCGTACTAGCAACGCCCTTTTTCCACATAAGACCCCGTGAGTTTCTCCTTCTTCCCACCTGCGTCCTTAGCATGACATGTAGGAAAGCGTATATAAGGAAATATGTTTTCCCTTAATTACATATTTGCCATTCCGATTATAATGCTTATAACTATTGTGTTTTAAATCCGATTCGATTCATTCTAGTTCTATTAGCTTCGTGTTTAACTCTAATACACGCTTGTGTCATTCTTTAAACTAATTATAAGTGTTAAAATTTGAGTTTGATTTAATAAATTTAGAATTAACTAATAATATTTGGTCGCATGCGGAACGTAGAAAAATATAGTAATTCAAAAATGGCTTAAAAACCTAGGATTTTGCGTGGGGCCATATTTTGGGTGTAATTGACCACCAAAAAAAATTGAGGAAGTTTGGACATAAGCGGAGCAGACGTGCTTTATAGTGGTATATGGAACCCTATCCTTACACTTAGGTTTCTCATGGTTGTGTGGTCGGTGCGCTTTCCAGAGTGCTATCTCGCCTCAAACTTTTTCTCGAGGCGCCTACATGGCATGTGTGAAGGCGCCGACAAGTTTGAGAATTTTTCTGTAATTGTTTGGTACTTTTCTCTAATTATTTTAATTACCGCGCGACTTCCCCAATAAATGTACGTTGAACTGCGACCACCCCGAAAAAGACCAAACGGTGCCAAACTTTGTCGAAAGGTCTCTTGTGCCCTAGGAGGCAAAACTTGTGGAGGCCGGTGCGGAATTATTTTGTTTTCAAAGTGTAATTCACCATATTTGTCGCACGCGGCACGTAGAAAAATACAATAAATCCAAAAATGGCTAAAAAACCCCTAGAATTTTGCATGGGGCCATATTTTGGGTGTAAATGACCACAAAAAAAATTTGAGAAAGTTTCAAGTTAGGCAAAGCAGACGTTCTTCACAGTGGTATACTCAACCTTTCACGAACTCTATGCTCACACTTAGGTTTCTCATGGTTGTGTGGTCAGTGCGCTTTGCAGTGTGCTTTCGGCCTCAAATTTTTTCTGAGGTGTCTACATGTCATGTGTGAAGGCACCGCCAAGTTTGAGAATTTTCTGTAATTGTTTGGTACTTTTCTCTAATTATTTTAATTACCGCGCGACTTCTCCCTAAAATGTACGTTGAACTATGACCACCCCCCGAAAAGACCTGAAACGGTGCCAAACTTTGCCGCAAAGGTCTCTTATGCCCTAGGAGGCAAAACTTGTGGAGGCCGGTCTGCGGAATTATTTTGTTTTCAAAGTATAATTCACCATATTTATTTGCACGCGACGACGTAGAAAAATACAAGAAATCCAAAAATGGCTGAAAAAATTTAGGATTTTGCGTGGGGCCATATTTTGGGTGTAAATAACCACAAAAATTTTTTTAGGAAGTTTGGAGTTAGGCGGAGCAGACGTGCTTCACCGTGGTATACTCAACCTTTCACCGAACCTTATCCTTACACTTAGGTTTCTCGTGGTTGTGTGGCCCGTGTGTGCTTTTGCAAAGTGTGCTATTGGCCTCAAACTTTTTATGACACGCCTACATGGCATGTGTGAAGGCACCGCCAAGTTTGAGAATTTTCTTGAATTGTTTGGTACTTTTTTGACGCCTCAAACCTGGGATTTTGCATTAAAGAAACTATAAAATACATATCTACATAAAAATACATGAAACTATAAAATACATATTTTTCATTTGTACATTAAATAAATACAAAATGTAACATACATTTTTCAAAAATTACCCAGTTAATAATTTATTGCGCAATTAACAAAGGTTTACTATATACATAAATAGAATGTATAAATAAAAATTTAAACTGTGGTAGTATGAGCCGGAAATAAAATTCAGCACCTTTAGTCCCGGTTGTCCTTAAGGCCCGGGACTAAAGGCCAAAAATTTCACTTTGCCGCAAGCCAGCGCCAAAATTACCTTTAGTCCCGCTTGTCCTTAAGGCCCGGAACTAAAGGCCCAAAATTTCAATATGCCGCCCAGGCCCGCGCCAAAAATTAGGTTTATTCCCGGCGTAGTCAAGACCCGGGGTTAAAGGCTTGGAGAGTCGTCCCGGTGATTCCCTATAACCGGGACAAAGAGGGGTTGTATATCTACATGCCGTCCCGATCCACATCTTCTTCCATCGCCGCATCCACATCTTCTTCCAGCTTCTGCCTGCGCCGATGCTTCATGCGCGCATGGTGGAGCTATTCTCGGTGTCTCACCACGACGGACCTATCGATCTACTTGCCCCGGCCTGCAAATTAAGTAAGTCAGATAGGGTTTTCTATACTAGCTGCTGCTGCCTCATGATTAGCCTTACCGATGATTGATGAAGAATATGGATTGAAATTAACAGTGGATGGAGTGCCGCCGATGGACCTTCCGAGTCCCTCACCCTCACCATTGATGCCGTCGCCGTCGCCATCGCCATCGCCATCTCCAGCTTCGGGGTATGCACTTTTATTTTCGATCAGTTTGCCCTCTTCCTGCTATCAAATTGGTGCGGTAGTATAATTCTATATTCAGTTCGATCGTATCTGATCAACTATGCACATCTGGTTTTGTTTTTTTGCAGCAGGATGGCCATGATTAACTAATAGCGAAGTTATAATTCTGAAGAACAAATAAATTCGCTGGCAGTTGCAGATTAGCATGTGCGTCATAAGCTGAGAGCATGTGTGCCCTCGCTAGTTTCAGTTCGTTTGTCTTCTATATATTACATAGTTTGCTTGATTCTTGAGATGGCTATATTTTATTTGCAGTTTTCGGCTAGGATTTTTTAGTAAAGAGAACATTAAGGTTCAATGCATGTAGCTATGGCGTCAGCCTATGGACGTGTAAATTATTGTGGATATGTCATAATGAGTTGGAATAAATATAAATATGTATGTTGTATATTATTTGTGTATGCATCGATCTATTTGAAACTTTTCGAATCGCTACAGCGTATACATGGCATTGGCATCGTAGAATCGAATTCGAAAACCAATTTAATTTTAAAAAGAAAATGAATCAACAACCAAAAAAGAGTAGCAAAAGAAAAAAAAAAGCCCCTATTGTTTGTCCCGGTTCTAGATAACAACCGGGACAAAATGAGATGACCACGTGGCTGGTACAATATGCAAAAACCCCCCTATTTTTGTCCCAGGTGGTGTCTACAACCGGGACTAATGCTCTGATCACGTGGCTGCCAAAATGCAAAAGCCCCCTCCATTATTGTCCCGGTGTAGTGTAGAACCGACAAACCCTTAGGTTTATCCCCGGTTCTAGTGCTACAGTGCAATGTTTAGTCCCGGGACCGTAACCCCGGTTACATAACCGGGACAAATGCCCATGGTAAACCGGGGATAGACCTCTATCCTGTACTAGTGGCTATACCTGAGATTGGCTTGGGTACTGTTTGGATTCCAGGCGTTTAGCAGGGCTACTAGAGTATTGATCTACAACTAGGTACAGTAGACTTGCACGTCATTTCTTCGATCCAAAACAGAGAACTCCTGATTCCTTGACTTTGCATTGGTGCAGGAACAGAGCGCCAAGTGTGATGGGACATGCACGATGTTGAGGAAATCTGCCCACCAGCACCAATCGCGTTTTTGGTGATAGCCGTGGCCTTTTCTCCCATTGCCCCCAAACCACATGATCCTTGCTAGCATGCATAATACAATGCTCACAACAGTTCCATGCACTGAAAGTTCAAACCCCATTCACTGATGTTTTCCAATCCTTGAATCCCACTATCGAGGTCTGAATGTTTTGTGGCCATTTCTAAATGTATCGTTGGCAAGGTGGATGGACCTATATATAGAAAGCTTAGTATGCGTATATATCAAGCACACCCTCAAATGTGAAGGGATAAATGACTCTCTTGTAGTCAACGACCATGGCCAGCTTATTTTTCTGCACTGTTTTCATTTGCCCACATGCATGGTAGCTGTGTGCGCCGATGATGTACAATGTCAATTTACTCAGTTTTCATTCATCCAAAGTAGCTCAGGATTTTTCAGAGGTTAAAGTTGGGTGTTGTATAGTTCATATGTAAACTCCATGTGCATCTATACTCACCCGCCACGCCAGGATTCAATGACATTCCAAGACCCAGATAACGATCCATGTACATACTATTCTCCAATGCCAAGGTTAATGCTTTGTTTCTCTGCTTTTTCTAGAGTCTAATTTCCCGTCGTGGCGGTAGTGTTTTAAAACATTATTACTCAGAGAACAAGTAATAATGATTTTTAGTGAGATATATAGTTATGCTTGAAAGACTGCTCTTACACAATGGAGATGTTAAACATCTTTATTTTTTGGGTAAACTTCAGGGGAGACCAAAATCAATCCCCACCTACGTTTCCATTCCACAGATGCCCTGGAGAAAATGTTGAACATCTCACTTGCTAAAACTGGGAAGAAGAAGCAGAGAACAAGTGCTGCACGAAAAGGAAACTGCAAAACACTCACCGGCACCCGGTGCTCAGGTGGTGAACACGACAAGAAGCGTGCACCCACACCTAGCCTGATGCATGGTCGACTAGAATTCTTATTTTTTGTGAAGGAAAAAAGCATTATAATGAATCAAGTAAGGTTTTACAATCCAGAGTACAGTTGCATTCTAGCAAAATTGACGCAACCGATTAGCTAGATGTGCAAGTTCACACGGACAAGAATTCTGCTACCCACGGTATCTTAGCAAATGCCTAACTCTTCAACCTTTGCACCACCATCGATCAGAGCTTCTCTGATGATGGTCAGTGCTACCAGTGATCTGTATGTGCCCCATGCATGCAACTTCATCAATCAGGGTACAGGCACAACCCGTTTCTAAGACCTGGTCACTGTCAGGTCAGGGTCACACTTGTGGCAGGGACGGACAACGAGCGCACCAGCGAACAGTTAAGATCTAGTGAGCAAAGCTCCTATGTTTGTCATATATGTTCTCCTTCATGGTTAGCTATGCATGATCCGTTAGGCGTGTGTTCGTTTTTAAGTAATATGTGCGGCGCGTCAGCATCTGGTAGGCAAAGTCACCTACACATGCCTAGCTGCTACATGTAGTATCTAGCACACTATATCTCATGGGCAAGGGTCCTTTTATCTGTTATATTTTCAGGGAGCAAAATCGGATGACCATATGATAGTTGAGGGACATACTACGTTATAGAGCTCATTCGAGCTAATAACTACTAACTGCCTGTGTAGCCTAGGCTTGATGATCTGTGCTGGTCACAGGCCGCCTGGGTCCGATCACACTTGCTACATCCGGCATCCTTCATTTTCATCGCATTGGGCGCTGATCCTATCCTTTTGGGCAGCTAGGTATATATGTAGTGCATTCAAGCGCAGCGGCGAGATGCCTTGCTGATGACCAGATGATTCTCTAGATCAAAGAGTCCATGGACAGGTATGCACGTTACACCACCAGTGCAAATGAACAGACCCACAGAACTAATTACATAACCTGAAGAATTCAGTCCGTCAAAAAAAGAAACCATGTCGGCGAGTAATGGCAAAGCACTGCAGAATACTGGTACATCAAAACAACAATAAAAATTTCCCTTTCCTCAGGTTGGAAATGGCGTAGTTGCACGGCACATGCACACTATTTAGGAAATCCACCCACCAACATGAATCACGTCGGAGGGGATAGCTGACGGACTTTGTCCCTTTGCCCAAATATTTCTTCATTTCCATGAGTCATACAATGCTCACAACAGCTGCATGCCTTTCATGTTCGAATCCCATTCGTTGATGTCTCCTAATCCCTAAATCCTCCCCAATTCTTAGTTTTCTTAATGTGTGTGGCCTTGGCTATATGGTTGTTTCGGACAAGGTTGAACGTTGAAGGGCCTCTAGCTAGCTTATATAGCACAAGCGTTAAGGTACTACATAATGGCTCCTTCTCTTCCACCCAGTGGCCAGCATATTTGCATGCATTGCTATTTAGTTCCTCATGAATGGTAGGTGTGTGCGCCGTTGACGTATCACCGATCGCATCTGCCTGAGCCCATTGCCGCCCAGATAAGTTGACCCTTTCAGTTGCATCATGGGTATTTCGTCTCACATCAAAAATGCAATGAGATGACAACTAAACTCACTTATGGTATTCGTCCGGATAAATACAGTCACGTGGTATCCTCAACATGTCTATATGTACACTCATGATATATATTATATTATATACAGCTCTCTTACTACATAATCAAGAATTATATAAACGATTTCATCCTCTAAGATATATAAACGTCCAGGAGGATAACAGATCAATTTACAATGGTATGTGTCGATTTAATTGCCATTTCTAAGTTTAACGTGGCACATACCATGAAGACTAAAGCGATGGAGATCGCAGTGTATAAGTGTATTCTAGGTGCCTTTCACTAATGCTTAGTTAAGTTCGTTTTATTTGATAACAAGGTTCTTTGGGCTTGCTCGTTTCAACTAAATGTGTGTGCATGACCTCTTGAGCTCCCTCTGCCAGAAATCACTTCATCGAAGACAATGGCAGGCTGGCAGCAACACTACACGGCAGGAATATCGAGGGCAACCTGATACATATCCCACGCCATCATGACTGCCATGGCCACCGTTTGTTCACTTGACAAGTGAATAATGAAGGTGCAAGCAAAGGTAATTTTCATCCTAACCCAAAAATTTCGCTGTGCCTGCCACTAGTCCTCATTGAGCTTGTGGCGCTCTTAAAAGCCTGAATGGTACCTCCCCTGATGCCTCCCACTTCGATCGACCTCATTTGCTGATTGGATATCCTCATCAAATCATGACTCTCTCGTCCGTCCATAATGAACTATCACCTGTGCTATCTTTGTATCCATGTGGCAACCATATATATACAAGAAGAAATAATATGATGATGGAACAATGCTTCGCTTCTGTATATATATACATATACCCACAATTGTTTTACAAATGTACTTTTGGTACTCAAAAGTGACTGAACAATTCGTTAAGATAGATTTGAATGGAGAGGACTGATAGTACGTGAATATAATTTTCAAGGGGATCCAGATGTCACCTAGAAAGGGTGAATAGGTGATTATTAATTCTTTGTAATTTATTTATTTTTACAATAAAACCAATAACCCAAAAATTATCTTGTTTACAAAACCAGATCACCCAACATTTATAAAAGAAAGGAGCATAGTGATCCCTTTAGAATTCACGACTTCCTAATTATGTCAATGACGTCTACCTAGGAGTGTTTTCTCTAGAAAACAGGTAGAGCACCTGCATGGACTGGGATCGGCTCTAATTGACAGCAGTGCGAGATTGCACTGCAGGGCTGCATGGTGCGTGAAGCTTGAAAAGTGTGATCCGCGCTAAACCACGTAGATGTCTCAAGCCGTGATGAATGGTGTGTTTGCCTATCTACCTTTGGCGAGCATGTGGCACTCTTGTAGCCCTGAATTATACTTCCCGTGATGCCTCCTACTCCCATGTGTATGCTAACTTTTTGTTACTCTTCACAATTTGCTGCACTGGATTGAACCTATAACATACAACATGACTCGACCAGTGGACCAGCTAGCCAGCAGCCATCGCCTCTATATATATTCATGTGGCTAGGTAGAAATGGTTTCTCGACTGATGACAACATTGTTTTCTGGTGGGTTCTATAAAAAACTCAATGCAAATTATGATTAAACTAGTTCGCCAACCCGTGCTCTCGCACGGGTTAGAACTTAGCAGACACTAACTAATAAAATCTACTTATATTAAATATTACCCTTTTCCTAATGTTCTAGAATATGGCTATTATGTAATATATGGTCTCTAGTGAATTTAATAATCTCCCAATTATTGGTTTTTATGTATTTTTCATCCATATGCATCAGATTTTTTATTTACATAGCACCTCAATTTTCTCCAATATAAATTTAGTTGAAACATTTGTTTAAACTATGATGGCTTTAGCTGCAGTCTATTTTTTGACGACATGGTTCAAACTTTCTATTATTTTTCCAAAAGGTTATTAACTTTCTATTATTATTTTTTCCAAAAAAGGGCTCCTATTTATAATGGTGAATATAGTCATGGCTAACTACTTTTAGGCTCTTGTAGTATTTTTTAGGATTAATCCTTCTTTTAGCATGATGGCTAACTACTTTTAGGCTCTTGTAGTATATCTATTTAGTTGAAACATAAACTTAAATTATATAAACTATATTATCACAAGATACCAAAGAATAATATATTTCCACCAAGAAAACCAGTTATTTTATTTCACGTGATCAAGTCAATGGTCAAAAGTTTCCTCATCACAAAAATAATGTTAGACAGTCAGTTTTCAGTACGCACAGCAACACACAGCCACTTAGCACCTCATTGTATTCACCTGCGTGGACTAGGAAGGGCTCTCATTGACAGCAGTGAGATTGCACTCCAGGGTTGTCTCCTGCGTGAAGCTTGGACAGAGCAACCACTAAACCACATAGATGTGCTAGGCCCTGATGAATGGTGTGCTCGCCTTGTTATCTTAGACGAGCATTTGGCACTCTTGTATCCCTGAATGATACATTCCGTGATGGCTCCTACTCCCATGTGTATATATGGTAACGTTTTGTTACTCTCATCACAATTTTCTGCACTGGATAAACTTGAAATGCAACATGACTTGACCACAGTGGACCAGCCAGCAGCCACCGCCACTATATATATTCGTGTGGCTGGATTGATGACATTGTTGTCTCTTTATATATGTATATGTGTACCCACGTTTATAAGCTAGCTACCTCTCCTGTCTTGCTCCCATACATTCAGTTCATTGGGTACCCACGTTCATAGGACCCTTTGTAGAGTGTTTTTGTTTTCCGAGTGCCCGACGTTTATAAGCTAGCCACCTCTCGCTCCCATACGTCCATGGGATTGCATTCTGGGGAAAAAGTATATTAAACAACAAAGAATGGCTAAGCATCGGCTAAGGCAAACATTGAGAGAGGTTATCGCAAAAGATGAACAAGAGCCTAACAGCTGCAGAATATGAGATCTATCCATAATCCATGCACTAGACAACCATGTATGGAAGCCCATGTTCGGATCCAGAACTCGCCTTCACTTCATGTGCTTGTTTCTCAAGAGTTGCGGCAATTGCCGCTTCCACATATTTTTTAGATAATGGATAAGTCAAGAAACATCCGGCCTCTACATCCTTAGATGTACACAACCAAATTATTACAAGAGAACGAGTAACGAAAGCACAAGACAAGTCTCTAAATCAAATAAAAAGTACTAAAGCAAATGATAAACGTGCTTCCACCCTCTGTTGGAAACTTCCATAGTAATCACTTCTAGTTTGCTGCTAATTTGCGAGAGTGTGTTCTTGTCTTGTTCATCACGCTGTAACTGGGACTAGAAACACAACCAATAAGCTCCTCTGAAAATAACCTGTGACAACGAGAAAACTTTCATTTTGTTAAAGATAATGTGGTTACAACAGCGCCAGATGGCCCAGCATATAGCTGCAACACCAACCCAAATCAAGTTTCTAATCTTTTTATTCTAATTACTAAGCCAAGAACCAAACATATGGCTTATAGAAACAGGTTGATTAAGGCCAGTCGCATAAAAGATAATCCTCCAAACCGTTTTCGAATACGGACATATATATAGTTTCTTGCTTGTAGTCATAGCCAATCTAGCACCGTGTTCATAATGTTCGCAACAGCCAGCGTGCCTGTACCTGCATCGTTCAGCGGTCACTGGCTCACTGCCTTCCTTTCCTACTAGCAGATATGTTTGCACGAGCTTATGCGAAAATGATTGCACAAAGGCCATGTTCTGCGTTAAACATCTGCCCATCATCCAAATTCGCTCTGCTTGATTGCAAGCACTAGGAAAACCTAGAATGTTGTACCAAGTCAGGTTTGCTGACTCGTGCACTCACCCGTGGCTTACTGGAGCTGCACAATGAGTTTGACTAATAATCCCATTCGCTGATGTTTCCCAACCCCAGTACTGCTATCTACATATGCATGCTTGCTTTGTTGTATTGAGTATATCTTATCAACATTTGGCAACTTCAATCAATCGAGCTGCGTATCTCTAGCACACCCTCATATAATGTCAAGGGGCTAGGGCGTACAATTTTCACTAGGGTTGAGCCTATTGCCTTTGTGATGACTGATGACTGATCGAGGGGAGAATTCCGTGTTTTATATGTTTCAAGTGATGCTCAGTTTAATAGCTTCATTCATTTGTTTATTCATTCAGGTAGTTGAGGCTTCAAGCACAGAGGCTGGACTGCAAGATCGTGTAAGTAAACTCCACGTGCTGGGATTCAATGCAATTACTCAACCAATGGAGGATTGGGATTGGTGTAGAGCTGCATGTTGCCGCTGCCAGAAAGCTTTATCCCTTGCTCAACACCGCTCACAACTGCTGCTCCGCAACTTCAAATCCCATTACCCCCTGCTGTCAATGCGTTTTGTACTTTGTTTGTCAAGATTAATGGGCAGAATATCTAGCTGAAACGTGAAGGTCAAGGAAAGGAACCAATGGTTGTCGTCTGTCTGGAAATCAGTGATTAGGCGAGTTTCAAAGGGAATTTCGTATATGCATTTCATAGGTTGCCAATAAACATTTTTGATAACATTGCAACGTCAGGAGAAAGAACAGTCGAGTTTCATGTGGACTTGTGGATCGGTTTTCAACTCCAACTGAATCACATAGTTAAATGTCAATTAAACAATGGAATGAAAACATGCATTCAGGGTGGTCGTTTCATACATGTAAAATAACGATAGGAATGTCATGGTCTTAGGAGTACTGCTCATCCACTGTCAACTGCAAATGCCTACCAAGGTATTCAGTTTCGACCATTCAGTTCGGGATAGTTCAACAAGGTTGGGCGTTCTAGGTCGTGTAGACTCCAGGTGCCCCTCCTGATATCCATTTCTGGGATTTAATGGCATTCCACACACAATCTACCGTAACCCTGATATGGTTCATCCTATTGATATGCTGCCTAGCTCAACATTTCAACCAATATTTTGCTGTGTTTGCACCATGTCTGCATGGCCAGGGACAAGCGCAGAAAGTGCTCGCCTTCTCTATGCTCGGTTGTTGTCAGCTACTCAGCTATAGCGTGGAGTGGGAGCATGGGCAGATCCTCTCAGCAGCCACATCAGACAAGCTGCTGAGCTAATAAGTGAGCAGCTGTGCCTTGGGAATGAACTCATCTCGCGGCATTTGCATCACCATTGCACAAATGCAACATCAGTATGCCATGCATCGAGTCTCTGATGCACTCTCCTAATTAATGAAATACACATGACGTGTTCTAGAAAAAAAAAGTCTGGTGCACTCAATATCTTTCCTTCTAACTTGGAGCACTTTTCAAAACGGTTCATTGTCTTTGCTTCCTGCGTTCATAAGTGCCCCACGAATCACGATAGCTTCTATTGGAGCTTAGATCCCATTCTCTGATGTTTCCCAACCCCCACTGTTGTTATCTTCGTGCTTGTGGTCTTGACTGACTACATTAGCATTTGGCAACGTAAGATGGACCTATAGCTACTGTATGTAGTATATATATAGCCTGTTCAAGAGAATCAAGGATAAAATCGAGTTCATCAGCCTCATATGAAATCTGAAACGACAGGACTAGGACATCAATGCATGGGTCATTGGTCTTGAATTAATTTCCATTGTTGATGGGACACCTGCCAAACTTGGGTCATAGATATTATTAGGTTTTATGTTTCACCAATGCTCGCGGCTCGCCTTAACCTAGCTAATATCTTTTTTATCTCGACCGGGCCATTCACCCGTTTTTCATTAAGAGGAAGTCAAAACCCAAATGCGGTTACAAATGATGTCGAGAAGGCATCAACAAAGAGAAAAAGAAAGAAACGAAACAACTAAATCCAGAACCTAACATCTAGTGAATCTAGACAGGGAACCAGAACAGAGGGACACCAAATAGCAGGTACAGACTAGACTTATTACATTGCAAACCCATGTTGCGACCAAATCACCAACACTGGTGCCAAGCTTTGGAACCCTGCCGAAACCCAATCCTGCGCTTCCGACGCTAATGTGCAAGCCAAATTGTTGATAGTAGCAGCCTTGTTCCTGAACACCCTGGCGTTTCTCTCCTTCCAAATGATCCAGCAAGCCAAGAGGACGAACGCGTCGAACACCTTCCTGCCTTCCTTGTCGATGCGACGCCGCTGCCGCACCCACCACTCTGCAACGACAGCATTGCCAGAGGGGATCAAGGTCTGTAGGCCCGTCAAAGACAGCAGCACATACCACAGTTGCCTGGTCACAACGCATCCCAGGAACAAGTGATCGCAGGTCTCCGCTTCCTGGCCGCACAAGGCACACGCATCATCATCTTGCAATCCATGCCTGTGCCTAAGATCGCCCGTCCATAGCCTACGATGCAGCAGCAGCCAAAAGAAGAATCGCACTCTGGATGGCGCCTTGGTGCGCCAGAGTTCCTTGGCACCCGGCACAGAGGCCGCACCCATGAAGAAGGCCCGGTAGGCCGAGGAAGCAGAGTACACCCCATTGGCCGACCATTTCCAAATGAACCTGTCCGCCTGCGTCGGATCGAGGGCAACCTCGCGGACCAAACGCCAAACGCGTAGATATTGGCAAAGGACTTGCACCGTGGGCGCTCCGACAATGTCATGCACCCAGGCGTTCTGGTGCAGCGCGTCGCGGACTGTCCTCTTCTTCCCAGGACGCGATAGCGCGTGAAACAGGTCTGGGGCATAGGTGCATAATCGGCCTACTGACATCCACGAGTCAGTCCACATCAACACAGTTTTGCCGTCACCCAACCTAGCTGTGATACTCGCGTCTGCCATGGCATCGACCAGCTTGTCCGCGCTATGAGGCAGCGTGGCCCAAGGTGCCTCAGGGTTAGTTTTGCCAAACCAAACCCAACGCAATCTCAACGCTAGTCCAAAAACGTGCAAGTCAGGCACGCCCAGGCCCCCGAGGTCAGTCGGCCGGCAGACAACCGGCCACGCTAATTTGCACTTGCCGCCTACAGCCTTTGCTGTGCCCGACCAAATGAAGCCACGCCGATAACCATCAATCCGTCCAATAGCCCACCTAGAAAGGCAACAGCAAATAGCCATATGTGTGCTGACAGCAGAGATTGTTACCTTGGTGAGAAGGACCCTGCCGGCCTGGGTCATAAGGTCTGCTTTCCAAGTCGGAATCCTCGCGGCAACTGCATCGACCACAGCTTGCTCATCGACGCCGCAGCGCCCCCGACAAATGAGTGGCACACCTGTATCTACACGGGAACGGCGCAATGATCCCGGTGAAGGACTGCGACACAACTGCCATGTCCCCGTCGGAACACCTGATGGGCGATACCGCACACTTATCGAAGTTCGTTACCAACCCCGACGCCCCAGCGAACAGGTTCAAGATTGCGCTAACGCAGTTCAGGTCACTCTCCAGCGGCCTGACGAGCAGAACCAGGTCATCCGCGTACAACGAAGTCCTATGGCGAATGACATGCCCCGGGAGCGCTGTGAAGACCGATTGTGTGTCTGCTGCCCGGAAAAGCGCGTTAAGCACTTCCATGGCAATCACAAACAGCATGGGTGAGATAGGATCCCCCTGACGCAGGCCGCGCGCGTGCGAGATCCGCCGACCAACACGACCATTGACCATGACTCTGGTACTTGCTGTGGACAGCAACATTGCTAACCAGTTCGTCCATCTCCTCGGGAAACCGATGAACGACAACACCTCGAGGAGGAACGGCCACGCCACCGAGTCGAATGCCTTGGAGATGTCGATTTTGAGTAGAACCGTAGCATGTCCCTTAGCATGTAACCAACGGCATGCTAGCTGCACTGCCCTGAAGTTGTCATGGATCGACCTGCCCTTGATGAACGCGCTTTGGTTCGCAGCAACGATGTCAGGTAGTCGTGGCGCGAGCCTGCGTGCGAGACACTTAGCAAAGATCTTGCTAAAGCTATGCATTAAGCTTATCGGCCGGTAGTCCTTCAGAGTCTTCGGATCCTGACACTTCCGGAGCAGCACCATCACCGCGTCGTTCACTAGATACAGGCTCCTAGCATCCAACGACCATAGTGCATGAAATGCGGCAACGACGTCCGGCTTGACTACCTCCCATGCGACCTTGTAGAAGAGGCTTGTGAAACCATCCGGACCCGGAGCACGGTTCGACGGCAGCTCTTTGATGGTTTGCCAAATCTCATCTTCCGTGAAGCATGAATCAATGCCAACCAGGTTTAGACGAGGCATGAGGTCATCAAGGGCAATGGAATGCGTTCTGCTGAACGGCTTGCCGAGAATGTTATTGTAGTACTCATAGGCCAGCTCCAGCTTTTCACTTTCCTCAGTGCAGGACACACCCTCATGCTCGACCGCCGCAATGAAGTTTTTGCGGCTCCTGTGACAGGCCTGAAGGTGGAAGAAACGTGTGTTCGCGTCGCCCTCCCCCAAGTATCGAATCCTAGAACGACTTCGAGCAATTGTCCTGGACAGCGACGCGAGTCCCAGAGACCTCGCCTTTAGGTTCGACCGCAGCGTGCGTTCGGAGTCGGAGAGCGACCTGGTTTCCTGCGCCTTGTCCAACTGAGCGATGATCTCTCGCGCACCAAAGAGCTGCAACCTAACACTGCCAATGGACTGCAGGCTCCAGGCTTTCAACGCCTTAGCCGTCCGCCTGAGCTTAATGTCAAGGCGGCGACACGCATCAACCTCGACCGGCACCGGCTGCTCCCAGGCCGCGACCACTACATCCATGAAGCCTGGCATGCATGGCCAGAAAGCCTCAAATTTAAACCTGGGCGGTGCCCGCGCCGTGGCAGATAGGTTTAGCAGCAGCGGCGCATGGTCCGAACCATCAGTTGACAAAGCTCTCAAGTGGTGGTCCGGAAAGGTGTCGAGCCAAGACGCCGAGCCAAACGCTCTATCGATTCTCTCCAGCGTGGGGTTCTGTCTCTCATTGCTCCACGTGAATCTGCGACCATTTAAGTATAACTCGTCAAGGGACATGGCGTTCAGCGCACGTCTAAAACGTCGCATTGACGCTAGGTTTAGTCTATCGTTACTCTTGTCACAGGCCTGGTAGATTAGGTTGAAGTCCCCCCACATCAATAACATCCCTGGCGTCGCTGCCCTAACCGCAAGGAGTTCATCTAGGAACTCCTGTTTCTGCGCATCCACGACCAGACCATATACCGTGCATAAGGTCCAAGGCTCGCCCGCGTGGCCAACTGGGGTCAAATCGACCGTGATGGAGTAGGTGCGACAGTTACGTGCCGAAACTGCCCAGGACACACGCGACCACCCCACAATGATACCACCCGAAGCACCAACCGCAGGCAAACACACATAGTCAAATGCAGTTCCCATTAGATCACGAGCCCACTGGCTACTCAGTACAGCGATCTTGGTCTCGACCAGGCAAACTATGGACGCACGCTGCTGCACTACAAATTCCCTCACAGCATCGCGGCGTGCACGCATGTTTGCCCCGCGCACATTCCACAGGAATAAATGGTTTGCTAACATGGTAAACAATACAAACGACCGAGCCTGCAAGCACACTAAGCCTGGTTACCTGCACCTAGACGGCGCTTTTTGCCCCGTAGGAGAAACGCCTCCATAGCTTCTGTGTTAACATCCGCGAGCGGGCCGGTGAAGGCCACCTGCAGTTCGTCGAATGACACCGCATCGGCGTGCTCAGCTTCAACATCCATACCGATCTTCTTAAGGAGCACCATCCGTGCCTGGTCCTCCGGCTTGCGACGTCGTGAGGCGCTCTTGGCCGCCAAACGTGCGCTTCTCTTGGGCGCACTGGGCAGTTCACGAGGCCGCGTCTGCCTAAGTGTTGGAGTTGAGAGGATGGGCGGCTCGAGTTCCTTGGTGAAACAAGCGACGAACTCGTCAACCGACGGCGACGTGAATACAAACTTGTCCTGGGACACACATACATCACTTTGTGTAACCGGGTCCGTCACTGGTGGTGGCAAGGTCTCCATGACCCTATCCGAGTTCACGGGCACCGGATCAACACAATCAGCAGACTGCCCAACCGACGGCCCCGGAGCAGGGACGAGGCGGCCCGGCTGAATGAAGCCCAACTCTGTGTCAACACAGGCAGCCCACCAGTCATGGTTATGTCCATGCTGTGCCAACGACGTGCTGAGCCCCCCCTGCAGTAGCTGGGGAGCAACCAAGATGAAGCTGTTCACGAAGCCAGCATGGGAACCCCCCGAGTGTCGCGCGACCGGTAGCATGGGCGAGGCGAAGAGACAGGGCCTAGCAGTTGCAGGCGGCGTGGTGTGTCCAGCGCCGACCTCGGCTCGCCGCAGGCGCAGCGGGTGTCGCGGGTCACCGGCGCCCGATTTCCTCGCGCCTTCGCCCTCGGCAAGTCATCGAACGAATCACTAGGGTTGTATGGGGCGGTGTGCAGCTCCCATCTGTCATCCGCATGCACCGGTCCCGTGAACGACCAACCGAAAAACCGCTGGCACACCCACCGCCACGCCCCACCGACCGCTGTGGAGCGCTGACTTCCGCGCTTGCACACACGGAACCGAGACACGCCCACGCGCGCCAAGGTGTCGCGGGCCCGCGCCAAGTGGTCCCAAGGTTACCCGTCGTGGATAGGCAATCCGTCCTACCCGCGAGGGAAGCACGGCGGCGACGCCGGCCGTCGCCGGGATGGTACCTGTGATGCCAAGGGTCGGAACCGCCGAGGTGTCCCGGCCACCGCTCCGCGGAGATGGCCAGCACCCGGGGCGTCCTCGTGCTCGCCACCATCACCGACGGGACCCTCACCATCACCACCGCTACCACCATCATCATCATCGTGACCATCAAAGCCCGGAGGCGGAGGAGAGGCAAAAGGCGGCGCCGACCACTGTGGGACGCGACCACTCTCGCCGTGACGAGGTAGCGAAGTCCAGGGGAGGAAGCCCGCGGCGACCGCGGGGTTGGGGACGAGCCCGGGATGTGGATGATCTTCGCGCGGCGCAATGAGGCTCGGGTGCAAGCACCAAGCGTAGACGAAGAGCTCCCGATCATCCTCGGGCAGCGTGTCACGGAAATCCGAAGCTCGACGCCGCAGCCAGCAAAGCGCCAAGGTAGGATCAATCGACCGCACGCCACGAGCATGCAATGGCAAGTGACGGAGGGCAACGATGACCTTGAACTTGAAGGAGCCCGGTCTGGCGCACGAGTCTCGCCGCCACGGCCGCCATGTGAGGTGTAGCAGGTTCCCAGGCCTGGATCGGAGGATACGCTCCCGATCAGCGGGCCACCGGAAATGCACAAGGAAGTGCTCCGGTTCATGCGCATTTAACGCCGATGTCGCTCCCGTGGATCTCGGCGGTCGGAGAGGTAGTGGTAGATCAAGGACACGCGCAGCGCACGTTGTCGCTAGCTCCGACCATGCACACCAAATAGCGATCCAGCGCCTCCTCCGCCGCCGCATGTCCCGTGTCCGCGGCACGACAACAAGCGGGGCCCGCCAGCGGCTCGAGACGACATCAGAGGTGCCAAGCTCCAGGGAGGCATTGCCTCTATCCTCCACCGGGCCTGTCTGCGGCGGCGGAGGAGGTGGTGGTGGTGGTGGCGGAGGAGATGGAGAAGGCTGCGCATAGCAAATACAACACACCGAGGAGCGACCGACCGGGCGGGTGGAGCCAGAGTTGCCCGAGACGGCATCCGCCGAGCAACGAGGGTGCTCCCGACGAGGGATGGCCCCGGCGCACAAAGACCTCCCCCTAAGGAGTGCGGCGACACTTCGCCCCCAGCGGTTGGGGCGCCGGGCAGCTTCGGTGGCCCTCCCCGCAACAACGAAGACAGCGCGCGAGGGCAACCGGCAGAAGCGCCATGTGGCCCGGACGCCAGCGCTTGAAACAGATTCCAACAAGGTCCGCGGCACAGACGGGAAGAGCGAGGAGGCGGGCGAGTGAGAGTGGCACGGCGACCGCATACCTTGAAGAAACCGCCGGCGTCCGGCTGTCCCCGCCCCGTGCTGGATGTGCCAGTGGTGGCGGAGCGCCGCGGAAGGTAATGCCGCCGCCGCGCTGGCGCAACTTGCGGCTCATAGGATGCCCGGCCGCCGCCATGAAGCCGACGGCCTCCCCGCAGCGCGTTGCGGGGAACGCCCGACGCGTGAGCAGCCACCTCCTTCCCCTTGCGCGACAGGTGGGGGGGACGGCAACGTCGGAGAGGTCGTCGATGTCGGAGTCGGAGAACAGAATGCATCCGCCATTGTCGAGATCTGGCGGTGAGCCCTCACCGAAGGCCTCTGCAACTTCCTCGGCCCAAGAACGGCGGGACGAGGAACCCTCGGCGGTGAGCCCTAGCTAATATCTGGTGAGGTCTATAAAAATCCCAATGAAGAATCCGATGAAATGTTAGAAAATGTGTACCTCTGTGTAATAAGAAAAAAGTTATAAAGTGAAATAAGCATGAGCGGTTCTTAAACTTGTTGGGGTCCAAACTGTCAAAAGGACGGGGCTGGATCGGAGCTAAGCATGCTTGCACAAATATAATATAATGGATAAAAGTATATTACACAAACATGACATGAAATGATTAAGAATACACTAAGGCAAATATTTAGAGCCCGCCTATTACACTAGATGATCAGAAGCCACAACAAGAGCCTAGCTAACAGCTGCACAAGATGTGATCTATTCATGTACTAGACAACCAAGTATGGAAGCCCCTGCTCTGATCCAGAGCACGCCATTCTTTAGTGTGCTTGATTCTACCCCTGCATGTGGTCGTCTAGTCCTTGCCAATGGAGCAACCTGTACTCCAACACAATCCCCAACAGGCATGTTCTCAACAGTCGTTTGGCGGCCCTGACATGCGTAGGTTCTAGATTTGAATGTAGCAGACATGTTTTCACGATCTGATGAGCAAATCGCTGCACAAGGGCAATGTGCTGTGTTAAACGATCTGCCCATCATTCTTTTTCCCCGCTTGACAGCAAGTCACAAGAGAACCTAGCACGTTGTGCCAAGTCCGGTTTTCTCACTCATGCACTTACACATGCCTTAAGAGAGCCGTGCTATGAGTTTTGCTAGATCCAACACCCTGATGTTTCCCAACCCCCCAGTATTGCTATGCTCATGCGTGCTTGTGTGGCCTTGACAATCTCTTGTCAGCATTTGGAGACAAGAGTCGAACTAGCTAGCTGCATATGTATATCTTGAGCAGGCTAGCTCAGGGTCAAGGAACCAGGGCATACGTACATTATATTGGTCACTGCATCACTGGCGTTGATGAGTAAATTTCCATTATATTGCATGTTTACTGGACACCTACCGCCATGAAGACAAAAGTGATGGCGATGCACCGATCCATGTGTGGGAATATTCAGTTTTATATGTCATGTGATGCCCAGTGCAGCCTCATTCCATTCAGGGTAGTTGAAGCTTCAAGCGGCAAGGTTTTGCTGCTCGTGTAAAAAACACTCCATTAATTCAGGGAACTGCAGATTCAATGCAATTGTATTCAAGTGATTCCAATTGTGTAGTCCGCCACCGCCACCAACGCTCCACGGTTGCCCATCGCCAACCTTTAGCTTGGCCGCCTCACCAGACTGACACCAGGGTCACCCAACAACATCCTACCGCCGCACCGTGTGGCCAACGCCAGCCAGAGTAGGCGTGCGCCAGCCACCCAGATCGAGCTTGGTAATTGGCTCTAGCCAGATGGGTAGTTAGCTTGTGAGGTACATAGAAAAAAATTCCACTCAGCAGAAATAAGTGCTCATGTATCTTTCATTCAGTAAAGCGAGACCCAAACTAATCCATTTTGAGAGACTCAATCACAAAGCAAGATCCGTAGAATCCATGAAAGCCACGACAACATGCAAGTCAGTACAGCTCAATCTCAAATCGAACAGAACCAGAAACAAGCAGGTGGAGCTTTTAGGGAGCCTAGACATGCTCATCTGGAACTTGGCAGCTCTGAATGCTTTCGTGCGTCGCGGCCAATTGTTTTGGCTAAAGCGTGCGTCGTGTAAAACTCTAATTTCTCTTAATGCAATATGTGCCAATGGGCATGCTTTCGAAAAAAAAATGCTCGGCATTCATTTTTGTTTAAGAGAAAACATCTGCAAGGTTGGTGTACCTCCTGATGATGATCTCCCTTGCCGAGATTTAATGACATTCTACAGATAACATACACGAATAATGCATCAATCCCTATCCAATTCGTCATCTCAATGTGCAACGATGCCTCAAACCATACTGCGCAGTGTTGGCACCATGAATTTGCCCCTTCCCGTCTGCTTTGGTTAGGGACACACGTACGTGTGCACACTTATTCTTGCTTTCTTGTTGTCAGCTCGTCACTCTCAAGAACACTGCAGCATTAGCGTGGAGCAAGAGCAGGAGCCGATCTGACAAGCCACGAACACTTCTGTGCCTGCGAATGCTCAAATCATGGCATGGCATTGGATCTCGGTAGCACCACGCAACATCGGTGAGCACTGCTAGCAGTTTGCATATATACCATATGCAATGAATTTTCCAACTTCTAGTTTGGTTCCCTTTGCAGAATTTCTTTGTCGATCTGCATGTGTTGATACATGGCTCGCCGAAAATGTGCGAAGAACTTGTATCCTATTCTCTGATGTTTCCCAACCCCACTATTGTTGTCTTCATGTTTCTGATCTTGACATTTTTCACAGTATGAGCATTTGACATAATAAGATCGACCTAGCTATTGTATTATATAGCATCTTCCATGCTCAAATGTCACTCTTATATAATCGAGTTCTGCACCATCGCGGTGACTACGTCTCAGCCACCAATGCCTGTGCCCAAGTTGACTCTGCCCCACCACACACGGTGACTCTGCCCACCCGGCCGGCAATAATGCCTGCCGTCTCTCACCGCGCTGCACCATGAAGGAGGGGCTGGGCTGCCCACAACTCCACAAGCAAGAAAAAGCTGGGTTTTCTCTGCACCTGCGGCTACATCAGTTTCTCTCAGCATGACTTCTCTGGGGCTCTGTCCATGAAGTTGTTTGTCGGCTATTTGGTAAAGCGGTGTTTGAGATCAAGAGCTGCTGAAGAAGTGCTACCAAACAGCCCCTATATATCATGGTGCCTCTTTGAAAGTTAAAAGAAAAACATAATTAAAAATTAAACCAATTTATATCAACACTGGAACGAAAGGATCTTTTCATTATTGCCAAGTTAACAAGTGTTATAATGGAACACCACAAAGAACTAAATGGAATATATGATCATACATGATACATATAAATGAAATATGTTGGAGTGCTCCGTGGCAAAGAGCTTCTCGGAACAAGTTAATAGAGGACAGTACCTCACCTACACCGTATACATGGGCACATGACCTAGTACGTGGTCGAGGGACGATCGAGCTATTTTAATTACCGGGATGTACCCATTGTGGATGCAAAGAAACAAAAGGAGGCATGGCCTCATCCTCAGCGAACGTGTTATGTGACGATGCTGTCCATGGCCACAGACCACCCTAACGGTCCGCATCCTCTAAGAAGACGAGCTGTAACTCGCCAATCTGTGCTTGTGGGTGTTGAATCCCACTTTCCCTGGCTAGAACTCAGAAGATAGAACAGTCTTGGCAATGGCTGGTAGACAGCACGTTTGCACTGCCGGGCCTCTTGATCAATCAGACAACAACCATCTTCTCTACACATATGTACCAAGGTTTATATGTCTCCCCTCTCTATATGTAGTGTGAGGACTGACGATGCTTTGGCTTTTTATATACATAATATGTACCCATCTTTATAGGCCTCTCCTCTTGCGTCGGCATACATATAGTTCATAGTCACACATACATGCATGTACTACTAGTTAGTCTGCTTTGTGCGTCTAGCCAACCTCCCCTAGGTTTTATTATAGGATATATTTGGTCTGAGGAACGAAATACTCCCTTAATTGTCCTGTAAGCATTCAAAAATTATACTCAAATGTAAGTGATTCTAGGAGACAAAACAATTTGCCTTAAATAATATTTTTTTTTCATTTATGGACCGATCAATCACCATTAATTATGTTGATGATAGCATCTTATTAGAAAATAAAGTGAGGGCATATGCATATTTATGTTCATTTATTGTCATAAAATTTGTTGGTGATTAGTATGAGGAATAGAGTCCTTCCACTAGATTCAAGAGAATGGATTCATGATGCCTTGTCTCATCTGGAATACTAGGAGGATACCCCGCGCGTTGCGGCGGGTCGGCTGGGGTATTTTTATTTTTTTTTAAGCAAGTAGCCGTTCATCAGGATTACTTTACATGTGTGAAACAAAGTTAGTCACAACAAATTTGAATGCATGAAATAGAGTATATACTCATTGGCATAACGATTATTGAACCTTTTGTGTTAAACTCCAAGATTTAAAAACATCAAACAGTAATACTTAGACATGTTGGATTGTTGACAACGTATATACATAATAAAGTATATGTAACAATTTATTTAAGAAAATTCTTGACAGATGATTTAATTCCTCTAGCTTCATCCTTGATGTGTCATTTTGAGATGAACTTGAGGAGTTACCTGCATTTAAAACATGAGAATATAAGATTATGGAATTGGATGTAATGAAGTGAGGGATGCGTGCTATGTAGTTAAACGTAGTTGAAAGTCACGGTAGCATACACATAAAAGGGTTGTAGGAATTTTTTATAAGAAACATAGTATGAGCAATTGGAACCCATCAAAGGAGTGTAGAAATAAATGATAGGTGTGAATGTCTAAACAACAAATGTCATAACAGCTGCAACACCTGTACTTCACAATCAAACCCATTCTCCAATTTACCATGTTCATAGCAAACTGCCAGAGAGCAAGCAAAGCTGAGTCACAGTTGGAGCCCATTTTTTTGCATTTGAGTTTGAAGCCAAGGAAAAGCTAAAAAAAACTAAGAGGTTGTAGTATCCAGTACAATCGTGTACATTGACTTGTGCAACAAAGGAAATTCAAGGGTATATAGCAGCATGAGGCTATGTCCTTAAAAAGCATGGCAAATCACAAATTGCAATCTGAACATTCCAAGCTATTACTACCTAAAGCAATCTGAACATTCCGAAACCTTGAGAGATCGCTGAAATGCATTGAGGCCTATGGGTTCTTGTTCTTTCTTGTGTAGCACATGCTCCTCCCTAAAGCAATGTGACCATGTGTGGCACATGTGTAGGAGAGGCAAGCACTTACAGGTTCTTAAAGTCAATATCAAGTGGAGTTTAGCCAAAGGTAATACTTCCAGGATATGGATGGTCATTTTCCTAAAGCCAGAACATAGCACATATCAGAGTTGAGTAAAAGAACTCATACCTATGTATGCTAGCCAGGGCGTAGAATCACAGCCTTGTCTAGGGGTTTCAGCAGGTTCGTGATGCTAGCCAGGGTGACCACAGCCATGCGGAGGACTTGAGAGAACCTGATTTAATTTGAAGATCCAACAACTTAATAATGCATGGACTCTGAAGAAATATGGCACCAATAAACCTGTACAAAATCAGAGAGTAATAGCAGATGAGCGTAGATTGATCATTTGGAAATTGGAAATATGGATAGAACAAAACACAAAGTGGCACCTTGGGACTGGGATGATAATATGAGGGTATATCCACATGGATCGGAGAAAGAAAAACAAAATGTGCCATACCTGGCAATAAATTTTTTTTCTAAATGGAAAACCACCAACGGGATTGTTCCGCCTGATCATGTTCATGGCCTACAAACAAATGACACATAACAAATCAATCACAGATTGTATCAGTGCAGCTGTAACAGATTAAACCGACACTTTATTCCGATGAATGATTCACACCAATAGCACGCATTTCACTTGATAAATCCAATCCACCATTTGTGGCTGGCAGATGTGCAAGGTTAGAAATGATAACGATAGCAAGAGTGGAAATCTTACTGAATTCATACGGATCCTTAGAAGCAGCATGAGTAACCTGTCCCGACCATCATCAGCCTACAAACCAAGCGATCAAATGGTACTTGGAATCACCGACGCAATGTAGTACCTCAGAAAGGGGGACAAAGACCTAGGCGCACACCACACCTGAGGAAACAGTACTCGAAACTACCGTGCGAGAGGGTCGTAGGTGTGGCTACTGCCATTGCAGGACTGAGTAGCGTCGGTAGATGATCCAATGATGGTTAACAACCTAAGACCTATGTCCACCTCTGAAAGCAATGCAAGGCACCAGTTAAATTTTAAGCAAACAGACTGAATAATCAAGAAAAAAACCTCATATATTGCCTCAAAAGCATTTCAGGGAACACATGGACCTCAAGATAAAGGAGGAAATAGAGGTTTCTAAGTATAGGGTGGCCCATATGTACAAAATAAAAAATATGTGTAGGTAATGAAGCAATGTCAGATATGTTGGTTAACAACACAGACGTCTCGTTCATTAGTAGGTAGCTAATCTTTGTATGAATTATAACATATGCTGCAATGCAAACATTCAAGACATGCACTGCTTCTGTACGCCAATTGAGTTTCCTATAACAACTAATTTGTGCATATATTTGAGATTAGCTGAGCAAAATAAATATTTAGCTTCGCAACCTACTTCTGTAAGACAATTGAGTTTCTTATAATAACTAATTTGTGCATATATTTGAGATTAGCTGAGCAAAATAAATATTTAGCTTCGCAACATGGTGCTATTACCAAGGTGCTCCTGTATTTGAGGACATCAAACTCATAATCTGATGCAATTAGTTCGTAAACGAAGATAGGTCCACTGCAACGTAGCTGCAGGCAATATATAGAACAGAAAGCATGGAACATCAATAAGTAAAAAAAAACACACCTCTAATATCGTAGCATTAATCTTGGTCCAAGCTGCAGTAGGTGGACACCAAACTGCAAGAGGTAGATGACATCATGGCAATTCGCAGCAAGCATATATAATTGGTAACCGAAGGAACCGGTAGATGACATACTCACCAGGGAATGTATTGCTTTGTTAGATTATTTAAATTACCACCAAACCACGGGCTCATGCAGCTGTAAAATTGAAAACAAAAAAGAAAAAAAAACATACTGATGAGACCGAATTAGGTTGTAGCAAATCAGGGAACAAAGTATATCTTACCCGTTAGGCGACCCGACGCAGATCTGGACACATAACGACAGCCGACGCAGACGTGGGCACATCGCGGCAAGGTGGGTCATGTGGGTGATGCCGGGCAGCCCTAGGGCACGGCGAGGAGACGACGCAGATGAGGCCGCCCTCGGATTTGTGCAGTTCCGCGGATTCCAGAAGCGCGAGGCCCGCGGGCTCGGCCGTCGACGCCACATCGGCCGCAGGGGCAGGAGGGGAGGGCCCGGGCTAGGGTTTGAGTGGAGAAGGGGAGCGCTCCAGTCTTGCGGGTCGACGGAGGCAGGTGGCCGCAGCTGTTCCTCGACGATCGCCCGGCGGCCACATCGGGGCTTCCGTGCACGCAGGTCGCCGTAGTTGCGAAGCTGACGGCCGCGGGTGCCCGCAGCTCCGCGTCGACCACCGGGGCGGCCGCGTCGGGCGCGCTGCCGGTCGGCCTCCGCATCTGCGCACCGGTGGACACCGGATCTGGGAACGACCAAGAGCTTGATGGCCCTGCAACGCACCGGATTGGATTCTCAAAGATGGGCAGGGCAGGGGACGGGTCCTAGTGGAGGTGGAGGGGGACGGGGGATGGAGGCGAGGGTCGAGGAAGGCCACCGGTTCCGTGGTGAACGGGGACAAAGTGGAGGGGGAGGCGGACGGGCGTGTCTTTACTACGGCCACGAGAGGTCACGGAGCAGCGGCAAACGGACGGGGAACGGACGGGACGGACATGCGCATGCGGGAGCCAGGAATAGATTAGCCGGTGACGTGGCTTCACCACAGGCTAGAGAACTCTCTAATTGGGTTCCCTTTTACAGGGGTTATAGATGAGGACCTCGCCAAGCCGCGTCCGGCGCTTGGCCGCGGATGCTCCGGCGCTTCGAAGTAGGCGCCAGACGCTACCCCATCCGCATTAGGTGTTTCCCGCGTGAGCGTCCGGCATGAGGGTCGTCTGCAGGACTCTCTTGAGTGTGTCGGACACGTCGGACACCGTTGCCTCACGTCCGGCGGGTCCCCGCTGTGCAGGTCGCTCTGGACCCCAAATCGGACGTCCGGCGCTTTCCGCGGGCGTGCGTAAGGAGTTCGTATCCGAACCGATTCGATTTTAGATCGGTTTTTGGAAGCTCCTGGCTCTTGGAAACGCATCTAATTAAGGCGGTTCCTAAGGGGATAAGACCACTCCCCTCTATATAATGAGAGGCTCATAGCTGATTTGGTCACATCTACATCCAATCATCAAAACACAAACCTTATCTTTACTTTCATCTCTTCCAAACCCTAATATACTGTTTGACGAATCGATGAATTTCACCGGCGTTCTAGTTGGCCTTACCGATCCTAGAAGATCCTTATCGTGCGTTCCTCCCGACGGATCCTTCGGAGGGCGTTCCAAAGACCGTTCAGCTGTGATCAAGCTCTACATCACCTCTACCGTTCTCTAGATCTTTTGGTGGTCACGTTACGAGTCCTGCTGCACGTTACAGGTTGATCGCAGCCTTGTGGGCGTCCAAAGGCTCTCCCGGTGTGTTGGTGTGAAGCCCTAGTTTCGTGTCAACAACTCCGTTTGAAGTTTTATGAATGAAATGTCACTACATGATTCCCCAATAACAATCTTGCCATGCTTTCACCTTGATTGTGAAGACCTAGCTTCCTGTGACCGGCTACACCACTTGTCTCATGCTTTCCTACTACACATCCCAGCCGTCATGGCCCTCCTCAATTCTGCTTGACTCGCTTGTTCTCCACTGCACTATGGCATCAGCCTCCACCTCATTACAATCACATGAAAGATATCGTGCTCTGGCAGTGGCACTCGATGACGAGGCGCTATGTGGGGCACAGCTTGCACCCAGCAGAGGTGCTACTCGATCTGCGGCCGCTGCATGCCTCGGGGATTCCAGGAGTTATTATCATGTACGTATAGGAGAAGTACTAAATAAACAGCCCTTAAACTCAATTAAAGTTCTCAAGATGAAAAAAAAAACTCAAGGTGGGAACTGATGGTTCCTCCCACACAGTAACAAACCTAGTAACGTCGCGCGTGCTTAGTGTATATATATTCAGTTCCATTCATTTTCGTTTCAGAGACGAGTTCAGCAAGGGTTTGAGTGCATGGCCAATCCGACAAGCCACACTGAGCTGGCGAATGATCGACTCGTGCCATGGCTTTGGATCTCCGTAGCACCACGCCACATTAGTATGCACTACTAGCAGATTGCATATATACCATATGTACTGAATTATCCAACTTCTAGTTTGGTGCCCTTTGCACAACTTCTTTGTCACTGTGCATGTGTTCATACATGGCTCAGGCGCGGATTGTACTAGGCACTTATATCCTATTCTCTGATATTTCCCAATCCCACTATCGTTGTCTTTGTGTTTCTGGTCTTGACTTTTGACTGTGTATGAGCATTTGGCAACATATATAAGAAATCAATCTAGATACTGTAAGAACTATCTAGCACGCTCAAAAGTGACTATATATTATATTATCAGGAGGATATAGTAAACAAGTTTTCGTCCTCTTATATAATCCAAGAGGATATATAAGACCAAGGCATCCATGTGTCATTAATTGGTATTGGGTGAATTTAATTAGTTGACGGGACACATAGCCTATATACCAAGTACCAACAATGTGCCATGGTATTATTCAGTTTCATCTTTCACTGATGCTTGGTCCAGATTCTTCCAGTCATTCAGGGAAGTTGAAACTGCATGTAGACAGCAAGATTGGGCATGCTAACAGGCCTGCTTCCTCTCTACGTCCGTCCACGACTACTGTGCTCGCCCATTGCATGCTTGTGGGCATCTCTGAAACACCCCTCACACTACAGGAATCCGCTTCTTTGCCGAGTGCAAAAGAATTTTGCCGAGTGGCAAAAGTCGGGCACTTCGGCAAAGAGGCTCTTTCCGAGTGCCAAACTACGCCCTCGGTAAAGGATGATTTGCCGAGTGCAACACCGTCGGCGGTTTAGCACTCGGCAAACCATATTTTTTCGCCGAGTGCTTAGCCCTCGGCAAAAATTACCACTCGGCAAACAATAACAGAGCCAAACGGCCACCTTGTCCGTTAATTTTGCCGAGTGCCCACCGTTAGGCACTCGGCAAACTGGTGCCCTTTGCCGAGTGCCACGCGTTTAGACACTTTCGGCAAAGAACGTGGTTGCCGAGTGTCCAGCCCCGCACTCGGCAAACCCTTAATTTTTTTTTTTTTTTCGGCCCATATTTTTTTGTGTGGCATTATTACAGTAGTTACATGTCATGTAGAAATTTGGGACAATTTGAAAGTTGTTTTGCTATATTTCATGAATTATTTCTATTTCCTTGCATTTTTTTGACCACTCCAAATTTGAACTGCAGCTACATGAAATAATGGAATGCCCTGATTCAAAAAATGTTATTCCACGATGTTTGGCGTATGTTTAGGCTCAATCCGAGGACTCTCGCGTGAAATTAAGAACATTTATGTGTCGAACATGACGAGTTACCTGCGGGAGAAGTGTTTTAAATTCTATAAAATCGAAACGAAGTTTAAAATTCATGAAACTTGGCGAGGTGTCTTCTCATCTCATGAGGAGCCTGTGGAAAAAATTTGAAAAAGTTTCGAGCAAGTTGTGACGCCGGATGCACGAAACCCGGACATCCCCACACTTCATCACATGTGATCAAGTGTGAGATGTCCGGGTTTCGGCATCCGACGCCACAACTTGCTCGAAACTTTTCAAATTTTTTTCACAGCCTCCCCATGAGATGATAAGACACCTCGCCAAGTTTCGTGAATTTTAAACTGCTTCGATTTTATAGAATTTAAAAACACTTCTCCCGCAGGTAACTCGTCATGTTCCGACACATAAATGTTCTTAATTTCACGCGAGTCCCCGGATTGAGCCTAAACATACGCCAAACATCGTGGAATAACATTTTTGAATCAGGGCATTCCATTATTTCATGTAGCTGCAGTTCAAATTTAGAGTGGTCAAGAAAATGTAAGAAAATAGAAATAATTCATGAAATATAGCAAAACAACTTGAAATTGTCCGAAATTGTGAACATGAGATGTAATTACTGTACCAAGGCAACATGGTGTCCAGTGCTCCAGAAACACCCCTCCTTTGCAGTGTAGCAGCGGGAGTAAAAACGACAGCTCCTGCGGCTCCCCAGTCTTGTCTCTGCAATCTAGGAAGGTGCCCAGCGTCATGGTGTCCAGTGCTCCAGAACCACGAGAACCATGTGAAGCTCCTCTGAATAAATATTTCCTTAATGCCTCCCAATCTTAAATATCCTCCATAGACTTTGAAAATTACTGTTATGCATAATATCGACCTGGCCACAACTATGCACGCTCTCTCTAGATATGTTCATGTGTGTGGCAACCATATATATACACAAGTGAAGAAATGTGGCTTAGCTATGTGGTGTTTTGCCCATTTTGTATACATACACATTTGTATGCCTCCTATGTGGTTAGCATCGTGGAATTTTTATATTAGGGGAGGATGGTGAAAAGAGTTACTACGATGGTGTATATCATACGTGCCTCTTTGAGAGTTCAAGAATAAATAATTAAGAAATAAAATAATTTATGTCAACACTGGAATGAAAGAATCTTTTCAGTAATTGTCAAGTGCCGTGTGTTCTAACGGGACACCCCAAGGAAAATGTGTTGTATGTGTGAAAGTAAGAATTAAACGTTACTATCATTACATATAAATGAAATAAAGATCATTGATTTTCTAATAAAGCTAAAATTCAATAAAAGGATCAGGCAATAAATTATTTATAGATTTAATGTTGTCAATTGCAAAGGAGAAACAAAGCCGAGTGACTTGTACTAGCCTTCAAGATTGAATTCTACATGGCTACAACACTGAAAATTGCGCGGCAACAATGTCAAGTGAGAGAGCAGATGCGGGTGTGAATCGTCACGTGAAGCCAATCTCACATTTTCAGGGAACATCGCCAATTGTATTGCGCCTATAGCATATCTCAGCTATTTTTTTTTTTCTAGAAAACGACCTCAGGTGTATTTCTTTAAAAGGGAAAATAAACCGGAATTGGAGAGATTCTTGAAGACACGAGAATTACTCTTCTTCAAAGTTGTTCACGAAACAGGCAGCGCCACCGAATCAAAACCCCTACGCAGGCTGCTCGGCTAATCCAACTGGATGTTCACGTACGGAAGCAACATTGCATTCTATGTCTGCACAGCTGTCAGGCCGCCTGGTACAACAAGGTTGGACAGAGCAAAACCTAAACCACACAGGAAGCGTGGTATCCACATATGGTGCTCTTGGAGCACTGAATGATACTTCCCCTGATGCCTCCTACTCCCAAACATATGCATACATTTTGTCACACATCCCATTTTGCTGCACTCGATAAACTTATCAAATCACCGGATTCTCGATCGATCAGCTAGCTAGCAACCATTGTCTCTACATGTACCTTGGTTTATATGCCTCCCCTCTCTCTATATAATATGATGACTGCCGACGCGTTGCCTTTTCATATAATATATGTACCCATGTATATACGCCCCTCTCGTCTTGCCGGCATACATGTAGTTAACGTCATAGGTGTCCCGTTAACAGTGGCAATACTACGATGGTATACCAGTGCTACAGAACCACAAGATACAAGAAGCATGCGTGTTGATAGCCACGGTTCTGGGATTCGGCCCGAATTGCCCGAATTTCACCGAATTTCGTCCAGTTCGGTCCGGCCCGAGATAAATCCTACCGCCCAAAAAAATTCGGCCCGATTCAAATTTTCAGCCTGTTCTATGGCCCAACAAAGAGCCCACGGTCCTTGTTCAATGAATATGACCTGGAAACCTAACTCACGTCCCTGGCCAACGCTAACCGCTTGCTAGCCGCCGGCGCCGGCGCAGCTTCCTCTCCTGGCCACCTGCGCCAACGCTGCTGCAGCCATCGCGAGTGCCGTGGCCGCTTCCCGCAACATCCGAGCTCGCCCATGGCTTCTCCCCGCCGCCGCCCCTGTGCCATGGCTGCTCCCGACGCCCATCACCACGTCGTCACTGCCCCTGACATGTCGTCGCGGCGATCTGCATTACCACCGCTCCATCGTCGTCTTTCTCACCACGTACGAGCTCCACGCTGACCCTGCATACATCCTCTCCGCGCCCACTGCCATTTTAGACCATTTGGAGAAATTTTGTTTAAATTTCATCAAAATTCATTCAAATTTTGAGTGGGAACCGGGCCGAATTTTCCGAATTTCGTCCAATTCGGTGGGCTCCGAGATTTTTTCAAAAACGAATCCCAAAACCGTGGTAGATACAGTAATTGAGTTTTCGCCCTCTTATATAATCCAGGAGGATAGGACCTAGGCATCCATGCATGTGTCATTAATTGGTACTGAGTTAATTTTCATTGTTGATGGGAAACCTATACCAAGTAACAAGTAGGTGTCATCGGTCATTAATCAGTTTCATCCTTCACTAATGCTTGGTTCAGATTGTTTCATTCATTCAGGGTAGTTGAAATTGCACGTACGTAGCAAGTCCTTTTTTTAACTAAAAATACTGGGGGAGATCCCCACAGTAAAAGGCTTTTCATTGAATTGAAGATAGATGTACAAGGTATACATACAAAGGGATTAAGCGTCTAGCCAACTTGGGTCAACAGGCCTGCTTCCTCTTTGCGTCCGTCCCAATACCGTGCTCACTCATCCCGTGCTGCTGCTCGATCTCTAGGCTCGCTACAGCCATCTTCCCCGCCGCACACCTCATCCCACGCAGCACACAGCTCCCTCATCCAGCAATGCGCTGCTGAGCAAAATCCCATTCCACGCCGGCAGATGGGGCAAACGGTGCCCTAGTATCCTTTGGATGGGCCGTGATGATGTCGTGAAGGTCTGATGGAGGGACAATGATGATCGGGGCCTGACGGGTCGAGGGCCGGGCGCTCGTGTGGCGCGAGGTGAACGGCCTCGGATCAAGGCCGATAGGGCGGCTGCGTATGCGAGGTGAATTGTCCTAACACGCGGCATTTCAAAAACTATGTTCAATTGTTTCAAATTTGAAATTCAAATTTCGTATACGAGCTCAGATGGAAAAACACCCTGAACGGAAATTGTAGAACTTGAAAAGTTATAAAACTTTGTAGTCAACCATTTTTTAATTTTAATCCGTTTGAGGCCTCAAATAGTCAACTTTCACTCGATTGTGTACAATATATATGTGGGATCCGGAACCCATGCAATATGGACACATTCATGTGTCTAGCGCCTGCAGCAAACTTGGACAGAGCGACCCCTAGCCCACACGGGAGGCGTTGTGTCAACATATGGTGCTCTTGCAGCACTGAATAATACTTCCCCTAATGCCTCCTACTCCCAAACATATGCATACATTTTGTCACGCATCTCAGTTTGCTGCACTCGATAAACTTATCAAATCACGGACTCTCGATCGATCAGCTAGCTAGGAACCATTGTCTGTACATGTACCTTGGTTTATATGCCTCCCCTCTCTATATATAATATGATGAGTGACGACGTGTTGCCTCTTCGTATAATATATGTACCCATGTATATACGCGCGTCTTCTCTTGCCGGCATACATGTACATGAGGTATATTCATGCGTGCGCAATGCATTAATACTGGGTCTCCCGTATGAATGTAGATAACCCCCCCACCCCACCCCACACACCACACCACCCAATCTTTTGTGTAGATATAAGCACTGATCTCTCTGGTTGCTCATTACAAACCGTGCACATTTATAGGTGTCCTGGATTTTACAGGATACATTTGGTTTGAGGAACACATGTAATACAGCACACACAAGCATTCAAAAATTAGAGATTTTTTACGGTGCTTGGGAGGAATGTTCCTCCCGTACATTTGTGTTGAGCCAGTTCCTCCGGTTAATTCTTCATTAAGGGTAGTTTAGTACTTTGCTAATTACAGCTTCACACCTCGTTATCCCTACATCACGTTGAATCCACGGACTGCTCCCTCTAGCTACGGTTCCGCCTCCGTGAGCAGCGGTGCGGACCGGTCCTCCTCCGCCATCTCCTGCGTCGTCGTCTCCTAGGCTCCCAGGTCGCCGCCAATCAAGTCGGCACCGCTGGCATCACGCGTTCACCCCCGAACCCTAGCCGTGCCGCTCGACCGCACTCTTCTCTCAGCGGCCGCACGCGTGCCCCCCTTGTGCAGCGTTATGCGCGTGCACGCCAGCGCGTAGAGCGGCGATCACGAGCACGGCTTGCGACGAGCGCGAGGTCGTCATGGGAGGAGGGCTGCACGGCGAAGCGGACCCGGCGTGCTGCTCGCAGCCGCTGCGGGAGGGGCGGAGCACGTGTTGGCTGAGGTCCTCGCGGCGCCCGGCGGACTGCGCGCTGAGCAGCGTGCCATGCTCAAGTCCGTCGCCGACGCGTGCTCCGTCGTCCGTCGACACGCCGGGCATCCCATGCGACGCGTCGTGACCGCGTTCGCTCAAGCGGCAGGCACAGGCGGCGGTGGCGACGGAGAGCGAAGCGGAGAAGGAGCCGCCGTGCGCCCATGTCCGGGACGACGGCGGCTGCGGCGGCGCGGAGTGCGCCGCCAGGACCAAGGAGGGAGGGGGCAGGGGATAGGACGGTGGTGTGTGGTTGGATGAGCACGGCGGGGGTAGGGGCGGCGGCGTTGTCAAAGAGAGCGCACCGGAGCTGGGCGAGCGCCGGCCGGCCAGCGCGGATGAACGAGGTTTCCTTTTAGTTGACGACTTTTGAAGAAGCTTTATTTAAAAAGACCATTGTACCCTTTAAAATTTATTATAATTTAGTTCCGGTCCCATGGTTCCTGGTTCCTCGATCCGGTTCCTCTAACTTTTTGACCATTTGATCTAACGAAACGGAGGGCTCATATTAATCCCAAGCGTGGTAAAAACTCTCCAAAAATTATACTCAAACATTAAAAAAATCTATACGATGAAAACAGCTTTGCATGCATTAAATATTTTCCATTTATCGTCACAATTGATTGTGTTGATTTTTTTTTGAGAGAATGAATGTTGATGATAGTGTCTAATTAGGAAATAAAGCGATGGCCAGGACCCAACCATGCCTCCTAGCAACCTGCCCCCACCCACGCACGCACAAGTACATCACGACTACCACCACAAATATTGCATTTTCAATTCAAAGTTCACTAGTCCATCCAACCCGTGCTCTTGCACGGGGTAGAATTTATGAGACATATTATTTAATACATCTGAGTATTAAAGAATTTTTTATATTGAATTGAATGTTTTTATCTTTGTTTATTTCTAAAAATGGACATGATGATATCTGAGTAGTTGAGGCTTCAAATGCCAAGGTTTTGCTGCTCGTGTAAAAAATAACAAAACAAAAAAAAAAAACTCCAGTGTCGGGATTCAATGCAATTCAATCAATCCTATACTACTAAAAAGAATGAAACACAGACTCTACCGGGCGGAGCGACGTGCGTCCGCCCTGCTTCGCTCTGCCCGGCGCTCCCCCACATGCTTGGCTAGGACAACCCCGCAGTTGCATGCTAAAAAAGAAAACTACTATTTTTATCCCACTAGATTTGCATGACTGCATGCAATGAAAAAAAGATACTGTGCATGATAAAAACTCTAACCGTATTTTAGAAGAAAAAAAAACTTAAAATAAATATGATCGAATCTAAAAGAAAGGATGAGAAAAATTCTATTGTAGGAATAAAGATTATGTTGTATTAAAGATGTACTTCCTTCGTCCCACAAAACATGAAAAAAACTTAAAATAAATATGATCGAATCTAAAAGAAAGGATGAGAAAAATTCTATTGTAGGAATAAATATTATGTTGTATTAAAGATGTACTTCCTTCGTCCCACAAAACATGTAATTGTCACGCATCGAGGAGTCAACCGTGGCAAACTTTGACTAAAATTATTTAGAAAAGAACAGACATTTTTAGACAAAATAAGTACATTTAGATTAGTTGTGAAATATATTTTCATAATAAATATACCAGAGATATAGATATTTGGAATGCAGGGGATCCATGCACACATTTATTGGGTGCTCTTATGGAGACGATTTGTTGATTTTTTTGTTGTAAAATGTTTCCTTACGTTTTTTTGGATGACCGAAGAGTGCTGAAAAACTGTGATGAATTTATAAGGGCTTCCTCGTTTCACGTATTTTCTTTTCATAGTACCAGCAGCTTATTTTGTTTCCTTTATCGCCGCCGAGCAAGACGCGACAGGGATGATAGCCTTGCTTCGATGGACAACTCGTCGAGGTGGGCATGATGCGGAAACATATCGTCGTCGAGCAAGACCTGACAGGGATGGTAGCCTTGCTTCTGATGGACAACTCGTCGAGGTGGGCATGATGCGGAAACATGCCTCCAGACGGAGACGGCTTCATCCGGCTACATTAGGCAATATCATGTAAGCATATCATTATCGATTATTAGCTGAAGAGGCTATGCAATGTACCTAAACAGACGAGGCACAATTTATTCAATTGAAGGTTGTACAATTTATTTCAATTTGCTGAGCATGGTTGTGACTCTCCATGCCTCAAAGGCAACACAATGCACCGTATCATCAAGACCATTGCTGAACAATTGCAACAATTGCAGGAGGACTCTGTTTTTTGTGCGAACCAATTGCAAGAGCACTCTCAAGACTTGGAAATAGGATGTCATATAGGTTACTTAATTTGGTTGTAACGCATAGTTTCTTCCGGTGTAACACATTCAAATATGAATTATTCTGATATTATTTTGATACTATGTAACATTGATGTTCTAAACATTATTATTACAATACCTTTTTAGTTAATAGTACAACAAATGCTAATACATTGTTATTATGGTATATAATGTTTCCCGTTGCAACGCACGGGCATTTACCTAGTTGAGTAATAAGATAGGCGTTGAGGTGCAGGTTTGCTGGCCCTACAACACTCTCTCATGTTTCTGAGGTTTTGCCCCTTTGTTTGGAAAGATTAATGGACACAGCAAGCTTTATATACAATATCATGGGACCAACCAATGGCTCTCTTTCTATGTTCTACCTTCCAAGCTGTAACAATAACGACATAGTGATTAGGAGTATTGAACATGAGTTAAATGCATGCCAACGGTGGACACCTAATATATGAGAACAAAACCAATGGATAATTTACTAGTACTTAGTGTGAAACTTTCGGGTGCTTGAAGAAAAACCAGAGCCATCCAGTCGAATATACTCCCTCCATTCTAAATTATAAGTCACTTTGGAATGCAATGCATGCATTCCAAAGTGACTTATAATTTGGGATGGAGGGAGTATTTTTAGGGGAATTCCTTTGAATAGATCTAATGGTTATGAAATAATTAGGAGAACCAAGTTGTGGGCTGGAACCTATAAGACGTGGGACAGATCGAAACCAGTTCGGAGTTTAGTTAGAAGGGTACCATATCACTTTCACAAACCCGGCCAGTAGAGGTGCTACTCGTTCTGCGGCTGCTGGCATTCGCGAAACGTCCAAGCCTGCCTCGGGGATTCCAGGAGTTATCATGTAGAGACGGAAAAGTACTAAAGTCCCCTTAAACACAATTAAGTTCTCAAGATGAAAAAAAAAAAACTTAAGGTGGGAACTGGTAGTTCCTCCCAAACACAGTTCCATTCATTTTCGTTTCAGAGATGGAAGTTCAGCAAGGTTCGGCGTTCTAGCTCGTTTCAACTTCCCCATGATCTCCCTTGCCGAGATTTATTGGCATTCCACAGATAACCTAACCGGATAACCCACCAATACCGATCAGATCGAATGTCACTACTACATAAGGCTTCTATAGGGGCGGCTGGTGTGCCTCTCTAGGGGTTGTTTTGCCAGCCGTCCCTAATCTCCCGTTCCTACAGTTGTTTTATAGTAGGGGCAACCGCCCCTAGTGTATGAGTCGCCCCTACAGTAAACTCCAGAAATCGCGTTTTCAAAATTCAAAAAAAAATACCAAAACATTTTTATTAAACCGGGGAGGACCCCATCGGCCTGCGCCCGCCCGTCTCCGTCAAAGTCGCAAGTCGCGCGCATTTTTTCGCATAAAATCGCGCGCTACACCGAGGTCGACGCACCCATGCCAGTGTCCGGCGCGCGAAAGTGGCGCTCACCAAAAAAGCACCGCACACGGGCGGGCAGACTAACGCGGGGCGACCAGCGCCGGGCGCCGCTGCGCTAGGCGTCTGGCGCGCGTTCGCGCGCCCATGCTGGCCAGCCGTCCCGTGCCGGACGCAGCCCGGTGCAATGCTAGCGCGCCTCCGGCGCATGCTAGAGGTCGCGCAATCGCCTCCTTCGCCGGACTTTCCAAGTCTCGTGCCTCGCCATTCCTTCTTAACCGTGTTTAGGGCTATCTTGACATGTTCATAATATCAAAATGGCATCCATCCATTTTCGGGTGTGAACCAGCCTGCCACTAGTCCTGATTGAGCACTTGGTGCTCTTAAAGGCCTGAATGGTACCTCCCTTGATGCCTCCCACTTTGATTGACCTCACTTGCTCCATTGGCTAACCTCACCAAATAAACTATTTTTTTCAAAGGTATGGCAAAAGCTTTGCCGCGATTTCCTACAGTGACCTATCACCTGTGCAATCTTTGTATTCATGTGGCAACCATATATACATGAAGAAATAATATGATGATGGAACCAGGCTTTGCTTCTGTATATATACCCATGATTTTTTTCACAAGTGTATTTGGTACTCAAAAGTGACTGAATAATACATTAAGATAGATTAAATGGAGAGGACTGATAGTACGTGAATATAATTTGGAAGGGGATCCAGATGTCACCTAGAAAGGGTGAATAGGTGATTATTAATTCTTTGTAATTTATTTATTTTTACAGCAAAACCAATAAAACCCAAATTATCTCGTTTACAAAATCAGATCACCCAACATTTATAAAAGAAAGGAGTATAGTGATCCCTTTAGGATTCACGACTTGCTAATCATGTCGATGACATCTATATCTAGGAGTGTTTGCTCTAGAAAACAAGTAGAGGGCCTGCATGGACTGGGATCCGCTCTCATCGACAGGAGTGTGAGATTGCACTGCAGGGCTGCATGGTGTGTGAAGCATGAAAAGTGTGAACCCGCTAAACCACATAGATGTCTCACGCCCTGATGAATGATGTGTTCGCCTTTTTATCTTCAGCGAGCATGTAGCACTCTTGTAGCCCTGAATGGTACTTCCTGTGATGCCTCCTATTCCCATGTGTACGCTAACTTTTTGTTACTCTCCACAATTTGCTGCACTGGATACACACCTGAGCAATTTGAGGATGAAACTATATCCAAAAGCCACAATACGACTTGCTTGCTTCTTGTACATCTTTTTTCCTAGCTTCTCAATGTTGCAGCACATATATAAAGACATAAACTAGAGAAATCTAGAAAACAATATACAGCATCTGGTGGGGTCTATAAAAAACTCAATGCAAATTATGATGAAATATTATAAAATGCATACCTTTTATGTAATTGGAAGAGGAGTTGTAGAGTGATATGCACAAACTCTGTTTGAGGGTGTTGGCCCTCCTACTTGTTAATTTGCAAGTTCAATTTATATTGGGTCTCGACATACAAGGTGTGGTTGGTTTCCCGAGATAGGTACATCGACTTAATTGGTACCTCAAATGGTATAAACACTAGTTGGTTATTAATTAGCTGGGTGGCAAGACAAATCCACTCATTACATGAGCTGGTTATTCTGGTTTATTTCCTTGGTTCAGACGAAGGGAAAGGTACGGCATTATTGCATTATGCGAAAAAAGTATATTAGACAACACAGAATGGCTATGCATCGGCTAGGGCAAATATTGAGAGAGGCTAAAACACAAGATGAACAAGGGACCTAACAGCTGCAGAAGATGTGATCTATCCGTGCAGTAGACAACAACCAGAACTCGCCTTCACTTCACGTGCTTGATCCTGAGGAGTTGTGGCAACTGTCCTTCCACATGGTACTACATTATGGAAAAGCCTAGCGCTCTGTCCCCTCCGCATGGTGTAGTTGCTTGCTTTGTAGTCCTTGCCAATCTAGCACCGTGTGTTTATAATGTTTCCAACAGCCAGCGTGCTTGCACCTGTATCGTTCAGCGGTCACTACCTCACTGCATGCCTTCTATTCCGTCTAGCAGATATGTTCGACGAGCTTATGCGAAAATGATTGCACAAAGGCCATATTCTGCGTTAAACATCTGCTCATCATCCAAATTCGCTCTGCTTGATTGCAAGCACTAGGAAAACCTAGAATGTTGTACCAAGTCAGGTACAACATTTGGCAATGAGTTTGACTAATAATCCCATTTGCTGATGTTTCCCAACCCCAGTACTGCTATCTGCATATGCATGCTTGCTTTGTTGTATTGAGTATATCTTATCCACATTTGGCAACATCAATCAACCGAGCTGCATATCTCTAGCACACCCTCACATAATGTCAATGGGCTAGGGCGTACAATTTTTACTAGTGTTGAGTCTATTGCCTTTGTGATGGACTGATCGAGGGGAGAATTCCATGTTTTATATCTTTCAAGTGATGCTTAAGCTTCATTCATTTTTTTATTCATTCAGGTAGTTGAGGCTTCAAGCACAGAGGCTGGACTGCAAGATCGTGTCAGCAAACTCCACGTGCTGGGATTCAATGCAATTATTGAACCGATGGAGGATTGGGATTGGTGTAGAGGTGCATGATGCCGCTGCCAGAAAGCATTATCCCTTGGTTGTGTATGTACACCGCTCAGAAGCATTATCAACTTCAAATCCTTCCCTGCTGTCAATGCGTTTTGTACTTTGTTTGTCAAGATTAATGGGCGGAATATCTAGCTGAAACGTGAAGGTCAAGGAAAGGAACCAATAAAGGAATCAATGGTTCTCTTCTGCCTGGAAATCGATGATTATGCGAGTTTCAATGGGAATTTCGTATATGCATTTCATAGGTTGCCAATAAACATTTTTGATAACATTGCAACATCAGGTGAAAGAACAGTCGAGTTTCATGTGGACTAAACTCTTGTGGATCGGTTTTCCAACTCCAATTGAATCACATAGTTAAATGTCAATTAAACAAAAGAATGAAAACATGCATTCATGGTGGTTGTTTTATACATGTAAAATAACGCTAGGAATGTCATGGTCTTAGGAGTACTGCTCATCCACTGTTAACTGCAAATGCCTACCATGGTATTCAGTTTCCATCATTCAGTTCGGGGTAGTTCAACAAGGTTGGGCGTTCTAGCTCGTATACTCCAGGTGCCCCTCCTGATATCCATTTCTGGGATTTAATGGCATTCCACACACAATCTACTGTAACCCTGATATGGTTCATCCTATTGATATGCTGCCAAGCTCAACACTTCAACCAATATTTTGCTGTGTTTGCACCATGTCTGCATGGCCAGGGACAAGCGCAGAAAGTGCTCGCCTTCTCTCTGCTCGATTGTTGTCAGCTACTCAGCTATAGCGTGGAGTGGAGCATGGGCTGATCCTCTCAGCAGCCACATCAGACGAGCTGCTGAGCTAATAAGTGAGCAGCTGTGCCTTGGGAATGAACTCATCTCGCGGCATTGCATCACCATTGCACAAATCCAACATCAGTATGCCATGCATCGAGTCTCTGATGCACTCTCCTTAATGAAATACACATGAAGTCATGTTATAGAAAAAAAAAAGTCTGATGCACTCAATATTTTTCCTTCTAACTTGGAGCCCTTTTCGAAACGGTTCGTTGTCTTTGCTTCCTGCGCTCATAAGTGCCCCACGAATCACGATAGCTTCTATTGCAGCATAGATCCCATTCTCTGATGTTTCCCAACCCCCACTGTTGTTATCTTCGTGCTTGTGGTCTTGACTGACTACATTAGCATTTGGCAACATAAGATGGACCTATAGCTACTGTATGTAGTATATATATAGCCTGTTCAAGAGAATCGAGGATAAAATCGAGTTCATCAGCCTCATATGAAATCTAGAACGACAGGACTAGGACATCAATGCATGGGTCATTGGTCTTGAATTAATTTCCATTGTTGATGGGACACCTGCCAAACATGGGTCATAGATATTATTGGGTTTTATGTTTCACCAATGCTCGCCTCAGTTAACCTAGCTGATATCCGGTGAGGTCTATAAAAATCCCAATGAAGAATCCGATAAAATATTAGAAAATGTGTACCTCTGTGTAACAAGAAAAAAAGTTATAAAATGAAATAAGCATGAGCAGTTCTTAAACTTGTTGGGGTCCAAACTGTCAAAATGATGGGTGGATCGGAGCTAAGCATGCTTGCACAAATATGATACGATGGATAAAAGTATATTACACAAACATGACACGAAATGATTAAGCATACACACTAAGGCAAATATTGAGAGCCCGCCTATTACACTAGATGATCAGAAGCCACAACAAGAGCCTAGCTAACAGCTGCACAAGATGTGATCTATTCATGTACTAGACAACCAAGTATGGAAGCCCCTGCTCTGATCCAGAGCACGCCATTGTTTAGTGTGCTTGATTCTACCCCTGCATGAGGTCGCCTAGTCCTTGCCAAAATGGAGCACCCTGTACTCCAACAATCCCCAACAGGCATGTTCTCAACAGTCGTTTGGCGGCCCTGACATGCGTAGGTTCTAGATTTGAATGTAGCAGACATGTTTTCATGATCTGATGAGCAAATCGCTGCACAAGGGCAATGTGCTTTGTTAAACGATCTGCCGATCATTCTTTTTCCCCGCTTGACAGCAAGCCACAAGAGAACCTAGCACGTTGTACCAAGTCAGGTTTTCTCACTCGTGTACTTACACATGGCTTAAGAGAGTCGTGCTATGAGTTTTGCTAGATCCAAGTCCCTGATGTTTCCCAACCCTAGTATTGCTATGCTCATGCATGCTTGTGTAGCCTTGGCTATCATATCTCTTGTGAGCATTTGGAGACATCAGTCGACCTAGCTAGCTGCATATATATATCTACAGCAGGCTCAGGGTCAAGGAACCAGGGCATACATTATATAGGTCACTGCCTCACTGGCGTTGATGAGTAAATTGTCATTATATTGTTTATTACTGGACACCTACCACCATGAAGACAAAAGCGATGTCGATGCACTGATTCATGTGGGAGTATTCAGTTTTACATGTCATGTGATGCTCAGTGCAGCCTCATTCCATTCAGGGTAGCTGAGGCTTCAAGCGCCAAGGTTTCGCTGCTCGTGTAAAAAACACTCCATGCGTCCGGAACTCCAGATTCAATGCAATTGTATTCAAGTGATTCCAGTTGTAGTACCGCCACCGCCGCCAACGCTCCACGGTTGCCCATCGCCAACCTTACCTTGGCCGCCTCACCAGTCTGACACCAGGGTCGCCCGACAACATCCTACCGTCGCACCGTGTGGCCAACGCCAGCCAGAGTAGGCGTGCGCCAGCCACCCTGATCGATCGACCTTGGTAATTGGCTCTAGCCAGATGGGTAATTAGCTTGTGAGGTACATAGAAAAAAATTCCACTCAGCAGAAATCAGCACTCACTTATCTTTCATTCAGTAAAGCAAATTACAGTTCATGTATCCTCGGTTCGGTATCAAAAGCAAGACGCAAATTAATCCATTTTTGAGAGACTCAATCACAAAGCAAAATCCGTAGAATGCATGAAAGACATGACAACATGCAAGTCAGTACAGCTCAATCTCAAATCGAACAGAACCAGAAACAAGCAGGTGGAGCTTTGAGGGAGCGTAGACGTGCTCATCTGGAACTTAGAAGCTCTGAATGCTCGGCATTCATTTTTGTTTAAGAGAAAACATCTGCAAGGTTGGTGTACCTCCTGATGATGATCCACCTTGCCGAGATTATTGGCATTCCACAGGTAACATACACGAATAATCCACCAATCCCTATCCAATTCGTCATCTCAATGTGCAACGACGCCTCAAACAATGCTGCCCAGTTGGCACCATGAATTTGCCCCTTCCAGTCTGCTTTGGATAGGGACACACCACAGCACTGCAGCATTAGCGTGGAGCCGATCTGACAAGAAACGTACACTTTTGTGCCTGCGAGTGCTCAACTCATGGCATGGCATTGGATCTCGGTAGCACCACGCAACATCGGTATGCACTACTAGCAGTTTGCATATATACCATATGCAATGAAGTTTCCAACTTCTAATTTGGTTGCCTTTGCAGAAATTCCTTGTCGATCTGCATGTGTTCATACATGGATCGCCGAAAATGTGCGAGGAACTTGTATCCTATTCTCTGATGCTTCCCAACCCCACTATTGTTGTCTTCATGTTTTTGGCCTTGACATTTTTGAAAGTATGAGCATTTGACAACATAACATCGACCTAGGTATTGTATATATATAGTATCTTCCACGCTCAAAGGTCACTCTTATATAATCGAGGAGGATATAGTAATCGAGTTCTGCACCATCGCGGTGACTACGTCTCAGCCACCAACACCTGTGCCCCCACCAAGCGACTCCACTCAGCCCAAGTTGACTCTGCCCACCCAGCCGGCAATAATGCCTAAATGAAGGACGGGTGTTTCAGGGCTGCCCACAACTCCACAAGCAAGAAGGAGCTAGGTTTTCTCTGCACCTGGGGCTACATCAGTTTCTCTCAGCATGGCTTCTCAGGGGCTCTGTCGATGAAGTTGTTTGTCGTCTATTTGGTAAAGCGGTCCCTGAGATCGAGAGCTGCTATAGAAGTGCTACCAAACAGCCCCTATATATCATGGTGCCTCTTTGAAAGTTAAAAGAAAAACATAATTAAAAATTAAACCAATTTATATCAACACTGGAACGAAAGGATCTTTTCATTATTGCCACGTTAACAAGTGTTATAATGGAACACCATAAAGAACTAAATGGAATATATGATCATACATACATGATACATATATATAAATGAAATATGTTGGAGTGCTCCGTGGCAAAGAGCTTCTCGGAACAAGTTAATAGAGGACAGTACCTCACCTACACCGTATACAATATACATGGGCACATGACCAAGTACGTGGTCGAGGGACGATCGAGCTATTTTAATTACCGGGATGTACCCATTGTGGATGCAAAGAAACAAAAGGAGGCATGGCCTCATCCTCAGCGAACGTGTTACGTGACGATGCTGTCCATGGCCACAGAGCACCCTAACGGTCTGCATCCTCTAAGAACACGAGCTGTAACTCGCCAATCTGTGCTTTTGGGTGTTGAATCCCACTTTCCCTGGCTACAACAGATCAGAAGATAGAACAGTCTTGGCAATGGCTGGTAGACTGCACGTTTGCACTGCCGGGCCAATCTGTGTGTGAAGCTTGGCCAGAGCAACCTCAAAACCACACACATGGCGAGGATATGGTGCTCTTGGAGCACTGAACAATGATACTTCCCCTGATGCCTCCTACTCCCAAACATATTCATAAATTTTGTCCGCATCTCATTTTTCTGCACCGATGAGTAAAGTTATCAAATCACGAGCCTCTCGATCAATCAGGCAACAACCATCTTCTCTACACACATGGGGTTTATATGCCTCCCCTCTCTATATACAGTGTGATGTCTGACGATGCACTACCTTTTTATATACATAATATGTACCCATCTTTATAGGCCTCTCCTCTTGCGTCGGCATACATATAGTTGACAGTCACACGTAGATGCATGTACTACTGGTTAGTCTGTTGTGTGCGTCTAGCCAACATCCCCTGGGTTTTATAGGGTATATTTGGTTTGAGGAACGAAATACTCCCTTAATTGTCCTGTAAGCATTCAAAAATTATACTCAAATGTAACTGATTCTAGGAGACAAAACAGTTTGCCTTAAATATTTTTTTCATTTATGGAATAATCACCATTAATTATGTTGATGATAGCATCTTATTAGAAAATAAAGTGAGGGCATATGCATATTTATGTTCATTTATTGTCATAAATTTTTTAGGTGATTAGTATGAGGAATAGAGTCCTTCCACCAGATTTAAGAGAATGGATTCATGATGCCCTGTCCTTCCACCAGATTTAAGAGAATGGATTCATGGCGCCGGACGCTACCCCCTACGCGTCCGGCGTTTCCCGCGTCAGCGTCCGGTGCGAGGGTCATCTGCAGGACTCTCTTGAGTGTGTCGGACTCACATCGGACACCGTTTCCTCGGGTCTGGTGGGTCCCCGCTGTGCAGGTCGCTCTGGACCCCAAATCGGGCATCCAGCGCTTTCCGCTGGCGTGCGTAAGGAGTTCGTATCCGAACCGATTCGATTTTAGATCGGTTTTTGGAAGCTCCTGGCTCTTGGAAACACATCTAAGGCAGTTCCTAAGGGGATAAGACCACTCCCCTTTATATAATGAGAGGCTCATAGCCGATTTGGTCACATTTACATCCAATCATCAAAACACAAACCCTATCTTTACTTTCATCTCTTCCAAACCCAAATATACTGTTTGACAAATTGATGAATTTCGCCGGCGTTCTAGGTGGCCTTACCGATCCTAGAAGATCCTTATCGTGAGTTCCTCCCGACGGATCCTTCCGGAGGGCGTTCCGAAGACCGTTCAGCCGTGATTGAGCTCTACATCGCCTCTACCGTTCTCTAGATCTTTTGGTGGTCACGTCACGAGTCCTGCTGCACGTTACAGGTTGATCGCAACCTCGTGGGCGTCTAAGGCCCTCCCGGTGTGTTGGTGTGAAGCCCTAGTTTCGTGTCAACAACTCCGTTTGAAGTTTTATGAATGAAATGTCACTACATGATTCCCCAATAACAATCTTGCCATGCTTTCTCCTTGATTGTGAAGACCTAGCTTCCTGTGACCGGCTACACCGCTTGTCTCATGCTTTCCTACTACACGTCCCAGCCATCATGGCCCTCCTCTATTCCGCTTGACTCGCTTGTTCTCCACTACACTATGGCATCAGCCTCCACCTCATGACAATCACATTCAACGACATCACCACGCTTCTTCCTTTTCTTGGTCGAGCAGGAGCTCATGTTCATTGTCACCATGTGCTCACCATTCCCCATTTCTCTGAGCCCTGTTCACCACGCTCAGCAACGACATGGACATCGCTACAATGCAGTAGGTTGTGTGCCACGAGGCATGGCGGCGGCGCAGGCATGGAATGGCCTATTGTGGTAACATGGGTGTGGCACCACAACAATAGGCAGCATAGGATAGCAGAGGGCGAGCATGGTGCAGCATTGTGTGGCTACACGGGTAAGAGTAATGTGCAATGTAAAATCTAGGAGGATATAGCAATCGAGTTCGCCCTCTTATATAATCTAGGAGGATAGGACCAGGTCCAAGGCATCCATGTGTCATTAATTGGTATTGAGTTAATTTCCGTTGTTGATGGGACACTTATACCAAGTACCAACAAGGTGTCATGGGTATTAATAAGTTTCATCTTTCACTAATGCTAGTTCAGATTGTTTCATTCATTCTGGGTAGTTGAAACTACACGTACTCCCTCCGGGATGGTATTAGAAGTCATTTTGGACAAGGTTTAGGTCAAACATCGGGAATATAAATTATCAATAACTTTTAAGTTGTTGAGTTTATAAATGTAAAAATTATATGAGTATATTTGTCTTAAAAAGTACTTTGATAAAAGTATACATATATCACATCTCCATAAATATTTTTATAATAATAAGAAGTCAAAGTTGTGCTTTGGAGACCGTGTCGCTGTCCTAAACAACTTCTAATATCATCCCGGAGGGAGTACACAGCAAGGTTGGGCATGCTCGTGTGAACTGTCTCTGCGGTCAAATAGGCCTGCTTCCTTATCCACCCCACTACAGTGCTCGCTCAGGCGGCGGCACAGTGGTCTAGGTTTCACCCCAAAAAAAAAATAGAGCGACGCTGCTGTTTGGCAGACAGGATGCGGTGGAGGCCGGCTGAGGAAGACAATGGAATTAGGAGAGAAAGAATAAAAAATTGCAATATTTATTATGCAATATAGTTTCTACTTTCTACCACTAGGACTACCCCTCTTTGAGGGCAGTTGAGGAAACTGCACATATGCAGCAAGCCAGCAACATTGTCCATGCTCGTATCAACTGGGTCTGGGCCCAACAGGCGTGCTTACTCTCTGCGTCCGTCCAACTACTGTGGTCGCCCAACGTGTTCTGCTGCTCTCTACGCTCATTGCAGCCGTCTTCCCCGCCGCGCACCCCATCGCACACACAATCCGGTGCCCAGATCCAGCGCCGCGTTATCCATCCCATGCCTACCCCAACCCATTCCACGCCGGCGGATGGGGCACGCGGCAAGCTGGTATCCTGTGGGACGGGGCGTGATGGGGGACAGCAATCAGGGCATGACGGGTCGAGGGTGGCATCCACGTGTGGTAAAGGTGAATGTCCTCGGATAAGGCAGACAGGCTGGCAGGCTGCGTGTGCTAGGCGAGTTTTCCAAACACACCGTCATTGCAACAGTGCGGCGTTGGAAAATCAGCAGACAGGGTAGGCTGCACGGGTGTCCGAACACGCGCGTCCAATGGACTTTCAGCTAGCACTGCCGTACTAGGAGATGGAAACATGGTATGGTTTGTTGTGTCCTATGGGCATATGTTTGGTTCAGCTCCAGCTTTGGCTGTAAAATGTTTGGTAAAGCAACTTATCATTTTTGTAGATAACACAAGTGTAAAATGTCCATAGTATATTCTTGAATTTTTTACCTTTTTATTTTATTCATTTATTTATTTCCTTCCTCACATGTTATATTCTTCGTTTCACGTACCTTCCATTTCTCGTTTCTCCATTGTACATGCCGTCTGTTTCTCTAGCCCTCCTTTCTCTGACCGTGCGTCTCGCCCTGCCTCATCACGGTGACTCCGTCTCAATTCACCCCCAACGCCTCTGCCCCGCCACACTCCGGTGACTCTGCCTGCCCAGCGATACTGCCTAATTGAGTGCTGCCCACAACTCAACAAGCAGGGACGTCTGAGCTTGATTGGTTTTTTTCTGCTCCTGCGGCTACCCCAGTCTCGTTCTGTAGAAATCAGTTTTACAGGGTCATGCATATTTATCTTCACTTACTCTGTCATAAAATTTTAGGCAATTAATATAAGGTGGTTATACAATGAGGTTAGCTATGTTATCTAGAATGAGGTGGTTCTACAATCAAACACTCCGTTTGAAGGTTTATGAATGAAATAATGTTCTTTTCTATGAAACATGAGGGGAATCCCCTACTGGACTTTTATTGGAAGAAACAAAATCTTGCAGGTAGTAATCAGTACACATAAAAAGAAAGGAAAGATTAGAAATGGGAACGTAGTCATAAACCAATAGATGTACTAAAATTCTGCTTTGGTCTTAGCATAACTATACCAACTTCCGTCTTGTAAACCTCCTTGCATCGTTAGAGAGAGTGTTGTTGGCTTCTGAAAATGACATCGTTGTGCATTGCCCCAAATCGACCAACACATAGAGATGATAATCTCCATGAAGCAAGCAACATTTAACTGATCTTTAATGCCTCGAATAATGACATCAGTGTCAGTGGAAGAGGGGATAAGGATCGAAATCATATTCCAGCAAGCTGCAGCAAATGGGCAGTGAAAGAAAAGATGGGGAAGATCTTCATTAATATCCAATTCACAAAGCACACATGTGTAAACAGGGAGTGCATATTACGGTGCCGGAGCAGTGACCTGGTGCTGACTCTATCCTGGATCAAAAGTCAAAAGAAAACTTTGCGTTTGTTTTGGCATGCAGATTTCCGAAGCCAATTAAAGGTAGGAGAGACCTGATGATTCCCCATCAACAATCTATAGGTTTTACTGGAGGCAAATGAGGTACCGGATAAGATATGAATGAAATAATAATGTCACTACATTAATCGACAATTACTGGAGACCTAGCTTCGTTTCATGTGACCTGCTACGCCACTTGGCCTCCCTTGTCTCATGCTTTCCAACTACACGTCCCTTGACTCACTCGTGCTCCGCTGCACTATGGCATTGGCATCCATCTCGTGACGGTCACATTCAACACCATCACCGCGCTTCTTCCTCTTCCCGGTCATTCAGGAGCTCATGTTCATTCTCACCATATCCCATGATCTGAGCACTGTTCACCACCCTCAACAACAACATGCATGGCCATCGCTGTAGTGTAGTAGGTTGTGTACCACACGGCATGGCAACGTGAGTCTGGCACGCGTAGGATACCAGGGGTGAGCATGGTGCAGCACTGTGTGGCTACACGCGTGTAAGCGGTTATATGTGCAATGTGGCAGAGGTGAGGATGCATGGTGGTACAGGTTATGATGGACAGCTGGGCACTAATGGATTAATGGTACAATATTACATATTTAGGGACTTGAGTGTGCAATTTCCTTTTTTTAGCGCAAAAACCCCACGGAGTGTGCAATTTCTAAGTAGTGACATTGAGGTGAGAATTTGGGAGAAGTTTAAGGATTTGAATGTGCAGTTTAAAAGTCGTACTAGGGCCTAGATGACAAGTTGAGGACCGCAAATGAAATGTACTCTTGATTTGAAAACGTGACAAATAGGAAATAATCAACCAACTAGATGTATCTTTTCTAACGTGATCCACATGACGATGATAAATAAATTGTTTGTTTCATTGGCCGCATCAGGATATATTGTATTTAATTGAAATAAAACAAACATTAGGTGTACACTGCATACTGCAATCAGCTTGATCGTCTGGACGACTGCTGGTACCTACCGAAACACTACTGAACCTGCACCTCTCCACGGTTAATAAAATGGAACGGTCTTCTAAGAGATTTTTTTGTAGTAGGGATGTAGTAATCGAGTTTGGCCTCTTATATAATCCAGGAGGATAGGACCAGGCACATAGTAGCGATATAGTAATCGAGTTTGGCCTCTTATGTAATCCAGGAGGGTAGCGGAAACTGTACATATATGCAGCAAGGTTGGGCACGCTCCTATGAACAGGCCTGCTTCCTCTCTGTGTCCGTCCCACAACCATTTTCACCGATTCCGTGTGTGGCTGCTCTCTACGCTTGCTGTAGCTGTCTTCCACGCCACGCGCGCACACCATCCCGCGCCGCGCAGCTCCCTTATCCAGAGCCGAGCTCCATCCCGTGCTGAGTTACAACCCATTCCACGCCGGCTGATGGGGCGCGAGGCCTGCTAGTATCCTGTGAACGGGGTGTGATGGAGGACAACGATCGGGGCCTGACGGCGGGTCGAGGGCAGGGCGCGCGTGTGGTGTGAGACGAACGGCCTCGGATGGAGGCGGACAAGGCGGGCTGCGTGTGCGAGGCGAGTTGTCCCAACACGCGGGCGTCCGAACACACGCGCGCGTGTTTCTATGGACGTCCGGCTACTACCACTGACGTACTAGGAGGTCATGTATCCGAAAAATTAATGGAAAGAACGTATGTTTTCTTGAGTCATATCAGTGTGTTCGGTTCAGCTCTACCTTCAACTAAAACCACTTTGGCTCGAAAAATATTCAGTAAAACAACTTGTTATGTGAAATGTACACGGTATTCTTGTATCTTTTTACTTTTTTATTTTTTATTTTCTCCCACACTCTATTTGATCTTATCTTCTTCATCTTCTTCATCCTCCTGCTGTTTCTCCATTCGTGTTGTCCGCTTCTCTCGTTCACCTTTCTCTGACCGTGCATCTCGCTCTGACGCATTGTGGCAACTCCGTCTCCAACCCCAACGCCTCTGCAGTCTGCCCGCACAGCGATTCCGCCTCAACAAGTGCCGTCTGTGGTCCGCACTCTCGCCACTATGCACCACGAAGGGCTGCGTTTTTCATCTCCCGTGGCTCCTTTAGTCTCCCAGCACGATTTAAGGGCTCGGTCCATGAAGTTGTTTGCCGTGTGCCGTTGGGTGAAGTGGTGCCTGAAATCAAGAGCTGCTGCAGAAGTGATACCAAAGGCCCCCTATATATCATGCGGCGCCTCACTAAATGTTCAAGAAAACAACATAACTAAAAATTAAGCAAATTTATGTCAACACTGGAATGAAAGAATCTTTTCATTACTGGTAAGTTGACACGTGTCATAATGGCACACCGTGAAAGAAATCTGTCATACTTGTAAAACTAAGAACTAAACGTAATATATATCATCATAATTATAAATGAAATAAAGATCAATGCTTTTATAATAAAAATAAAATAAGATGATCATGGGTTAAGTTATTTATACATAAAATCAATGTTGTGAATTTGCAAAGGGGAATAAAGCTCTAGCTAGTAACATGTATTAGGCCTTAAAGATCCAGTTCTCTACAACATTGAATATTCAGAGGGTGTGAATATCAGCATATGAACGGTGGGTGGCACCACACCTTTCTCGCCAATTATATTGTTCATATAGCTTATCTTGTCTGGAGCATCAACAATCTTTTTAGATAATAGAAAAAATCCCAGCTTCAGACTCAACAGGATGTCCAGGAACAGCAGTACCAATATGCATTCTAAGAAGGTGCCCGCGCGCGTCACCAGGAAGATGCACCTCCAATAGACTTCTTGTAGCTACGTCGCCCCATGAGACGGCCACAAGGTCTCTTGGAACCCCTGGATAAAACATTCGCTAATGCCTCCCAATCCTAATCATCCATAGACTTTGACAGGTGCTGCTATGCATAATCTCTTTTTGGCCACAACTATGCATGCTCTCTTTTTATATATAGTGGATAGGCACGTGCGACACGCACGTGCTTGTTTACAGTGTGGACATTAAAAAAAGTTCACAAGGACGAAATTCACTATATATATCATGGCTAATAGGTTCTATGGATATACGACACATATTTGGTTACAAAATTATGATGTTTGAGTTCATTCGTTTTGAAACCATGTTATGCATCAAAAAAAATGAAAGAAAGACACAGCACAAGTTGAAGAAGTTTATGCGACATTCCTAACTGAGAGCTTAGCATGTTCATTCATTTCTTTATTCGCTCAGGTACTTGAGGTTTCAAGCACAGAGGCTGAACTGCTCGATTGTGTAAGTAAACTCCACGTGCTGGGATTCAATACAATTATTCAACCAACGGAGGACTGGGTTTGGTGTAGAGCTGCATGTTGCTTCTGCCAGAACGCATTATCCCTTGCTTATGTATCAACACCGCTCAGAACTGGTGTTCTGCAACTTCAAATCCCATTACTCCCTGATGTTTCTGAGTCCCACTATGGGATCTGTACCTTGTTTGACAAGATTAATGGGCGTATAGCTAGCTACATATAATTAGATGAAACCGGAAGGTCAAGTGAAGGGATCAATGGTTCTCTTCTACTTGGCCATGGTGATTTGGTTAGTATCAATGGGAATTTCATATGCATTTCATAAGTTGCCAATATAACATTTGTGATAACACAGTAACAAGCAGTCTCGACTGCTTCATGTGCCTTGCTCCTCTGCACTCAGGGGTGGAGCTATATTGTAGTGAGTGGGTGCGGCTGCACCCACAAGCGACTGGAGTACGCAAGAAAAAAGAGGCCAGGTCACTCGTTGATCTCCGCTGAGTAATCATGGAGAAGGAAGGGTGCAAGCTTCTTTTGTTATCCCATTCTCTGTTGCTTCCCAACCCCAGTATTCTTGTCTGCTTTTGCAAAAAAAAGTATTCTTGTCTTCATGTTCGCGGTAATGGCTCCTGACTATATGGGCATTTTTGGCAACTGACAACATCGATTGACCTAGCCACTGCATATAGAGTCTAGCAAGCTCATGGTGAGCGACCATATATGCAGCTCTTATATAACAAATTCAAGTTGGGCGACCATGTATACTATCCAAAAGGATAGTTGGGCGACCATATATGTACGTCTTGAGTTAATTGTTGTGGTTGACCGGACTCCTGCTGCTGCCACAAAAACAAAAGAAACCAGTACGTTGCATCAATCAGGCTGATCGGATCATTATGTTTCATTCATTCAGTCCGTCAGACAGCCTTCACACAGCAATAAGGTCTGGACGGCGTGCTCAGGTAATGGATTAATGCGCCAATCAACAACTATATGCCTATATGGCAGCCACACTGTGTGCAGAATGCAGCTCTGATTGAGACAGAGAAACCTGTTCTGTTTGGAACAACTGTCTGGAATGATAAAACCGTTACACGCCGTTCATGTGCTTGCACACAGACTGACAGACATCACTCTTGAAGCCTTTTTATCCGCTTGATGCCTTCTTTTCTGCTTTAAACTCTTGTTTTCATATGATCTGCCTGAATATGACTTGAAAATGCATATTTAAAACCATTCATATATATTCAGATAAAGAGAGAAACAGTGTACATTATAGTAAGTATATTGTTCTGGAGCAGAATTGATAACTCTAGATTGGTCCCAAATTTTTCATGCACACTCCACTGAATTGGACATTGCAATAGTCTAATGCTAAGCAAATCAGCAAGCATTCCATCATCTAAAATTCTTCATCTTGCTCGGTCTCCTTTTCTCCAGTCCTAGTAAGTAATTTTTTTTTGTCAGAAAATAAAGTTGTTTTCCTGGAAACAGTGAAAAAATTCAACATCTCACATGGTAAAATCCGTGAGAAGAAAGACAACGAGTTCTTCACAAAGCCAAAAACAAGAAACAACAGAGCTTGTTTTTTTTTTTGAGGAAGTTGGGAGGGGGGGCATCTACCTAATTTTAATTAAAATTGCAAACTGTACAAATGCCAATGCAGGTTCAAAGCCATGAGGCTTACAAAAGCAACAGAACAAAAAAAAAAAAACAAGGAAGGTGCCAAAAGTAGAACAAAAACCTACAATGAATAAAAGAGAAAATGTAGAACTAAAATAAAGAACATATATATGTGAACAAAATCCTGAGAAACCCCTAGAGTTCTCAAATTGATGGTCCTCTTCCTAGCTACAACTGAATATCTAGACGTGCAACTATGCAAGTTCATGCATTGCTAGCTATTTAGTTTCTCGTGAATGGTAGGTGTGCGCGCCGTTGACGTAGCTCATCTCGACCAGCCGGTCGTGCGTGATCTGAAGTTCACGACTAGGACAGTCTCGATGGCTGTGCACCGACATTTTTCAGTTGCATCATCGGTCTTTCGTCTCACATCCAAGATGCAATGAGATGACAAAGATGACAACTACAACTCCACACGTATCGTATTCATCTGGATACATACAGTGACGCACACGGTATTCAACCTGTCTACATGTACACTCATGTGGTATCCGTGACATGCATGTATATTTGTATTTTCTATATATATACCCACAATCTACTACACATATATGGATAACCACACTACGGGAATTCTCTAAACATGCAGCTATGACACCTCACCATCCCTTTGATCTTCCTTCCATGCATATGAACCGCCATGCATGGCCACGTCGCTGGTAGCCGAGTGAAATCAGAGGAACTGAGGCGTCAAAACAATTGATCCACCGGAAAAGGAAAAGGACGGAGCTGAGCCCTCGAATTGATAAGTACTCCCTGCACCCACCACGAGCTGTCGACCAATGCAGGCTCTCCCTCTCCCTACTCCTCCCCTCACACGCATCCGCTGGCTTCATCCCCTGCGTCGGTGCTTCCTCCATCCCCAACTCCACCGGCCCCTCCCAGGCTCTCTGGTGGCGCATGGCGTCCAACCTTCTCCGGTCAGTACTAAACCCACCCCAACCATTTGCGATGAACTTAATTTAAAAACCCAGCCCACTCCTATCCGTACTGTAAAGAAACCAACCACGCCCCAAACTAACCCACGGTTTGTACTAAAGCATTTTTTTGACTGACGGTTTGTACTAAAGCATTGATCAAACTGTGGCTTCAACCCACAATAACAAACCATCCCAACCCACGCTTTGTACTAAAGCATTTTTTTGACTGACGGTTTGTACTAAAGCATTGATCAAACTGTGGCTTCAACCCACAATAACAAACCATCCCAACCCACGCTTTAAGTACATACCAAAACCAAGGTGACTTGCACCTGCACGATGGCAATGTTACAAATAAAAAATTGAGGACCAGAACCAAGGTGACTTGCACGATGGCAATGTTACAAATAAAAAATTGAGAAATAATTTGGCCTCCATATATTACAAAAATTCATGGAATAATTTAGCATCCATAAATTACAAAAAATTGAGGAATAATTTAGCCTCCAGCGGCAAGAATTTTTCCAGGCGAATCACTTCTTCCATTTGAAAAACAGAAGGATCAGCGGACATCTCTTCATCCACTGCAAAATTCATCGCATCACGAACAGTCATCTGGACATGTAGCATAACAATGTATATGACTTGTCACATACACAAAACCTGAACTGGAATTCCTTTTTTTTTGCAAATATCAACTGAAAGTCACCCAGCTACTCCTACAGCCAGCTATTCCTACAAGCCTGAACATGGATACACTATGGCTGAATCAAGCAATGATCACTATGTATGCACATTTATAGCTTTGGAAAATGAACAATTATTATGGGCAGAACATAACTCAATTGCAAGCTGCTGCACAGGGATGCTTAGCTCAATTGAAACTTGAAAGGAAGTTGAATGGTGTACTGTAACTTGAAAGGAAGATGAACAATGAACAGATAGGAATGCCCATATGCATCATTATGTGTAGCCTCACTAAGGAGATGCATGTATTACTGTCAGTTCAGGCATCTTTAGACTAGCCTCACTTAGGAAGAGAAGGTCCAGTGATACTTCAAGGAGTCCTCCATAAAGCACACACAGAAAACACTCAAATCTGATTAGTGTCAATATGCAAAGCTATACAGCAGTGTTCTGATGTTCTGGTGGTTACAGGCTAGTTCAACATATGCTGGGACTGCTGCTCCACTTGATCCTAGTTCAAGGTCATCAATGCCAGACCTCTAGTCAAACCACTATGAATATCCTGCTTCATTTTCTGATACTTCTTTAGACAATCATCACGAACAGTTTGTCGCCCGAAAGCAGTCACAGTTGGCTGCATGGATTGGAGCCATGGTTTGCAGTATGGATCATCAAACTTGTTGAATGGAATTTCAGCATGTATGACCCATTCTATCATACGCTCACGACTAAACTGAGGGTCAAAGACAAAATTTTCTAAGCTCTTCTTCATGGTGGCTATGAATCTATTCCTCTCTCCCCAATGGCATGGCAATACTTGGAAATGTGGGATATAAGGCTACTAGTTGCAGACCTAGTGCTTAAATGGAGCTGACAATACTTGCAAACAGCTTTAAAACCATCATCTACTGAATTCTCCTCAAAGTGTTCCCACACCTTGGACCTCTTAACACGTGTTGGGGTTGAATCACCGGAACTTTCTGTTGTAGACATGTTGGCTGATAGGCTAGACAAGAAAATCCCTAGATAATAGATAAATGTAAATGGCAGCCAGCAGGAAATATCATAAAATGTAAATGGCAGATAGAGTAGAATATTTATAAGGCAAAAGGTCTATTTTGTGACACAATACAAAATCTCAGTAAGAATAGCCATGATTATTGCCCAGAAAATACAAGAGTAGCAGATTAAAATAATGGAGCAAAGAATCTATTGATCATAATAGCTTGGCTAAATTCTATTTGCTCCTTCCACTACTTGCTGCTAAAATGCTATGCCTGTCACCCTTGTGTAAAATAATGGAGTTTCAATTCAGTTGTACTGTAGGGTAGGAGCAAAAAAACTTGAACAGGCTAGGCTACTTACCACAGCTTTGATATGAACCCCTCCCCCTTTACTTCTCCACGAGCACCTTCATGTCGCCATTTGCATCGATACCGATGGTGACATCGAGATCAGGTCAACCAAACCATGCTCCTTTTTCATCACCGTTCCCTCGGCTGAACCAAACAGCAACAATCTGCTTTCAGAAAATGCATCAGACTTTTGAAAGACAAGGGACTCGTAAGCAAACTAGTTACTTTGTAACATTTTTTGTGATTTCAGTGGTGCTTCAGAAAAGGGATTTACAAATTGACGAACCAATCATTTAGTAGACAAATGGACTCATCAGCAAACTAACATTTTATTTTTTTTCATTTCAGTTGTATTGCAGTAGACAAATGCCATTCCTTTGAACTAAGGTTTCTATCGCTGTACATGTCTAGATAAAAAATTTGCTCAAGCAAACCAAAGCTGGGACGGCCAAGCAATGCCAGCTGACACAGCAAGCTACCAGTTTCACGGCAATCATGAACTGGTTGAGCGGACACAGCAAGCTGACACAGCAATCATGAACAGAAATGAGCGTGAGGCAAGCGGACGGAGCCGTATGTGCAGGACCTTGGACCACTTGACGAAGCGGTGGAGGTCCTTCTTGGGCGGACTTCTTGGGCGGATGGAACCGGCGTTGGAGATGCAGCGGCGGAGCACCGGTGCGGCGGGTCGGAGTGCCGGAGCAGAAGCGCAGCCGCCGGGCACCGGGGAGCAGGCGGGCGCGGCGCGGCGGGCGAGGGACTAGGAAACCCTAGTCGCCGCCGTTGGAGTGGGAGCTGGGAGATCCGGCGGCCATGGAGACGCAGTGGAAGAGACCGGACTGCTTGCTGCTGGTGCTGGACGTGGTGTGAATCGTTGGTGGGTTCGAACCATGGGTCGGCCCGTTAGCAAACCAATCCAAACCGAACTACTTTTTTTTTTTTTTTTTTTTTTTTTTTTTTTGAGAATGACACAGTACAACGCAGACACTCACAACACGCACGCACACTCACCCCTATGAACACACGTACGCAAACCCTACCCCTATGAGCACCTCCGAAGGACTGAGCAGCCGGCAGATCTGGAGATTCCCGAAGTCACCATAGGCGCCTCGTCGTCGACGGAACGCCGCTACCACTTAATGCATAACGCCGGTAAATCCTTGGGAAAATCCCAAGAAAAGGTGCGAGCACACCGAGATTTGAACCCTGGTGGGTAGCGTCCCACTGAACCGTCCTACCATTGGACTACAAGCCAATTCGCTCCAAACCGAACTACTTAAAACAACGACTCGAACCAAACCAGCCCACCAGTTCTGTCAGCCTGTTTCCACCCAAATTACATTGGCCCAACAACAAAAACCAAACCATACAAACCGGTTCCACCCAAACCATTGGCAGGGCGACCTCTAGCACACCCTCATATAATGTTAAGGGGCTAGGGCGTACAATTTTCACTAGGGTTGAGTCTATTGCCTTTGTGTACTGATCGAGGGGAGAATTCCGTGTTTTATATGTTTCAAGTGATGCTCAGTTTAATAGCTTCATTCATTTGTTTATTCATTCAGGTAGTTGAGGTTTCAAGCACAGAGGCTGGACTGATCGATTGTGTAAGAAAACTTCACGTGCTGGGGTTCAATACAATTACTCAACCAATGGAGGATTGGGATTGGTGTAGAGCTGCATGTTGCCGCTGCCAGAAAGTATTATCCCTTGCTTGTGTATCAACACCGCTCACAACTGCTGCTGGATTTTTTATGAAATTTTGCCCTTTTTTTAAAAAAAAAAAATTCAAATCTATTCCTGGTTTGAAAAAATTTACAATGCATATCCCTTTTGGTCGCGCCAGCTCCGGTGGCGCGATTTTTACATGTCGCGCCACCGCATGTGGCGCGACCGGTGCATCCACGTTGGCGGGTGGGTTGACTGGTCTTGGCGTGGGCTGAGCATGGGGCCCGCCGCGTCGCGCCAATGCATGCGGCGCGACAGGCCCGTGAATGCATGCCGTAGCCGTCTTGGGTGTTCGCTCCCTATACTCCATCCCAAATTAAATACAGTTTTTGGGTGGTCGTGCCACAAATTTGACTCGATTTATAGAAAATACATACGAGATTTAAATCTCCGAATAAATTTGTTAAAAAACTAGATCAAAATATGTTTCTAATGATAATAATTATGTAATGTAAATATTAATTCTATTTTAATATATAATTGCTCATAGTTTTTTCTAGGGAAGGGAGAACTATATTTATTCTAGGATAGAGGAACCGCTAGCCCCTACGGAGTGCTGCAGTGGAGAAAGTTTGGTAGCGGTCCCCATCGGTCCCACCACTCCCTCTCTCTCTGCACCTTGCACTCCTCTCTCTCTCACACGATGCTCTCTTGCATGCAAGCATGGGCCCCGTGGCACAAGGCTCCACTACTACAGAATTATCCATCACCGCCGGGCTCCAACCCACCTTTCACCGTCGAAAAACGTAACCGGCGAACCATAGTGGTAGTGATGTGGGGTTTGAAACACTACCGGGTCAAAACACCGGCGGTGATGCGAGGAGAGATCGCGGTTTGATATCGAACCGGCAGCGATCGCGTCACCGAACACCGCCGGGTGTTCCACGACCCGCAAAGATTTTTGATCCAAGCAATGCAGGTTCGAAGTCACCCGGCGAGTTGATATTGGAGCACTATCGGGCTTTAGCGAACCGACGAATCGTGGGGATAACACTATCGGGTTAGACCGAGCCGACGATGTATCGAACACCTAACAATGGCGGCTTACTTTGAACCCGTCGCTGAACTATACGTGAACATTGTCGGCCGATCTCAACCCGACGCAATAAGTATTAGAGTGGAGACTATCGGTTTGTTAATGCGGCCGAAAGTGATGTTTCGCTGCCTATGACGGTTGTTAGTAATGCAAACCGATAGTGTTTGGTATAGTTACACTACCGGTTTGTTGCTCATTCACCGCCGGGGCCATGCCACCCACCCGGTTTTTGTTTTAAATTTTTGAATTTATTCGTGGAATTCAGCTCTTTTTAAATCCAAAAATCATCGACATTAATATCGTCAAAACATTACAGGATTTAATGGTTACATACAACAAAATCCACCTAATGTTCTAGAAACTAAGCCTACATGAACTTCTAAAATAAAAACATCAATATGACCATATATAGAGTCATAGACATAAATAAAAGCATGACATCTTTCCAAAACCAATTAAGTAGCAATTCTCGCAATCTTCATAAGTATGTATGCGGTGGCTTCTCTTCAATCTCCGGGGCGGCTAGTTTGCACCGTTGTAGGCGGCATTTACGGCTTCACCTTCGTTGTTGTATTTTTACGTAACAATTATTAGCGTACCCTTAGACTTGAGCATAGCAATCTTCCCTGTTAGATTGATCCCCACGCACGCGACCAACAAACACTACGTACCACGCCATGCTTGCCTATACATGTCACCAAAATAGGATGATATTGCTATGTTATTCATAAAAGTTGTACAGTAAGCACGCGTACATATATTTAAAATATCCAAACCGGATTTCGAACAACACTAACTCATGAATTTCAATCACAATTCGAGCACGGGTTGCGATGAACGAGACGGGCATTTCAACGAACACCTTAAGGCGCAAGGACCGACGCACTCACCAAGCTTTAAAATGCGCCTCGTGGCGCCCTATCTTGTCTTGGAGGATTTGAGGAGGACAAGGTCGCGGATGGTACGGCGTCGGGCGGTGAAGAGGAAGACGGCGTGAGGCTACGGACGGTAGAGAGGTGTGGCGGCGGTCCTCCGTCGGCGTGGAGGAAGACCAAGCGGGCGACGCGAGGCTAGGACAGCGGCGAATTAGTTGTCATTCTCATAGGTAAAAACTCGTACACCTAAAGGGATAATTAGTTCTCACCGTGGAAGGGGCCGAAGGGCAGAGGATGCCGACGCGGCGTTGGGGACGTCGGAGTGGAGGAGCGCAGCGTGGGAGAACGCCGTCAAGCCTCGATTCCGCTGGAGCGGAACGACCGGGGATGCGCGAACGGATGGCCGGGGTGGCGTAGGGGACGAAGAACAGTGACGTTGGAGTTGGTGGTGCGCTCCGTCGGCGAATCTGGTGCTCTTTCGGCGCTGGTGGGGAACGAGAATGGCGCGGTGTTCAAATGGCTTGCCAAAATTTTGCTCCGAGCCACTCACTTATATATATAGGCAAGGCTGGTTTGGGCGCTGTGGGGAACGAAATGGCGGGAGGTTCAAAAGATTTGGAAAATTTCACCCCAATCCTATTCGCTGCCGGTTATTACACGCAACCGGCAGTGAAATAGAAATGATGCGATTCATGGATGATCATGTCCCTTTGTGAAGGATGTGTAATCCTCCATGGTGGAAATGGCTTGAAATTTTTTTTCCCAGTCATGTACACCCAAAAAAAATGACCCCACACAAGTTCTTAGGTTTTTCTCGATAAATATCTTAATTACTATGATTTTTCTTCGAGATAAACTAGCGACAAGAAGGCTAATTAAACCATGGAAACACAAGAATTTTTCTTGGACCTCCACGGTGATTTGCCTCCTAGGACACATGAGACCCTCGTGGAAAAGTCTAGCAAAGATTCCGGCTCTTTTTTCGTGGGTACGCCAGTTCAAACTATAATTACAAGGTGGCGTCGCCAGAAAATTCAAATAAACTGGGAAAAGTACCAAACCAACTTCGAAAAATCTCAAACTTCGTGGGTGCTTCCCAATTTGCATGTGAAAGGCTTAGAAAAAGTTTGAGACCACTACAACACCGGCAAACATATGAACCACATCGAGCACAGGAACTACACTCGTATAGTCCCGGTTCGATGGATGATCATGTCCCTTTGTGAAGGATGTGTAATCCTCCATGGTGGAAATGACTTGAATTTTTTTCCCAGCCATGTACACCCAAAAAATGACCCCACACAAGTTCTTAGGTTTTTATGATAAATATCTCAATTACTATGATTTTCTTCGAGATAAACCGACGACAAGAAGGCTAATTAAACCATGGAAACACAAGAATTTTTCTTGGACCTCCACGGTGATTTGCCTCCTAGGGCACATGAGACCCTGTGGAAAAGTCTAGCAGCATTCCGGCTCTTTTCGTGGGTACGCTCAGTTCAAACTATAATTACAAGGTGGCGTCCACGCAAAAATTCAAATAAACTGGGAAAAGTACCAAACCAACTCCGAAAAATCTCAAACTTAGGTGGGTGCTTCCCAATTTGCATGTGAAAGGCTCAAAAAGTTTGAGACCACATGGGCCACAAGAACATTACAAATTAATTAGGAAGTAACCATACAACCTTACAAATAATTAACATATATAGTAAACACACTAATCATTATCACCGCCGTCGGGATCATTATTGGGTCCAAATTGTGATCCATGCACACAAATGTAGGATTGTAGAAATATCGGGTAATTGTTGTCACGGATTAAGTATCCGCTTGAGTCGATGAAGGTCAATGCCCTTATGATTGCACTCTCTCGTCCCTCGCAAGGGCGTAAAAATGCTCGACCATAGATATAACCTCTTGAACGACCCGCTGCCTAAGTTAGTAAACCTTATGCGCATTGTCGCCCTTCCGTAGTTTGTTTGGCCAAGGTGTGCACGTGAAGTCCCAATCGTATTCGAAGTTGGTCCAGAGCTTGGTCGAGAACGGCCGCCAAGCCACATGCAAAGATAAGTAAGATCGTGGAGCGTAATGCGCAAGTGGGAGAATCAAAATGAATGAGGATGATGTGAATCTATATGTAATTAATATGCATTGCCAAAATGATGAATTTAATTTATTACCACATCATCATGGTTGTAACTCCCAACATATTCGCTATATTGCCATGGGGGATATTATCGCCAGACAAGGCAAATATCTTGAATTGCGAAATCGTGCACAATGTAGCAAACACGTCGAAGAGAATCTAAGCACAAGGAAACGGCATGGTACTCGGCGTTTTGCACGGTCGTTCTCTCGTTTCCCCTCTCGTGTGGATTAGGTGGTTGTTGTGTCCGGAATCCTCGAAGGGATGTAAAAACTTATTTCACACGTATATAGTTGATGACTAGGTGACGATGCTCTAGATGTCGTGGTCTCCACAAAACCGAGAGATAGAGAACTAGCTAAGTCTTGTTTCTAGCCATTGTATTGGGGATAAAGTCTGCGAAAACATATAAATGCAACAAAATGACGTTAAGTTAAACTAATGTCCATGTATTTATTATAGTAAAATAAGAAATCAAAATGTTAGAAAAAATTATATACGATGGTCGGATAAGGGAATGACCTTGTGTCCACACCAGGCGAATGGCTCATCGCCAACGTGGAAACCTGTTCTTGTGGTGGCGGCAAAGGCGGAGGACCGCCACCACCGAAAGGATAAAAAGGAAAAAAAAGGACAAAGCTCATAAATATATATAGTATATATATGTATTGTTTATATGCATATTATATATATATATATATATATATATATATATATATATATATATATATATATATATATATATATATATATATATATATGCGCTATACTACACCTGAGGTGTAGAACCTATTCTACACCCAACCCACCCAAATGAACCTAACCGACCGGACCAACCATCAAACCGAACCAACCACGCGCGCCCGTTATCTCTTCCCCAGCCGTACCTGTTAACCAGCGCCCGACCCCATCCCACCTCCTTTGTAACCGACCAGTTGTGAGGGGGCGGCGGCGGATTTGTTTCACGAGACGACGGTGTCGGGAGCAGCGGTGAGCTCTCCGGTGGCGTCCTCATGGGGTGAGCTCTCCACCCCCTCCTGTCTGCCTCCTCGTTCCCCTTCTGGATCCATGCGAGATCGATTCGTGCGCCGGCGGCGGCGCCTTTGATTCGCGAGGTGGTGGCATCGGGAACGACGGGGAACTCCCCGGCGGCGTCCTCTTTGGTGGTGCGGTGGGCTTTCTCCCGTTTCTCTCCGCCTGCTCTAGCACCTTCTGGTTTCGTACTACTTCGTCGTTGGGCAAATCGAAGGGCGAGGAGGTTTCAGGTGATGCTGCAGTGCTGCGTGCGTGCCGCGGGCGCGCACTGTAGGCGGCCCAACCCCTCGGCAGCAGCAGTGCGCTGGGCGGCTCCCTCGGTAGCAGACGCTCTCCACCGGTGCCGTGCGCCATCCCTCCACCTGCGCCTTGTCCCTTCTCCGCATGGATCTCGTGGCTGCCATGTAGCTCGACAACAGCCACGGAGGAGACAAGGCCCAAGGGTCAGGTACGCGCTTATTCAGTTACTGCTTGATGTGGTCCTTCCGTGCTTGCAGATTCTCCTTTCTTATGGATCCGATGCTTGCAGGGAGGTGGAGATTGGATTTGTTGGGCATTGGATCTGGCGTCAGTGTGCCGTGTAGGATGAATCATGATGGCCTTGGATCATGAGTCTACGAGCTGCACATGGATGAGCATCCAGTCAGTGCCATCCCTTTCCCCACCTAAATGTGCACACCAACTGATAGTTTTTCTCTGTTTTTTATGCCGTGCTCACTTGAATTGATTTGTGCTTTTCATATGAAAAATACTAAGAAATCATATGGAATTGCTAAACTCAATATGCTTTCAGTAATCAACCATCCATAGTCCAAGCGACTGAAACGGTGGTATGTTTTATGTTGATTGCTGATTGCTGATTACTGACAAGTGATAGAAACCGTGCTATGAGCTATGTTGATAGTTTCTCAAATTGTTTCAATCTTCTTCTTTTTTTTACAAGTAGATTGTTCATTAGTTTTCATTCTAAAATAATTGGTAAACATTTTGCTTGAGTAACTTGGTAGTTGATTAGCACTGTGCTAATTTTCAGTAATTCAGTAATATATTAGCAGAATAGTTTAGTGCTTTTTTTCTGAGTTTATTAGCACATCAAAGTGTCTTCCTGTTAAATATCATTTTGATCAGTAGAAATCACTCTGGCTTTTTTTTTGCTGAAGTGAAACTATGCTACTAAATTACTGAAAAGGGGTTGCGATTGTTATGCTAGTAGCAAAGGAGTAGTAGCTCTAGAAATTGAAATGAGACACTCACACCGTGACATCCCCCTTCTCTAGTAATTCAGTTCAGTAACCCCTAGTCTCCTTTGCTCTAGTAATTCAGTTCAGTAACCCTCCTGATGGTGCCGACCCGCAGGTGCTCCCTACATCCCGTCCCGGTGGTGAGCCCTCGCTGCTACATGCGGCGGCGGCTACACCCCTTCCAGAACGGCGACACTGACATTGCATTCAGATGAGAGCGGCTTGGGGCTGAGCCACCAAACTAGGACGTAGCTAGGTGGCAGGCTGGGCAAGAGCTGCAAGGTGAGTTGGGTGTGGTTGCCGGCCTGATGCCCCTGATGTCGGCCATGGAGACTTGGCCAACTACTCCATTTCCATCGCTGAGCGAGACAGCAGGACGACGACAGGAACTGGAGTGGCCTGGCCCCCTGCGCTGCGCCTGAACCTGATGAACTAGGAACATAACCATGAAATTTAGATGCTTCGATCGACAATCTTCAGTTCAGAATTCAATTCAGGTACCGCCTATCCTACCTCTCGATACTATGAGTAATTACTTAGCCAATGTCAGTAGCAAGTGTACAGTCAGTAGTAGTTGTCTCAATCAGTACTAAAACATATTGAGTAATTTGGTCTTCAGTAATTATTGAGTAAATTTTTGAGTAATTGAGTACATAACTCACTTGATTATATTATTGAGTAATTTGGTCTTCAGTAATTATTGAGTACATATTTGAGTAATGAGTACATAACTCGCTTGATCTTCAATAACTTGGTCTTTACAACCATACTGCCGGCCCCTATAGCTGGCCGTCAAGGTTGGGCAGGCTCCTAAAGGCAGCCGCCACATGGATCGCTGCCAAACATGGTGGCCTCTTTTGCCGGATGTGGTCATTGGGCCGACTGCCGCCATCCAAGGCAGCTGCTGCCGATGCTGGGGTCTGCCAAGAGAGGCCATGTCGTGATAATTAGGTGCGATGTCACGATTAACCCAGGCGTAGTGAATAAAATAGATACGATCATACATGCAGATGTCAGATGCATGCATGGCTAATGTCATGGGCTTTGAGAAATAATTCTTTATTATACTTCAACAGTTTAGTAGTTCAGTAATTCTTTTATTATACTTCAATAGGCCATCTTCGTCTTTTTCTGAAATTGACTACAATTCCTGGTTTAAGGTGCGCAACTACTGATGTTGCACATTTAGTATAGTACCTTTCTCAGTAATTATGTTCAGTAATCCATCATATTTGATTCAGTAGTTGATCCATTTTTATTTAGTAATTAATCTTATTTAGTAATCCAGGTCATCCAATATTAAAATAATTGGTGAACCAATACAATTTAGTTGTTCCAAGCAAGTGCAAACATTATGCTCTATAGTAGTTTGAGCTAGTTATGTTCCTAGCTTCAGCTCTTGAACTACTAATGTTTCGATTTTTCCTCAATTATTGTAAAAAATTTCTAATATTAATCTTGTTTAGTAATCCAGGTCATGTAATTCTAAAGTAATTGCACTTTCTTCTCAAGTAGTCTAATAATATAGCTTGTTCGGTCAAATTTGTTGAGTAGTCTTTTACATTCAGTAATTGTAATATACATGTGCTGCTCGGGCCTCTAACACCTTTGCATTTTGAATCCCATTACAGGCACAGTTTGTTTACCACAAGACCAACGGCAAAAGGCTTCCAACTGTGATTGAAGAACCCACTCTAGTCGACACAACTACAACCCTGTCATATGTGGACATGGCACCCCTTGCTAATTCTTTTTTGCCTCATGCACATGACGCTGAATGTACATAGGTTGATGAGATGGCTCCATCAAGTGAATAACAAGGCACAAACAACGTGTACAAAGCATGTCTGCTTTTGGACCATAGAGTTTTTTGTGTCTCTTTTTATTGTGTAATTGAAAAATATGTATATACTACATCGTTTGCTGAGATTAGGCTTTGGAGCGCTTGCTGAGATTAGGCTTTGGAGCCGTCTACTGAGATTAGTTTAGGGTTCATCGCGGTTGTGCAGTAATACATGTCTCAGTAATACAATTATGCTTAGCAATACTTTTTATCAATAACACACCATGTATGTGTTCAGTAATATATAACAATACATGCTCAGTGATACATTCCACTTTATACCGAAACCTGCTTTCTCTGCATATACGGTAGAACTCATACACATCTTTCTCTGTTTCAAAGCTCACATCAAAGGTTGGCACCAAGTTTGCAGGCAACCTCTCATCCTACATATCCGAAAAACATTTCAATAATTACTTTTATTAGTTCAGTAATACACAAAAAAGACACAAAACATAGTTCACCTACTTAGTGAATAACTAGGGTTCAGTATTGCATATATGACATGATTTCCCTTTTTAGTACAGTAATGCAGCAAACATCAGTAATTCATTGAATTCATTACTAGCTACATAAGTCAGCTAATCAGTAAATTTGTCATGATTACTCACATGTGTGTATGTCATGATTACTCACATGTGTGTATGTCGCATTGACATCAGGCGTGATCATTTGTCAAAGGGCATAGCAGTTACTGGGGTTGTCATGATAAGCTTGTGCCTCATATCATTTTGCGAGCCATGTTGGGCTAACAACACTCAATGGTTGGACAAATGCAATCATAGGGGTTCCCATCAAACCACTCCTTCAAGGCCACCTTCAAAGCGCACTTGCAGTTCCTAACAAAAGACAAGTACGAGAATGACACACAAGGATCAGTAATTTTTCAATCACCATCACAAATTTCATTCAAAATCCCATCAACACAAGTAGTGAGACATTACCAGGTTGTGAAGGTTCAGTAACTCCATCAACACATCCTTGTTGCTCTTTGTGGATACGTGCATGCTCCACCAGATTACGAAGACCACTCCTCGCTCCGGCTTGTTACCATCCATCCTGCTAATAGCAATTACCAAAGTTCAACAAAACTTAGTTCTACAAAAGACTACTAGTTCAGTAATTCAGTAATGTCCACCTCCACATCTTTTTGTTGTCCAAAAGACAAATATGGATTATTTTTGTTTGAGATGCATACATTAGTTCTAGAGTTTTTGACTCGCAAAATTTCTGAGACGGAATGCATCATGAATACTGTGTGATGAGAATCATGTGATTTGGATTTGCAATTACTGAGAGGGATATCTCAAAATAGATCAATAAATTAGTAAAGGTTTTTCAATAGCAAATCAGTAAGGTTACTATAGCTAGTTAATCTCTGACACTCATAATCTACAGTTTTTATTATATCAACAAAACTAAGCATCTCAAGCTCAAAAAGTATATTATTTCAACAAAAGTATAATAGATTAAATAAAAAAACAAAAGTATCTCAAATTCAGTAATTGAGTAATCCCATGGTCGACACCTTTTTGTTATCCAAATGACAAGATGGATCATTGTGTTTTTGAGATGCATACCTTCAGTCTTGAAAACCTTAATAGTATGTCAGTAAATTTCCACCTTAATGTAGTAATGTCAGTGATAGTATGTTAGTAATATTATGTCATTAATCCTAGTTCCAAACACCAAAAAAACTGAGAAAACCTAGGGTTGGTGATATAACTGAGATCGAGTGAGGAATCATCCACACCGTGTGAGATTGAGATGGAATTCTGGATTACTTGAATCATGTGTTTTGAATTAGTAATAGGGTTGAGAGTGTTTTTCAGATGTAAATCTCACCTCTCGCTAAGACGCTGGCTGTGCAGTTGCCCGCACGTCCGCAGATCCACTACTCCGCTTGTGCCAAAGGCGGTCACCATGACCGCTCATAAGCCGAGACGGCTGTGACGCTCGCCGTCGCTGCTCCTGGCGCCGCTGCTGCGCAGCTGCTGCTCGAAGCGCTACCACGCGACACCCGCTGGCTTTGCACCGCCGCCGCACGCTCAAGTTCGCTCCGCTGCCCACAGCCGACGCCGACGGCTCCCTTGCCGCCGAAGGCAGGTTGGATGTGGTCGAATTGGGATCGTGATGGAGGGAAAATTGGTTGGGGTGTGTTGCAAAAGGCCGGCCGCTCGAAAGCTCGCCCACGCCCGCTCGCTATATTGCTCGGCGCTCGCGCGCGCCACGGTCACGCTTCGTGTCCGAAAAGTAGAAGCCGTGGTGGGGAGTCGGGATGAGGCCGGTGTTTGGATGGGTTAACGGATTGCTTTGGCCGTTGGAGGTGGGTGCGAAACTTGGTCCGATGGGTGTAGAATCCATTCTACACCTAGGGTGTAGAATATATATATATATATATATATATATATATATAGGAATTCTAGACAAGAAAAAAATATCCTTACCAATGTAATATCCTGAAGCCATGAACAAATCTCCTAGAAAGAGAGAGAGAGAGAGAGAGTGAAAGAGCTGAGTGGATTTCGTGCAGAGTGACCGGAGCTCGTGGGTGCGTGCTTGGGTATGTGTGTGGATGCGGCCGGACGCCTTGATTTATAGCGATTGATCGGTGCGGTACATCATCGGTAAGATATATCCGGTAGTGATAACAACATGACTACCGGTTATTTGAATGGCACCGGCAAAGAAATACCATATCACTACCGGTTGCGTGTATGTATCCGGCAGTGAATTCACAAAGTGTTGTCACTTCACTTTCGGTTTGCATGCATGCATTGTTGCGATCTTCTTTGCATACTATGTACAGTAGATGCTTCACGCAAAGTTGGGGTTTTGGTTATCTGTTCTGAAGGGGATATGGATGTGAAAACAATTCAATATCTGTTCTTTGTTTTTGTTACATATATAACTTTATTTCATTCACATTAGATTTGGATATATATATCTGTTGAATTTTCCTCACAATATGCAGCATATTTCATTGACGCAACCGTCTTTATTACGTTCGATGAAGGGTAAAAAATGGAAACTTAAAGGTATCGAAGAGACAATCAAGATTCATATCAAACATAAATACAACAGATAAGAAATTTCATTGCATATATTTCCATAACAAAGACCTTACATTACATATATTTCCATAGTAAAGACCTTACATAGAACTAAATATATGGTAACAAAGACCAATTCACAGATAGGTCAATGCTACAATCAAAGTGTACAAACACATTAAAATTTAACAACCTCAGTAAGTCTCTTGTAGCATCTCTGGGGTCGAAGAACTGCCGAGGCTGCTACGTGCACTCATTGAGGAGGTTGGAGGATGAGATTCACAGGGAGCTTCGTCTTCATCCCAAACTTGACCATTGGACCGAGGATGAAATCCCAGTAACCTAGGTCCAATGAGCATTGTTTTTCCATGGATGCACCTTATGATTCAGATACTATACGCCCATGTGCCTGGGGATATTGGCTGAACACTAGCACCCCAAAGCACAAGGACTCCGGACTCTTAATATGAGTCCAGAGTTTGATCTGAATCATGGCACCCACAGAAGATGGAAGCCCCCGTGTCTCTCCTTCATTAGTAAGACTCTTCTAGCACCTTTTTTGTAAACCATTTTCTTGGACTAGGCATATCTGTATGTGGAGGGCTTTCTCCCAAAGAAAATCCATATGTATGTGGAACTGGAAAGTATTGCTAGCAAAGAAGATTGAGGAAAGAACAAGGAAAATAAGGAGAAAAAAGATTTCCTAGATCCAAAACCCATGACACTAAATTCAAATCTAAGCCCTCTCAGATTTTGAGGAGAGGGTTAGGAACTACTGGACGAACCAAGAATGGAAGAACAGAGAGGAGAAACTAGGTGCAAAACACAGCGTCCCCCTTGCCGTTTAAATAGGCGAGATGGCGGGTAGAGTCGATCGTCATTGTACGGAGGACGGGCAGCAAGCAGCGGCATTGGTGCAAAGGGTCAATTGCCAAATGAGTTGAGAACGTGGCCGTTGAATTTTTCGAAATCACCGTCGGTCCAAGTTTCCACCCGGCGCGAATACCACCGCGAACGATCCGCACCGGCAGTGATCTACACATCATTGGGCAACGCCGGTATGAAACTACACCCGGCAAAGTGTTTTAACCGAATTTAACCCGCCGACGCCGCCGGGTGCCACGAGCTTTTTCTCATCGATTCCGCAGACACTATCGGTTTCCTAACCGGCGGTGAATGCTACGGCAACGCGGTTCTCCAAGCGAGCGGCATGCATGCGGCCAGCAGCCCACCGTGAACACGCTAAGTGAACGTGGACAGCACAAAGATTGTGGTAAAAAAAAAAAAACAGTGATGGCTATCCGTTGGGGTACAAAGTTTGATTCTTTAAATAGCCCGGCAGTGTTGTGGGCGTGCTACGGCTTGTACTTGAGTGTGTCTCGTTCTCCCAGCCAGCCAGAAGTCTCTCGTCTCCCCCTCCCTCCCCCCTCCCTCCCTCACCCGCCGGCATCGAAGGTACGTGCGTGTGGTTGATCTTGTAGCAATGGTAAACAATGTGAAGCATGCATTCCTTGTTTCAAAATAACAATGCTAAACTCGATCATCGTTCTTGAAAAAATGGTCAAAAATCGGCTTGTTGGGGATCGAACCGGGAATTTCGATTGGGTGTTGGGAAAACGCCGTGCCGGTTTCCGAGGAAGCGGCCATTGGAAACGCCACAAAACGCGTAATTTGTCGGCCTTTCGTGGGCGTGACGAGCGGGCGATCGCGACAACCATTGGATGAGCGGTCGTGCGCGCGATGTTGATCGCTTTTCATGGCGCCGCATCTTGGGAATGACTATGGACTGCATGCATTCCATGGCTTGCTACTATATAACAACGCTCGATTTGGTACCATCTCCATCGCTAATTTGCCTCTCTCTCTTTCCATAAACCCCGGGCAGCTAGCTTCTTCATCGACGAGATGGCCGGCGTCCTACACCAACGAGGAGCTTGTCTTCATCGTGGGGCGCCTCCACGACGCCCTCCGGAAGCTCACCGGCCCGGCCGAAGAAGTCGCTTTTGTAAAATATATTATCTAGTAATATATAATTATCTAGTAATATATAATGACTCCAAAGTCATTTTTAATTCATCTCCGTTCGTTTCTATCGTTTGTTTTTCTGTTCCTTCTTCGAGCTATCGGTTTCCTTTTGCTTCCCCTCCCAAATCGCTATCGGTTCTAATTCAACCCGGTTGTGTCAATCTTGAAATCGCTTTCGGTTCTAATTCAAACCCGCGAAAGTGATCTGTGTCCATCAAGACCCTTTGCCGGGGAACGATTCAACCCGGTGGTGATCCGAGTCTTCACCGCCGAATTTGTCGAATCCATGGAGTTTCGAAGTTTCCCTCGCCTGAACGGTTGATCACTGCCGGGGCAAGCTTCAACACAACCGCCGGTGGATTAAATTCCGGCAGTGATTCCGGCGCTAGTGATGAGCGAAGCTGTAGTAGTGCTCTCTCTCACACATACTCCCTCTATCCTAGAATGTTTGTCACTTGCGCTTCCTAAGAAACGACTTTAAAAAATTATAGATTGAAAAATACTAATATTTATCATACATAATTAGTATCATTGGAAAGATCTTTGAACCTAGTTTTTTAACAAATTTATTTGAAAATATAAATGTTGCACGTATTTTGTACAAATCCAGTCAAAGTTGTGGCACGAAAATCAAAAGCGATAAACATTTTGGGATAGAGGAGTACGTGTGAGAGAGAGCCTTGTGCCTGGGCCCCACGCTTGCATGCAAGAGAGCATCATGTGAGAGAGAGGGGAGTGCAAGGTGCTGAGAGAGAGGGAGTGGTGGGACCGCTGGGGACCGCTACCAAACTTTCTCCACTGCAGCACTCCATAGGGGCTAGCGGTTCCTCTATCCCGGAATAAATATAGTTCTCGCTTCCCCAGAAAAAACTGTCGGCAATTATATATTAAAATAGAATTAATATTTATATTACATAATTAGTATCATTAGAAACATATTTTGATCTAGTGTTTTAACAAATTTATTCAGAGATTTAAATCTTGTATGTATTTTCTACAAATCGAGTCAAATTTGTGGCACGAACACCCAAAACTGCATTTAATTTGGGATGGAGGGAGTATAGGAACGAACACCCAAGACGGCTACAGCATGCATTCATGGGCCTGTCGCGCCGCATGCATTGGCGCGACGTGGCGGGCCCCACGCTCAGCCACGCCAAAAGACCGGTCAACCCAACCCGCCAACGTGGATGCACCGGTCGCGCCACATGTGGTGGCGCGACATGTGTAAAAATCATCGCCACCACCCGAGTGGCGTGACCAAAAGGGATATGCAGTGTAAATTTTTTGAAACAAGAGATAGATTTGAAATTTATTTTTAAAAAGGGCAAAATTTCAAAAAAAATCCACTGCTGCTCTGCAACTTCAAATCCCATTACTCCCTGCTGTCAATGCGTTTTGTACTGTGTTTGTCAAGATTAATGGACTGAATATCTAGCTGAAACGTGAACGACAAGGAAAGGAGCCAATTGTTCTCTTCTGCCTGGAAATCGTTGATTAGGAGAGTTTCAATGGGAATTTCGTATATGCATTTCATGGGGTGCCAATAAACATTTTTGATAACATCAGTCGAGTTTCATGTGGACTAAACTCTTGTGGATCGGTTTCCAACTCCAATTGAATCACATAGTTAAATGTCACTTAAACAATAGAATGAAAACATGCATTCAGGGTGGTTGTTTCATACATGTAAAATAACGCTAGGAATATCATGGTCTTAGGAGCACTGCTTATCCACTGTTAACTGCAAATGCCTACCAAGGTAGTCAGTTTCCATCATTCAGTTCGGGGTAGTTCAACAAGGTTGGGCGTTCTAGCTCGTGTAGACTCCAGGTTTTTCAGATAATGGATAATAAAATCCGGCCTCTACATCTAAGAATGTACACAACCAATTATTATAGAGTTTTAAAGGAAAATAAAACACAAGCCGATCGTCTAAAACATAGACATAGGCATTACAGGAAGCGGAAAAAATGCTTACACCCTTTATTGGAGATTTCTAAAACAACCGTCTCCAATTTCTTGCTCAACAAAACGAGTGTCCTTTGCTTTCTCGTCACGCTACAACTAGGCCCAGAAGCGTAACCAATAAGCTCCCCTGAAGATAACCTACATAATAGAGTTAGATTTTAATTTTTTAAAAGCCGTGTCATTGCGACATCTCCAGATTGCCCAGCATAAGGCAACCAAACCAACCCAAATCATTAGCTTAATATATTTATGTTGATTATTATGCCAAGTACCAACCATATGGTCAATAGAACTAGGTTGGGTAAGGTTGGTAGCATAGAAAATAATCCTCCAAATCATCTTGGCAAAAGGGCAATCAAAAAAGAGGTGTTGGATAGTTTCATTCATGTTACAACACTCGCATTTCTGACTCTCTTTCCAATTTTTCCTAGCAAGGTTGTCTTTTGTCAGAATGACACCCCTTTGTAGGAACTAGAGGAAGATTTTTATTTTTAGAGGTATTTTCCATCTCCAAATCCTCTTATGATGGAAGGGTGGATTTGTATCTATAGCATCAAGATACATTGACCGAACTGAGAAAAGTCCAGACTTTGATAAGAGCCATTTAAAATAGTCCATTTATGGGATTTAATGCCATTCCACACACAATCTACCGTAACCCTGATATGGTTCATCCTATTGATATGTTGCCTAGCTCAACACTTCAACCAATATTTTGCTCTGTTTGCACCGTGCCTGCATCGCCTTCTCTCTTCTCGATTGTTGTCAGCTACTCCGCTATAGCGTGGAGTGGGAGCATGGGCAGATCCTCACAGCAGCCACATCAGACGAGCTGCTGAGCTAATAAGTGAGCATCTGTGCCTTGGGAATGAACTCATCTCGCAGCATTTGCATCATCATTGCACAAATCCAACATGAGTATGCCATGCATCGAGTTTCTGATGCACTCTACTTAATGAAATACACATGAAGTCATGTTCTAGAAAAAAAAAAGTCTGATGCACTCAATATTTTTCCTTCTAACTTGGAGCCCTTTTCGAAACGGTTCGTTGTCTTTGCTTCCTACGCTCATAAGTGCCCCACGAATCACGATAGCTTCTATTGCAGCATAGATCCCATTCTCTGATGTTTCCCAACCCCCACTGTTGTTATCTTCGTGCTTGTGGTCTTGACTGACTATATTAGCATTTGGCAACGTAAGATGGACCTATAGCTACTGTATGTAGTATATATATATATATATATAGCCTGTTCAAGAGAATCGAGGATAAAATCGAGTTCATCAGCCTCATATGAAATCTAGAACGACAGGACTAGGACATCAATTCATGGGTCATTGGTCTTGAATTAATTTCTATTGTTGATGGGACACCTGCCAAACATGGGTCATAGATATTATTAGGTTTTATGTTTCACCAATGCTCGCCTCAGTTAACCTAGCTGATATCCGGTGAGGTCTATAAAAATCCCAATGAAGAATCTGATGAAATATTAGAAAATGTGTACCTCTATGTAACAAGAAAAAAGTTATAAAATGAAATAAGCATGAGCGGTTCTTAAACTTGTTGGGGTCCAAACTGTCAAAATGATGGGGGTGGATCGGAGCTAAGCATGCTTGCGCAAATACAATACGATGGATAAAGTATATATGATACACAAACATGACACGAAATGATTAAGCATACACTAAGGCAAATATTGAGAGCCCGCCTATTACACTAGATGATCAGAAGCCACAACAAGAGCCTAGCTAACAGCTGCACAAGATGTGATCTATTCATGTACTCACTCCGTTCTAAATTGTAGTTCATTTTAGCTTTTCTAGATACATTGATTTTGCTTTGCACCTAGTTATACACTATGTCTAGATACATGGTAAAAACAATGCATCTAGAAAAGCTAAAGTGAACTACAATTTGGAACGGAGGAAGTACTAGACAACCAAGTATGGAAGCCCCAGCTCTGATCCAGAGCACGCCATTGTTTAGTGTGCCTGATTCTACCCCTGCATGTGGTCGCCTAGTCCTTGCCAAAATGGAGCACCCTGTACTCCAACAATCCCCAACAGGCATGTTCTCAACAGTCATTTGGCGGCCCTGACATGCTTAGGTTCTAGATTTGAATGTAGCAGACATGTTTTCACGATCTCATGAGCAAATCGCTGCACAAGGGCAATGTGCTGTGTTAAACGATCTACCCATTGTTCTGTGTCCCCGCTTGACAGCAAGCTACAAGAGAACCTGGCAGGTTGTGCCAAGTCGGTGTTTCTCACTCGTGCACTTACACATGACTTACGAGAGCTGTCATATCAGTCTTGCTATATCCTACTCCCTGATGTTTCCCAACCCCAGTATTGCTATGCTCATGCATGCTTGTGTGGCCTTGGCTATCATATCTCTTGTGAGCATTTGGAGACATCAGTCGACCTAGCTAGCTGCATATATATATCTACAGCAGGCTCAGGGTCAAGGAACCAGGGCATACATTATATTGGTCACTGCCTCACTGGCGTTGATGAGTAAATTGTCATTATATTGTTTATTACTGGACACCTACCACCATGAAGACAAAAGCGATGTCGATGCACTGATTCATGTGGGAGTATTCAGTTTTACATGTCATGTGATGCTCAGTGCAGCCTCATTCCATTCAGGGTAGTTGAGGCTGCAAGCACCAAGGTTTCGCTGCTCGTGTAAAAAACACTCCATGCGTCCGGAACTCCAGATTCAATGCAATTGTATCTAAATTGTATACAAGTGTCCGCCACCGCCGCCAACGCTCCACGGTTGCCGATCGCCAACCTTAGCTTGGCCGCCTCACCAGTCTGACACCAGGGTCGCCCGACAACATCCTACCGCCGCACCGTGTGGCCAACGCCAGCCAGAGTAGGCGTGCGCCAGCCACCCACATCGACATTGGTAATTGGCTCTAGCCAGATGGGTAATTAGCTTCGTAGGTACATAGAAAAAAATTCCACTCAGCAGAAATCAGCGCTCACGTATCTTTCATTCAGTAAAGCAAATTACGGTTCATGAATCCTCGGTTCGGTATCAAAAGCAAGATGGAAATTAATACATTTTGAGAGACTCAATCAAGATCCGTAGAATCCATGAAAGACATGACAACATGCAAGTCAGTACAGCTCAATCTCAAATCGAACAGAACCAGAAACAAGCAGGTGGAGCTTTGAGGGAGCGTAGACGTGCTCATCTGGACCTTAGAAGCTCTGAATGCTCGGCATTCATTTTTGTTTAAGAGAAAACGATCTGCAAGGTTGGTGTACCTCCTGATGATGATCTACCTTGCCGAGATTATTGGCATTCCATTGGTAACATACACGAATAATCCACCAATCCCTATCCATTTCGTCATCTCAATGTGCAACGACGCCTCAAACAATGCTGCCCAGTTGGCACCATGAATTTGCCCCTTCCCGTCTGCTTTGGATAGGGACACACCACAGCACTGCAGCATTAGCGTGGAGCCGATCTGACAAGAAACGTACACTTTTGTGCCTGCGAGTGCTCAACTCATGGCATGGCATTGGATCTCGGTAGCACCACGCAACATCGGTATGCACTACTAGCAGTTTGCATATATACCATATGCAATGAAGTTTCCAACTTCTAATTTGGTTGCCTTTGCAGAAATTCCTTGTCGATCTTGTGAAGAGACAGAATCTGAAAACACGGTCACTGAGAAAATGCACTCTAAACAGAGACGCAGAACCGCCAATGGTGGCTTCAAAAATGAGTGCAACTGAATCAAACAGTGCACCGACCAATGGTAGCAACAAGAAAGAAGGCCTTGGAGGGAAAGCAGGATGAACACAAACCGAGGAACTAAATTGCCGAAGAATTTGAGCCACCACAACCTTCCCTGGCTGGAGATTGAGGCCAGGAAGGTCCATGGTCGGAGGGAACAGGTACTAGAGCACCAGCCTCCGCGGTGGAAGGATGGCAATCACCAGAATCGCCATATGCTCAACTCTCCCCTATTGATCCTCCAAGTCAATTCACTTGCACTAGTTGACATGGATGGCTATGCCTGGACTTCCTCGGCCATCCCGCAAGTAGGCTGTTACCATGTTAGCATTATCCTCGGAATCATTAACATTGTTAGGCTCATTAAGGTGCATGATTCTGTTAATCAAGACAGACATTTTTCTTGGGAGTTCCACTCCATTTCTAGAGGAGCACAGATTTTGCTTGCCTCTATTAATAAAGTACATGTGTATTTTTAGTACGTGGCTCTCAGCTACTAAACTTCACTACTACAAAAACAATTTTAGGAAGATTTATTTTTAATTTAGAGACAAGGCTTCTTTTGTGAAGGAAAAAGTTTTTTTATGAATGAAGTATTTGTAAACCAGAACTACTGATGCAGCCCAGAACAGGAGCAGAAGAGTCACAGCTAGATGTGAAGTTCATGCGCACAAGAGTTCAGTTCCCCAACCCTATCTTAGCAAAAGCTAAATTCTGCATACTCTGTCCCACCATCAGGGATTCTTGGATGATGAGTGCTGCCAGCGAACTGTCCGTGGACCATGCATGCAGCTTCATCAAGGGCAGAGTCGCAGTTGAAGCAACCGACGTCGAGGATACCAGTGGATAAGTTCGAGTGCGATCAATTCTTGTGCGTGTCACATTTTACACATTTTCCTTCATGGCAGGTTATTGGTGCCCCATCAACAACGACAATTAACTCAATAGTACCAACAAGGACCCATACATGTCTTGGTCCTGTCCGTTCTGGCTTATATAAGATCAACACTGGACTTGATTCTATCCCCCTCTGTTTTGTATGAGAGGTGTAAGGTCCATTGTTCATGAGCAAGGATGCTACATAATACACATGTGGTAGCTAGGTCGATCAATATTGCCATATGTTGTAAAAGACAAATTGACAGTACTAGGGTTGGGAAACATCAGAGAATGAGATTTAAGCTTTCAGTTCACTCTCTGGGGAGCTATGAAGAAAATTGGTGATGAATTGGTGCTCCAAGGACACTGAGATGATCAAATCCCAGTAAAAAAGGAGTGGTGTTCCAGGCGCAACCTATTATCGACTAGCGCTAGCGCAGCAGGTCATGGCATCGTAGGATGTTGTACACATGCAGGTGGTTGGCATTCCAGATGCCAGGCGATGTTGAGCTCAACACATGACGGCTGCCTCTAATGCACTGCACTTGATGAACCTGCCATGAAGACAAATGCATCTTGTACAGAGTGGAGTATTATTATATAGTTTTGTCTTCAACCCGTGCTCAGTTCAGTTTGTTTAATTTCATTTATTCAGGTCAGTTGATGAGCCTTCACACTACAAAAGAAACCTGCTTGGAATCATTGGATGTTACCATGTTAGCATGTTAGCATTATCCTTGGAATCATTAACATTGTTAGGCTTATTAAGATGCATGGTTCTGTTCCCTACTGATCCTCCACGTCAATTCATTTGCACTAGAGGTCACCACCGTTTATGTTTGCATCTATTAATAAAGTCGTCCCTCTCCTCAGATCTATACCATAGTAGCGTATCAAGAATGTACATGTGTATTTTGAGTGGCTTTCAGCTAGTGAATTTCACTACTACAAAAGCAATTTTAGGAAGATTTGTTTTTAATTTAGAGACAAGGCTTCTATTGTGAAGGGAAAAGTTTTTTTTTATGAATGAAGTAAAGTATTTGCAAACCAGAACTACTGATGCAGTCCAGAATAAGAGCAGAAGAGTAACATCTAGATGTGAAGTTCATGCGCACAAGAATTCAGTTCCCCAACCCTATCTTAGCAAAAGCTAAATTCTACATACTCGGTCCCTCCATCAGGGATTCTTGGATGATCAGTGCTGCCAGCGATCTGTATGCACCATGCATGCACATTCATCAAGGACAGAGTTGTAGTTGAAGCAACCGACGTCGAGGGCACCAGTGGACAAGTTCCAGTGAGACGGTCTGCGTGGCACATTTTACTTCATGGCTAGCTAAGTGCAGTCCAATAGAGGCAGCTGTCAGATGTTGAGCTCAACATCGTCTGGCATCTGGAATGCCAACCATCCACATGTGTACCACATCGTGCGGTGGCGATGACCCACAGTGCTAGTCGATAATAGGTTGCGCCCTAGTCCTTATCTTCTGGGATTTGATCAGCTCTGTGTGTTCGCGCAACAAATACATCGCCAATATGCACAACATTTCTACATGGCTCCCCAGTGAGTGAACTCAGAGCTTCAATCCCATTCTCTGATGTTTCCCAACCCTAGTTGTACCTGTCAATTTGTCTTTTTTTTGTATTGACTACAACATATGGCAATATTGATCAACCTAGCAACCACATGTGTAGTATGTATAGCATCCTTGCTCATGAACAAGGGACCTTAGACCTCTCGTACTGCCGAGGGAGATAGAATTAAGTCCAATGTTGATCTTATATAAGCCAGGGTGGACAGGACCAAGAGACACATATGGGTGGTCCTTGGTGGTACTATTTGAGTTAATTGTCGTTATTGATGGGGCACCAATAACCTGCCACGAAGACAAATGCATGTAGTACAGAGAGGAGTATAATTATTCAGTTTTATCTTCAAACGGTGCTCAGTTCAGTTTATTTAATTGCATTTGTTGAGGTCAGCTGATGATCCTTCACACTATAAAGAAACCTGCTTGGAACTGCACTGCTTACTGTCCCACGCGCCCTGCATGTTGTGTTCTTGATGCACTGCATGAACAACCATCCATCCCCGGATGCCTGATGTTGTTTCTCTTGTAATCTTGTTTTAACTTGTGGAAGGCGACGAGTTCTAATTAAGGCCCCTTAGCACCTTATCCAAAATGGCGTTACTAGCTCCATTTCCATTGGAAGTGTTTGCGGCTTCAACGTTCGGTTAATTTCATGATTCCCTTGCTATATGTGAGGATGATTCTGTACTGAATTCACTTCTTTGGTTCTCACACCATTTTCTCCATGTTTAATCACTACAAAGCAATTCCGTCAAGGCTTCTAATTAGCCACACCAATGAGACATCTGAGGCTATATATAAGGCATGTAATGCCACTCAGTAAGAAGGTACAGCGCTGTATGACCATGGTTTCCCAGATAAGTAGTTTCAAGTGCATAACCTGTTTTTTTTTTACCAGACATGCAAAGAAATTAGATTTGGGGTGGCCGATAAATCTTTCAATTTACTGAGATGTATTATCACCAAGCAAGAGGAATGCACCTTTAAGATGGCTCCGTTTCATGCTACTCTTTCTCGATGGTGTCGGCTGAATTGTAAATCTCGATGTTAACTCTGGAGTCTTACATTTCTCCTGATGCATGGCATCTCGCTTTTGCTTGGTACAAGGTCGATATAGCTCTGGTGTGGGTGGTAGTATCAGCTCATTCTTAGTTCTGTCGTAATTTGTTGCTTTCTGTAAGCGGGAATACTTTTATTTTCATTAATATTTTAATGGAAATGGGTCACCCTCGATTCGAAAAAAAACAAAATTCTGCTCACAAGTTTATTCCGTAAGTCAGGTAGCGTAACTCCGGAGTCAACTAATGGTTTTTCTGTAAGTCCACTAGTTGAATAGTTCAAAATGGACGCTACACAAGAAGCTGGATTGTTTGGATGAGATATAGCTTTTTTTAGCAGCGAGCAACTTTTTTTTTTTTTTTTTTTTTTTTTTTTGCCGTTGTGCGTTTTTCAAGCAGCGAGCAACTTATTTTAGCTAATCCAAACAGAGCATAAGCAAAGCCGCCGAGCAACCTGGAAAATTTTCAAAGGCAAATAATTCTAAGGCTCCAGAGCAGCTTGGCCAAAATACCATCGCTGCCTCACCATTGGAAGCTTTTATGGCAATTGTCCTCATTACTAACTTCCGGGCTCTAGATAATACATTATGAAATACATTTGCATGCGAGAGGTAAGGACTTATATTTGGTTAGCGCGACACTCTGTCTACTGTTTGTTTCTTTTTGAAAATTCAAGAGGGTAGGTCCATAATTATAACAACAAATAGAAAGGAGGAGAACAAAGTTCTACATGACTCATGAAAAAAATACGTGCCCATAGCTAGAAAAGAATTAATCCGGGAGACCCACTAGGCAGTGCAGGGAAAACAATTTCTGGCATGATGTTTTGAGACACCTCTACAAATCGTTGTCTAGAAGTCAAAAGTCACATGATTTTCGTTGTCTAGGAGACACGCTGAGGACATGGTTGTGTTGGAGGACCTCGATCACAATGCTATAGACATAGAGACGATGACTGCCATCGGGGGCCACGGCCAGATAGGACCTAGCACAGTCCGAGAGCCTGTTCGAAGCAATTGGTAAGGCTGCGAGGAAATGGCCCTGCATGCACTTGAGTTGAGGATGGCTAGGTCTAACCTCCAAGTAATCTGCCACTATGCTTGAATTCAAAGCTTACATCGTCCCATTCTTTGATGCTTCCCAACCCTAGTACTGATGTCTACATTTCTTTTGCGAGTATGTAGCAACATCGATCGGCCTAGATACTATACCTATTATCTAGCATGCCAGCTCTTGGGCAAGGAACCTAATGTATGCCTCTTATATAACTGAGGATAGAATCAAGTTCTGCCTTGATCTTAATTATATAATCTGGTATGATATAACAAGGTACATATGGGTTATGAGTATTGAAGTAACTCTCATTGTTGGTGTAAAGATAAAAGCAATACAATTGGAGTATTATTCATTCTTTATCTTTCACTCATCATGCATACAAGGTCTCAATTGATTGAACTCCACATGGACCTATTGATATCGCCCATACCGGAGGTTCAATGCACCTCATGTAAATATGGCAACAATGCACTCCTTAACGGCCTGGTGCATGCAGCTCAGATAGAGAAACCTGATGTAACACCCTAGTTTTTTATAAAAAAAAAAACTAAAGAATTAGTAAGTTTACAGGACGGGCCAAAGATACACAAATTTTGATTTTTTTTTTTGGGACACCTCTACGAATCGTTGTCTAGAAGTTAAAAGTCACATGATTTTCACATGAAAGAAGTAATCTATGCATCTGCGGGCCTCGAACCCACAATCTTAAGCCTCACTGGCAATTACATGGATCACTTGTGGCACAATGTTTTTTTCGACACTCCTGTTTCATGTATTTTATTTTTAAATTAGATTATGTAGTATGTGTGGACAATAGCTACTTTAACTTATACGTGCATGTATAATAGAATGATCATATCATATTATTAAGTGTAGTATATATTGGGATGATACCTGAGAGAATAACATTGGGAACACTTTATATTCCTTTGAATTAGATAATGCTCCGTGGCTGTACAGGCTAGTTCAATGGCATTAGGAACTTGTCCGAGTCAGCTAGCTCAGTGCGCTTGCCACCCGTGACCCGTCCATGGAAACTCCACGCGGCACACGCCACAAGACACCCGTCCGCTGTTGAGACCTGAGGCCTTCACGAGACGATGGTGCCATGAGCACCCGCACACATACCCACAATGCCGCTCTTTCAACTTTAATTTAATTTATTTAGTGGTCTTGTATATGCAACCAGTGCTTCATCCCTTCTCTCTCACATATCTTTCCTGTTTCCTCTTGCTCTATCCGAGCTTGATATCTCAAAACAACGTCCAAACATCTCCACCTCCTAGTCACTGTCCTCCCTCTAGGTCCCGACAACATTGGTTTGGCTCGCCAGTTTTCTCACCACGAGTTCAGATGAGCGGATCTAATCTGGATCAGGTGTCATATCCTCGGAGCATGGGCCACATCGATTTAGATATCATCCATGGCAGTGGTGAGAGATTTGCAGCAGGTTCGAGTCCAAGCGGTTCAGGACTCAAGTGGATTCGAGCTTTGGGAAGGTATGCATACACACATGAGATGTAGCCATGTAGGTATGCCATGTTCATCCAGTATTGTTAGCCGCAGTGCTTCTTCGGTCCATACTTCATTTCCAAAGTGGAGAAGAGGTATGCTTTTTCATTATTGTCATGCCAACGGATCCAGTCGTCAGCTCATTGGACCCTGGTCTGTTGGCGCACTCAGGGGTGTTGTTCTTGTTCGTTGCCGGCGCGGATGCGTTCCCTCATTCCCCTTCTTAGCCGAGGCACTAAATCTCTGCACTCCGAACTCCATGTGTAGAGAGCTGTCGCCTATTCCAATGTCACGCGGCATTAGCCGGGGCAAAACTTGGAACAAAATCTACCACACCCACAAAGGAGCACCACCGCTGCCTCATGCGACTCGCTGCCGCTAACACAGTCTTTTGCCGACACTGCAACCCTGGTGGCCTCCGATCTCGCCGACTTCATTCGGTCGACCGGTCTGACATAGATTTTTTGTTCGGTCGGCCCTGGTGGCATTTATTTATGGTGGCTATTTTTCTGGAATATTATTTTATTTGTCAAGGGATTCGACTTCGTTTCAATTGGTAAGTTATCCGTGGTGGTTTTTGTTTCGATAACAATTTTGTCCTCTTCAACCCAGCATTACCGATTTGGAAAACTCCTTTATACCGTGTTGTTGTAGGAACAGGTGATCTATAAAAGCTAATCGCGGAAGGCAAGGTTGGGCGCTGGAAGCCGAATCGTTTCTAGTCTGAACGACGGACCAAAATTTTGGTGGACTGAAATTTCCTCGCTTTATTAGTAGGTATAGATATGTTCATCACCTAAGCACTCTATCCATACATACACTTTTCCAGTCAATTTTTGAAATGAGTATTTAGGACAATAAATAAAAGATAAATGAAAAATTTGTCAACTACAGAGTTCTTTAACATTTTGAGATCGACAAATTTGGTTTTGATCGTTTCTTTATCCAAGGTTATTTGAAAAAAAAATTGAATTTAAAATGCTATAAATTAAAAAAGTAATCCTTCTTGCTTTGATAATTTCAAATGAAAAAGTTGTCAACTATAATATGTCGCATAATTATTTGAGGTCCACAACTTTAGTTTTGGTCATATTTCTTCTACTAAGATTGTTTGAAAGTTTTGATTTTCAAATGAGAAATTCCAAATGTAACTAAAGTTAAATGTGCGGAATTTCAAACATAATTTTCCATGGATTGATTCAATGAAAATTTGTTTACTTTTAAGTTGCAAAAATTTGAGATATCTACAACTTTTGGCTTGTTGTTTCTCCTTCCGAGAGCATTTAAATAATAAAAATTGTACTGTACAACTCCTATTTTTATAGGCGGTTAGAATTGATTTCTAGAGCCGAGAAATAGAACAACAATTGCCTCTATAAATGTATTTCTAGAGGCGACTGGGTTTGGAATCTATTGTAGATGCAACTCTAAAAATCAATATTGTACTAGTGATTGTCGTTTAAAATGTAGTTTTTGAGGTGGCTTGTAAGCTAACAGTGCTCTCGGCATCACCTCTAAGGAAAATTGGAGGTGATAACAAAAAATACAGAGGCGCCTTGAAAAACTATCTGTGTAGTAATGAGTCATCATGCCATCAGATGTTGAGGCACACATCTGGCATGCAAGTATGCAAACCACACACGTGTACAGCAACATTTGGTGCGACGCGCCCGGTTGATGATCAGTTGCGCCTGGAACACCATTCCTTATCATGTGGCATTTTTTAGATAAAAGATTAAAATCTGGCTTCATCTACCAAAGTAGAATCAGACCACTTATTATAACGTTCAACTGACAACCGGTTCTACAAGTTGTAAAGCACGATAGCTTACAACCAAACTTACAAATTAAATAAAACCAAGCCATCGACTAGAGAGAACCAAAGAACTCCAAAGCAGACACCTCCCGCTGCCGACATGCTAGGACTAAAAAATGGCCTTGTCGTCATCCCGACACTGCAATGTGGCCCACTGGCTACTCCAGTGGATTCCCCTGCAGATTACTTTTGGAAGTAGACTTATCAAGGTTGCGAGCCTTCAGTTTTGCCATCTTTTCCTGTGAGTCCTGATCTGCCTTTACACCATTTCGCTTGCTAGCTCGCACGGGTGAGACTCTCGTTGCAACCTTCTTTATACAGTGAGCTTTTTTTCTCCACTTCTGACACCACCTCAGCTGTCCACTGAGAAGCGCCATCCGATAACATCACATTATATTAGGAGTAAGCACTGCCATCAGCTTGTTGATTTCCTGAGCTAGAACATCTGGCGCAGAATGTACAGCACTGAGGATTGCCTTGCTCATTGGTATACCTGTTCCATTCTCACCCGGCACAGGTGGTTGCTTACTTGATGACTGTTCGTCATGTGGCATTTGATCCGCTCTGTTAGCATCAGCACTCCTCCGGCGGGCACTCAAGAGAAGGACGTGGAACCGGCCTAGGCGCCAACGCCCAAGAGGGAAGCTAGGCCCAACCCGAAGACATTTGGACCACACTGGGTGAACTAGTTGCTATATTAGTCGAGAGACTCTGAGAGAGAGGGGTCAGGAACTTTGTATGAACACTTTTGAATTTAAATTGCCATCATTATTCCTCGCTACTCCTCGTTCTTCCCCTTCCCCACACAATAATTCTCCACTTCTTCTGGATCGACGGCTGCGTGCTGCTAATTAACACGCTCGGTGTCAATACACCATACGTGAACTCCATGCTTACATGTCCTTCTCTGATGCTTCCCAACCCTAGTACTGCTATCTATATGTATTTTTTGTGTTGACCACCATATGTAGTATCTAGCTTAGCTTGCTCATGGGCAACCGACCTTGTGCCTTATATATAGCCAACCAAGAAGGATAGAATCAAGCCCGGTGTCAATCTTATATAAACCAAGGAGGATAGGGACCAAGACACATTCGGATCCTTATGGTACTAGTAAGTTATTAGTCATTGTTGATGGGACACCTACCTGCAATGAAGACAAAAGCTTCTGATACTGATAGGAGTGTATTATTATTTGAGAGTTTTTACGGTGCTTGGAGGGAACCATCGGTTCCTCCCGTGTATTCTCTTGTTGTCGGTTCCTCCACTAAATTCACGTAATTAGGGGTAGTTTAGTACTTTAATGTCTTTCAGCTTCTAATCAGCTTCTCGATCTCCCGTCGTCGCTCTCCCTCTGCCACGATCTCCCGTCGCTCTCCCTGCCACGGTTCTAGCGCCGCCACCGTCTCCTCCCCGTTGCTCTTCATCTCCCCATCCCGGTGGGATCCGACGCCGGCGTCAACTGTCACCACGGAGGCGCCGGCGGTCGCCACCCCATCGCCGTCAACCTCCTCCTCGCCGTAACCTCCCAGCCCGGTGGGATCTCCCTCCCCGGTGTCAACTGCCGCCACGGAGACGCCCGGCAGTCGCCACCCCCTCGCCTTCAATCTCCCCCTCGCTCTCCATCTCGCCGCCCCTTCCCAGCCCGGCAGTCCTGCTCTGCCACGGCCGCCGTCACCACTGCCTCTCCCTACGGTTGCCGCCCACCTCGCCTCCCTACTCGGCCTCTGCCACTGCTGCAAGCTGTGCTGCTGTTGAGGCCTCCCGTCGCAGCCATCCACTTCCGCCTCCGTCGAGAAGATCACACCAACGCCGCCAACAGCTCCGACATCACTGCCAGTTGCCGTGCTACGCGAAGCAGCAATTCAACAGGTATGTCCAATTTCATCTTCTACTCACGCATGGCTCACTCATGGATGATTTACATCGTTTCATTAGTGTTATGTCTCACAGTCATGTTGATTTGTCATGTATCTATAAACTATAGCAGATTCAGTACTGCTTTTCAGAACTCATCATGCACAAATATTGGGAGAACATCTCATTCGTCACAGACAATTTAGACTGATCAAACTAATCAGACTGGCTACTTAAAATGGAACCCATGTTAGAAAAATGCTTCATGATGCAGTGATGGCTTATTTGTCTTACACAACGTAAGCTGTCGGTTTCTTGTTAAAAATTGTATGGAAGTAGTCTTCAGAAATGGTTTTAGGTTGTGCAGCAGCTCAAGCAAAATGTAAATAAAGTCAGTCTGATAGCATACCTCGCTGTCTTAGCGAAGCAATTCCTTTCCCTCTCATATGCAAATGATGTATTTGTTAGCCTGTAATCAATGTTCATTATTATGATTCATCATTTGATTCTTGGACAAAATGAATTCTGCGTATTGCTGCTATTTTACGCAGTTATTTTTTTTCTCTGGAATTAAGTGTTGTCATGTTCAGTTAGACTGCCCCTCTTTAGCAATGGTACTAGTTGTTGAGAAGGAGCACAACAGAAAAAGGTGAAAGCAAACTGTCAATCAACTAAGATTGAGTAGATATTGACAGTCATCTGGGGACAGGTGAACCTTTCATGACAATCTGTGCCAGTTCCCATATGTATGCACTGTATTAAAGCAATGAAAGAGTGGTTAAAGTAAACAACTTTTCAGATGACAGTAAATAAAAGTAAACAAAGCAGCTGCATGGGCATGCCCAATGTCTCCTGTAGTATTGAAGTAGGTAGCTATTCATGGTAAGGACCATTTGTCACACCCTTAACTTTGCCAGAAAGAGATTGGATCACCAGAAAATGAGAACATGATGTAATGTTGGGAGCTCCACAAATGTTAACAGTTCAGTCAATGAAAAAGAAATCTAGTTCCTGTTTTGAGCAACTGAGCAAGCAAATTACAAAGGAATATTCTTTTGTCGTGTGGTTCATGCCAAGGAACAGTTAATGTTTATAATACATATTCTTTCACTCACTCTTATCATTCCATCACATGCACATCAAAGTAAAATCAACTTTGAAGGTTGCAACATAACAATTTCCATGTTATCAAATTTTGATATCCACTCTGAGACTACAGCTTGCAATGTTTTGCCTGATTGCTGTATTCATCTTTCTGTAATCTAGAAAACAAGAGGAGAAACCATAATATTTAAAATTCCAATACGGGTCAGGGATATGATAATGACGGAATATTCCTACATCTTTTTCATATGGATTGCCCCCATGAACTGTGTCAGGAAGTGCAGAGATATGTCGCTGAGAGATCTGCAATATTACACATTTGCATTCAGAACATTGCCCAACATTGTGTATATATGATGATCAAAACTATAATGAGGCTTAACAAATACCAATGAGTAGCTTACACTCTTGAATGTATCCTGGTTGCAGATTAGATTACAATGACTTGAATTCACACCTTGTGAACACCAATAAGCCCCACAAAACGCCTTATCACATCCCAAGCCTGCGAATACAATTGGTTAGTGTTGGCACCATCAAAGTTAAAATTCAAGCCACATAAATGTTATCATAGAGTTTGGCAGGGAAAAGTGCAATTGAATTTCCAGCGGTGGTTGCCAACTTAGGAATTTCTGAGGGACAAATGAGAATATATCTGACAACATGTATGCCATGCCTTGTCATTTTTTTTTCTGTTCTAGCCTTCTAGTTGCAGCTATATTCCCCGACTCAAAAATATCAAATTCATCTGATTTTGATCCAAGGGACTGATGTTTGTATATTCTTATGGCAGAACAAGGATGGCGAGCTGTGGGATCCTACATCCATTCTAACAGCTGGGCTGATGTCCTTTTATGGCAATACCAAGCTGCTGGATAAGTCATGGCATGTAATGGGTCTTGCCTATAATCCAAGCATCAGCCCTGAGGCAATCCGTAGTGCTTTCAACCAAGGCCCTGTGGACAAAGTACGTGGACACTGAAATGGAATTCCTAACACTATGTAACTTTGGTCTTTGAAGAGATTCTAGAGAGCTTCTAAGGAAACCACTGGCAAATGCTACTTTTTCTTTCTGGACAAAACAGCCTCGAACACTACACAAGTGGACTTATCTGTAGCAGAGTTGTTACTTGTGCTGGGCAACAATGTTCTTGTAGATCTGGTAGCTTGTTTGTGGCAGTACTTGTGCTGGACAACAGGAGAAATGAAATGAGTTTTTGTGAACTAGTTTATATGACTCAAATCAGTTTTTCTACAATTTCTGATGATCTCGTGGTGAATACGTATGGATCCTGTGTGTTCTTGTGCTGGATACATGGAAAGGAGATGTGATCAATGCCATTGTTTTGTAAGATTGACATAGATTAACCAAACAAGCTGTATGCATGCTTACCTTGTTTGCCGAGTGGTTATGGTGATCGAGGGCACGTGGGTTCGAACCCATGTCTCTAGCATTTTTTAATAATTTATTTTTTTTAATTATCGTGCTAACAAATGTCTGATAATATGTTTTTTTTTTGAGGGAACCATTCTTCTTTATTCAAGATTCTGGTTTACAAGATTACAAATGCCAATAGGTGGCGCTAAAAACCAAACATGCCTGCCTAAATCTGGAGTGAATCGGACCCTAGCTATAGAGTGGGCATCCATGTTTGAGCTCCTTCTTTCATGAACAAATTCTACCGAGGTGAATTCACTCGATCTGGTTTTGACAAAGTTGTTTTGCACTTTGTTCACGAATGGTCATGTCGCCTCCATTGATAATGTGACTTTGTGAGAGATGCAACTATTTATGAGGGTATATAGTCTCACTTCATTGAAATGGCTTGAAACTTTTATGACATGCTTATGGACCTAAAATATGATGTCATTGTTGTAAAACACATGGACTGTATCCTAGAAGGAAAGGAGAAGGATGAATCCTAATCCTAGTCCGTTTGTATGTGGGCTCTTACCAAACTCTTAGGCCTTGGCGACTATATATACGTGGGAGATCTATGTTGTAATTACTGGATATTCAGATGAATAAAGATTAGTCTCCCTACATCTTGTGTCTACTTGTTCTACTTTCATCTACTACATGATCATGAGAGACGGAGAGGGGAAGGTCCTAACCGCTGACGACGTGATTTATAACACGTTATCAGCACGACAAGCTCTTCGTCGACATCGTCATTGAAGCTAACGCTGAAGCGTTATGTAGCCACAAAGCATGGCTAAGCTTCTTTGGCTAGGTGAACGTGTCGGATTTTGTTGATAATAGCTTCGTTTATAATACATTTTTTTTTATTTGGAAACAAGAATACGTTAGAAAACATGGTTTAATGTTTATGAGCTCTTTAAATCCTGCAGACCTTAGACTTATCACCATTGAGAGGCTCGTATTTGGTTTTCCTAGCATATGAATTTTTGGGATGAATAAATATTTGGTATAAATTCTGAAAATTTGCACATACTATAATCCTGAAAAATGTTAGGATGCTTCTAAGAATATTTTGAGTAACCATCCACTATTTTTTTTTGCACCTTGCTACTTGTTTACATGTAGTAAACTTATATGCACATGATCCAAGTTATGTTAATATGTATGCCTTAAAAGAAGAAGAAATATCCTGGAGTTACTCTGAATAGTAAATTATTTGTTATGGTCATTATTTAATCCATGTAGGGTATTTTGCTACCATTGAAGTGTAGTAAACTCAGTATTTCTTAATTACTCTTTGAAATGAGTATATGACCGATAGAAGTAACAAATACATTGTGGGACTCATTGCATGAGTAAAATCCCAATATTATGATTACGAGAATATCATATTGCATTGAAATTTGAATTTTCAAGCTTTTATGTCTAACGCCGTCTATAAAAATAGCTTGAAGCTTTGTATTAAATGTCCGGAAGACAAGATGGTAAATAGATTTTATCAATCTACATTCTCGAAGAAATATCTCTTGTATATAGAATATCAAAGAGCAATATAATACATGAAGTATTTGATTTTACCATTAGAAATTACTCAAATTAAAAATTGAGTTAGAATTTTTTAGACAGACTTTATGAACCAGGATATTATTGATTGCAATAATTTTGAATATATGGCTTGCATATGTTACACTTCTTGAAGGTGTGTGACTACATATCATAACTATTGAATATAAAAGCATGAAGCTACCGCTTGTCAATGTATAGAAGTTAAGACATGCTTGTGAATGATATTATTTGGAATATTTAAGGGTTTTCTGGAAGAACCTAAATTATGTGCTTATTATTTGTTATCTTTGAATTTCATATCCCAAGTATTGATAGAAGTGGTGGTGGTACATAAACTTTTAATTCCGTTGAATTAAGTGGTTAATGGTTATTTTGTTAGCTTGAAGACTAATATGAAACATTTATTATTCTTAGTTGCAATTTTTACTTGAAGTAATATGTGTGAACTTCTCATGGAATAAATTAGATTTATATGTTTTCACATATAAACAAATTGCCTATTGCCTATCAAAATAAATTTTGTATTATTTTTATCCGCAAAAGAAGCCTTAATTAGCCACGAAGGTTATAGTTCTTTGTGCATCACTACCATGTAGGTAGATGGGAAACTGAATTTTCTAAAAGCACATGAATAGTTGGACTATACTTGGCATATTAACTGGTCTTAGAAGGATCGATTTAGCCAAGAAATTGTATAATCCTAAGTATTTAATTTTTAATCTTGAGAACTAGAAATTATATTCTACCCCGAGTCCTGTGGTGTACACTTTGAATAGTACATTGGATATGCGAATTTCATGTCATAATCATTGAATACTAGAAGTATGATTTGGATTCTATGGATGCATTAGAATTGATATTCATAGACAATGCTTGAAGCAATTACTACTTGAAATAGTTATGGCATGAAAAGGGGGAGTAATTTTGGATAAAGGCATAAGAAAATATGGATAATATATATTTAATAGGCATAGCCATCCTAAATCAATTTTAAAGTGCATGTATCGGGACTTGAAGTTACGCCTTCGCGTCCCTTCCGCCGAAGTTAACTTTCTCTACTGCACTAATTGCAAGTAAGCTTGTAGCTTTGTATTTTATTGTTATCTATTATGTTAGACTGAATTCTAACGTTTCACATTACAACTGCATATGTATCTCATTGAGCTACAAGTATCTCAACTCTTGCATGAATATTAGCATAGCAAAATATAATTGTGGCTAGTAGCTATCTTTGTGCTTCCCTCATAATCAAATTGGCTAGCTAGCATGCTATGTCTATATGGTTCCCGTTGAACTAAGGAATGCTTTTGCTTTCGATGCATTGCATGCATAAGCAATAGATTGATCTAGGGCCGAGCGACCTAAGATCGTCGGGGAGTGAGTTTATGAAATTTTCTCAATGGAGACTAACCCATTTGACGGGTTGAATTATTGTGGAACTAAGATAGTGGATAACACAATTATAATGATTTGGGATTTATGAAGAAAAGGCATTAAGGGATTTTTGCATTAATGACAATTAGAAAATTCTAGAAGAAATTCCATGTGAACTTGTATGTTTCATGTATCTATATTTTTATAGTATATGGTCCATATTTTTAATTGTATGAGTACTTGGATCAATTTATTAGGCTAAATAATAAAGAAGCTAGAGAATGAAATATTTTTTCTAAACTATGTTTTGTGCATACCAGGGGAGAACATCCCCGAGTTCATAGGAATGATGAATATTCTTAAGTGCACTTTAAGTATTCTAGCTCACTTTGCATAATGAATAATAACCCCCATGTTTAAATATGTGTGTGAATATTTCCCATAAAACCTAATCATAGCATACATAAATGGGCCTCCACTTGTAGTTGGAGATATATGAATTTGAATTATTTTAAGCCCATGATAGGGGATATCTATTGAAGTATGCTATTAAAGATCTAATATTGGCATTAGGGGAGAGAAAGCCTATTTTGAATGCCAAATATTATTTCCATAGAAGGAAAATGATCTTAAAAGAAAATATTCCTTGGAGCTTGAAGCAGAAATAGTATCACACACTAAGTCATATAATAGTTTGACTAATGCTCTTGTGAAGCCTGAAGGCTGAGCATATGCCGATATTTTTGAAATGAGAGGAGTAACTTGAAGTTATGAACCAGAAGTTGTGTTTACTAGTAGTAAACTAAATGTTATATACTATCAATCTAAAATCTACGGGGGGCCTTTGTGGGTTCTAGTTTAGTGTATACACGTTAAATAGAAAAGAAATGGAACTCCTCCATTCTCATGAAGAGAACACCTCACGAAGAAGGTTAAACACCTCATGAAGAAGATCATCATGAAGATGACATCCAACACGATTAGCGCGCACCTCACTAGTGTTGGGTATGTAGAACAATATATCATCTCTTGTTTGGGAAATGACAGAGATAGAATATTCTCACATTGTGAGAGTATTGGGAGAAAGAAAATAATTGTCGACAAACTACCTCTTTAATTGCAAATGTTTCTCTTATGAGAACCCGGATCCGGAAAATAAAGTCCATGGCAAAATCGCTTGTAGCGATTATATCGGGTCAATGAAGAAAAAGCAATTGAGGTTGAATCTCCTATTAAGAAGAAATGAATGTTCTGCTATATCTCTGGCAAATGAAACAAATGAATATCTAATATGCAGTTAATAAGTGGATTATGAAAATCCATATAATTCCCGAAGAATATAAATCGCAACTTGTAGAAATCTCATACTAAGTATTAAAGTCTAAGGTATATATATTCATGAATGAATATTGAAGTCTCAAGAAGAGCATGTCCTAGAAGGATTACAATCATTGAATGATTTTATAGTGAATAACTCAACGTTATTGTGTATATCACTCATCCCTTATGCAAAGAGAGTATGTATCTCATAGAAGAGAATTATTAATTCACTAAGAATTAAAGTATATTCCTGAAGAAATTAATCCATGAAGGATTTACCAGTCAATTCTTGAATAAACACCATGCATCCCTCAAGTGAATATAGACCCGAGAGAAAAAAATGAGGAATCTTAAATACCGTGAAGGAGTCATCAAAACACTTAGAAAGTGTATGAAAAGCTAGCATGAAGTTAATGATATCCTTTAAGAATACCATAAAAGGTATGAGAATAATGGTGGTTTTGGCAATTGAATTATCCCCTAAATGCCAAATGCAAGGCTGGATTTGTACAATCAAAATCTCGAAGATTTATAGAATACAATTTAAAAATCCACTAAGGATTAATTATAAATATTCAAACTCTAGTATAAGTTTGATACACTATCTTGAAGATATTGAATATTAATTTATTTACCCCCATACCTCTGAAAGGATCTATTTTTTCTGAAGGATAATATTTATTTGTTTTACCCAAACTAATTGGTGGTCATTATGCATGAAGCATATTGCTCCCATATAATTCATAGAAGAATTATGAGCCAACTTTTATTTACACACGTTTATGAAAAAGTATGGTTTGAATAATGAAGTTCAAAGTTTGGCTTTATGAGGGGGAGCATATTTTATTGAATCTGCCTTTTTTAAGGTAAACCACTAGAATTACAAAGATCAAGTAGATCATATTTGCTAAAACAACACAAGTTTATGCATAGATTATGAAGATCAATATCTATTCATGAAGAATAGAATATCCTCAAGAATATATGACCAAGAAGGTTAATGTAACACCCAAATTTTTGCATGAATTTAAAATAGTGAAATGGATTTATTTATGCTATTTTGTGATGCATTAAATTTAGGAAATAAATAATTTTTTATGAAATAAAAATCAATCATAAGGCTAGACACATGGTTGATGCACTCATGCTGCTGCATATTTAATTCTGTGATGATTGGTTTTGGTTTGAATTGAAATTGAATTCAAATTCCATTTGAAAAGCTTTGTGAAATTGGTTCAAATAAATTGAAAAGGAATTCTTTTCCCTCTTTACCCATTCTCTATTTCAGCCCATCAGGCCCAAAACCGCCTACCTCCTCTCCTCCCTTGTTTTCCATTTGCTTGAACCCCAGCCCGAGCATGAGACGCTACCGGGCCGGCCCATCTCGCCCAAGGCAGCAAAGCGCCGCTGGCCTGTTTTGGCCGCGCCGCCGACAAGTGGGACCCGCGCGTCCCCACGGGGGCTTCCCTTTCCTCCAACTCGAAGTCGGACGAGCCCGGCCTCGCCTTCCATCCCCGACGCCGAGGCCAAATCCCGCGATGCCGGCGCCCTTCCAATCCACGCGGCCCCCCTTCCTTCTTTGTGCGGTGCCGCCGCTTTAGGCCGAGGGCACCGCCTCCCTTGTTTCCCATCTGCTCGCGCCGCCATCGCCTCGAGAGCGAGCCTGAGCAGCCGCCATTCCCGAGCTCGCCGCCCGGACCTTGGAGCGCCGCCCTCGCCGTCGTTCTCCGTCGTCAAGAACGCCGGCCGAGGTTCGCATCACGGTTGCGGAAACCGGTAGCCCTATTTCTTCTTGTTTTTCTCTCGGTTCGCTCACGTCTCGCCGTCGGCTGTGCAGAGCTCCACCGGCCGCCCGCCATTCTTCGCCGTTCGCCGTCGTCCGTCGTTTCGTTTCAATTCGGCCGTCGGTGAGCCCCTTGAACCCCTCTTCGTTCCCGCGTGCGTCGGTTTCCTCAAGTTTGGCCACTAGGGCCGAGGCCAAGCACGCCGGCGACATTGCCGCCGCCGGCCATGGCTGTACACCGCGCACTCGCGCGTTCCGCCGTCGCGAATACACCTGACGAGGTCGCGCTCGCGTCGCCGTCACCCAAGCGCAGTCGAGATCACCGAACGCGGTCGCCGCGGATTCGTGAACTCCGGCGACCCACGCCGCCGTGGATCGCGGCCGCGCCGTCGCAACGCGTGGCGGCGGGAGGGAAATTTCCCCATCGCTGAATCTAATCGGAGCCGTCCACGCCGGATCCGACGGCTCTGGATCGATGATACCCTTTCGGGGGTCAATCTTGCAAAAAACCCCGACAGTTTTAATGAAACCAGCGCGGTCCTTTGCGCGCGTTTCGGGATTACGCGTTGATCTCCGAAAGCGTATTTCCGTCTGTTCAATCTCAGATTACGTTTTCAAGTATTTACAGTGCTGCCACTCCTTTCAAACGCTCATAACTTTCACGTTTTAAGTCCAAATCGATCCGTTCAACTTGCGTTAGGATCGTAGTTAAATGTCCTAGATGTTTATGCCACTGTTAGTTCAGTTTGCCTCTGTTAATTTTCGTAGTTAGATTTAATTAATTACCATGCGTTAGTTAGTGTTGTTTCTTGCGTAACTTGCTCGATATAGTTCGATTCGCGTGATCTTTATATCTATGTGATCGTAGTAAATCGTAGATTGATTTATGAACCTTTTTAATTTATTTCTGTATTGTTGGTGTAATGTTCTAATGATAGGCTTGTTTGCTTTGCATGAATGATTCCGGATTAGCGTGTTGTTGCGTGATGTGAGTAGAGGGTGATCAGTTTGTTTGGTGATCGATGCCTTCGTGACCAGGAGTACTACGAGGACCAGGAAGACCAGCAACCACCACCTGCTGCAGGCAAGTATAGCTTGGGTTTTACCTTGTTGACCTATTCACCATGAACCATTACTTCATGTGCATGAGTTTAATTAATTTGCTTTAAGGATTGTCCTAGTTTTGTTATCTGTTCCTTGTTACCTTGGGATATATGCATTGGGTAGTTTGCTAGCGCTCAACTTAAAGATAAATGAACCCAATGATGACTTTGTTTATGAGATGATGATGGTGAACATGATAATGAAACAACAGGGCGAGAGAGCTCTTTTTGATGCTCTTGGCCCTCCATAAGGACTGATCTGTTGGCAAAAGCTTGGGAAAACCGCACAACCGGGAGGGTCACATGGCTCGATCTGTAGTTGATTAGAAAGCTCGTGTCTAATTTGTTGGGGGTTACCCTTGTGGCGCAAAAAGGGGGTTGCGGTTGGGTATAGTGCGGTCCCCTGTCCCCTTGTGTATAGGCTGCGTGTCATTGTGCCATCGGGAAGGTTGGTCCTATATCCGTAAGCCATCCAAAACCTATAGCGGCTCTTGACTTGTTAGATAATCTTTCGAAAGGCTATGTATGATTTTCAATGTAATGGAAGTCATGAGCCTTTACATTTGAAAGTCATAACTCACAAAGGAAAGTGTACACCTCTGCTTGTGCAGAGTAAAATCTGTTATAACAGCCGTGCTCACGGTTATGAGCGCCCCGGAAAACTTGACGGAATAAGTAACATGTTAATGGTGACTAATGGTGATAATTGAACATGATGATCTTAATTAATTATTGGGGATTAATTGGAGCTTAAGCAGAACTTAGAATAATTAGAATGAATAAAACTTTGACTTACTAAAAGCTTACCGCAAGATAACCAAAATCGGCTTTTGAGCCTCATATACACCCATGTTATACTTGTTGAGTAATGCGTTGTGTACTCACTCTTGCTTTATATTTCTTTTTGGGAAAATCCCGGATGGGTACAGATGGCCATGGTTACCAGTCCTATGAAGATGACTACTAGGCTTGAGTGTCAACCAACGATCTTCCCCTGTGGAGATGAAGGCGCCCTGAAGCTTAGCTAGTTTTTATATTATTGTTAAGGCTTTTATGTTATTTATGAATTAAGATACAGTTTCGTGATGTAATAAAGGCACTTTCGGATGATACTATTTCCTTTGATTTTGTCATTATATGTGTGCGATTGATCCTAGGGTGCACATATAATCTATTGTTCAATTTGTTCTATAAATTGGATATGACAGTTAAATGTTGTACTCTTTTTCCCTACGTGAGTTTTTACTTGAAGGTTTCTCACACAAGGTTTTTAATGAGACAACATGTGCAATGCAATTAACGAATGCGATGTACTCTTTTCTCCAAGAACCATTTTTCCCACTGGGGTTTTCGGATGGAGTTTTTGATGAGGCATATGCATATCGTGGTAATCGCCCAAGGGGGAGTGTTGTAAAACACATGGACTCTGTCCTAGAAGGAAAGGAGAAGGATGAATCCTAATCCTAGTCCGTTTGTATGTGGGCTCTTACCGAAACTCTTAGGCCTTGGCAGGACTATATATACGTGGGAGATCTATGTTGTAATTACAGATATTCAGATGAATAAAGATTAGTCTCCCTACATCTTGTGTCTACTTGTTCTACTTTCATCTACTACATGATCATGAGAGACGGAGAGGGGAAGGTCCTAACCGCTGACGACGTGATTTATAACAGTCATGTCAATTTACAGAATTTTCTAACTTGATTTAGATATTATTAGAATTATTTGTCGAATTATCACATAATAAACTGTAATAATATGTGGACTTAGTCAAAAAATCTACAAACTTTGCATGACGTCATGATTTGCATGTACGATCACTCAAAAAAAATTCATAAGGTTTCATGAAAGTAGTGTTGCACATTGTTCACAGATGAGCATGTTCACACACTAGTTCATGTGACTTTGTGAGAGATGCAACTATTTGTAATGCGTATGTAGTCTCACTTTATTCAAATTGCTTGAAATTTTTTAGGGTGTGCTTATGGACCATGAATATGTTGTTATGTGAATTTACGGAATTTTATGGCTACATTTAATTATTATTTAAAATTTTCTGTGAATTACTTTGTAATAAAATGCAACAAATTAGGACTAATATTGGACATCCGCTCATGCACGTCCGTTACTGTTGCAAGCATATACTAATAATAAAATGTGGTTTGTTGTTCACATATCACCGACGTAACAAATAACAAACTTATTCAGAAAAAGGTACCAACGCACAATCTGGTTCACATAAGAAACAGAGCAATGCCGACCACAAATGACTTATTCAGGTAGACTAATAAGTTCCAGGTTCAGAACTAGCACGGGAGGTAGGAGTAAGGAGGAATGATTAAACATAATTCAGTTATGCGAACGAATTTCATGTCCTCTCTTCTCACGCTCTCTAGCTTAAGTACCCCTCTCTCTAGCGGCTCCACATTGGATCTCTTGTCCTTCCAATCGCACTTGGTTATCTGGTCGAAACATATGCTAATGATTTGGAAGCCCAAGCAGTAGCATTCATTGCCCCTCCCCTGCAGTTTACTTCACCGAAGCATTGATACAATCAAAATTTACCATTTGTAAATGACTTGAGCATAGTAAGCAAGATAGAAGAGAACAGTTGTCATTCAATAAGGAAAAAAATAACACACCTGAGACATCAGTGTCGAAAGCTGCAAGTGATTTAATAGTCCTTGGTCCATGATAACGTACTCTCATGGTTGAATTCAAGAAAGAGTGTTGGGAAACCATGAATGGCGTACCTCGAAATTATGTTGCAGTTCCAGCATCAGATTAGTATTGAACTAAAACTAGATGTATTGCATTCTTGTGAGACTGGGCACCACGAGGCATAGAAAAGTACAACAATAAAGTCATACTTGTTTGCATGAAGACGATTAACTGCCCTTGTCAAAACATAAGGAATATATATAGCTGCTAGAAGTAAAAAAAAAAAAAGAACAGAACAAATTATTTACACATAACCTGAATGAAGATGTCTGCTCAGATTATTGAATGAAGATGCACTAGAACTCCCAGTCAGACATGGATGTACAGTCACAGAAGAATCATCTTCTAGCTTGTTGAAACAGACTTTGCTCTGTCAAATGCAGTGTGCAGTAGCTGCATTATTTCACAATATAGTGATCGAAATGAAAAAGGACCAACCTACAACCATAGGGGAGGACTAGTAACCTGAATATCTTCCACAGCCAGACTTTGATAAATTTAGGCTCTATCCATCTCAACTGAAGCACACTCCTAAGCCTCAGGCACTGAACTAATGGGAGCAAGTTCAGGCACTTCCAAGAGAGCTGAAAACACAAAGAGCATCTATCAGTACACTTACATGAGCGCCAATAGGAATGCTGTTTCGTTCGTCTGCAGAAACATTTATGACTGAATGAGCATCTAGTTACAAGTTAACAGCAGCACAATAAACTGCAGACTTCAAGAATTTGTTTTGCCGAGTCAACAAAACCAACATGCCAATCATCCTGGTAGCTGACTGGCGTCAGGTTCCATGTCCAGGGTCCTTCATGTAGAAAGAAGTGTAGTGGTTGATTTTCAAGTGCTCTCATTTGTCTCATATCTGGAATCTGTAAGGGGACCCTGAAATGTTTTTACTAAAACATAAAACAATTACATAAAGATTGGAGATAAGGATATTTTATTCTGGCTGTGAACCTTTGAAACCTCTTTATTGAGACTCTGAGTAATACCTGTAAGGAAGCAAGGTAACCTGTAAGGCTACTGAGACTTCCAATAGAAATCTGATGAAAGTATGCAGCCCAATAATCCAAAAAGAGACTATGAAATTGTCAGTATGACTTCAATTGCAGCTCAAGAAAAAGATAGACTAAATACATAACACTAGGCATTCACAGCTGTTCGACATTACATGACCACACTGAAACAGACCAGGAGTCATGGGAGCTTAAATTTCTCACACCCTTTCTCATTAATTTCGCATTGTTAGTATTGGTATTGCAGCAGGTATGAAATGTTCTCACTTCATAAAAACCTCCCCGGACACGACGGAGATCAAATTAATCATGAGCTACCGCCCCTAGGCAATCGCCAATTCACCATCGGAGAGGACTCAGGTGGGAATTGGGGAGAGAGAGAGAGAGAGAGAGGGAAGGGGAGGGCAGTCTGAACTGAACCTTACCGAGGTGGGTGTGGAGGAGGCGGACAGCCGCAGGAGGAGCGCGCGCAGCGTGAAGCACCACGGGGGATGCAGTGCACGGCGCGCCCAGCGCCCAGCGTCCGCGCCGCCTCCCGCCGCCTCGCCGCCCGACGGTGGGTCGTGACGTCGGCAACGCCTCCTTGCCGGCCTCTCCCTCAGCGAACGCCCGGACTATCCATGTCCAAGGATGCGCTGCTCCCCCTGCTCTAGCTGGACCTCCTCCCATGACTGGTGTCGACGAGCGTGGGGGCGGCAGCCAGGACCAGGGGGAGGCGGCATGGGGGCGGCGGCGGCTGGCGCGGCATGAGGGGGGCTTGGGGACGGGGAGCAGGGAAAAAGGATGAACGATTTTTTTTTTACTTCACGAGTCCTCGAACCTGATTCAGAAGCAGCTTATTTGATTCACATGGAGTTAGGAGAAGCTGCTCCTTGTCTTACTAAAAAGACCATTATATCCTTCAATATTTATTATAATTCAGTTCTTATACCATGGTTCCTATCTGCCACTTGGTTCCTCCTATTTGGTTCCTCCACCTTTTTGACCATTGGATCACACCAAATGGAGGGCCCATATTAATTCCAAACGCTGTAAAAACTCTCTTATTATTTAGCTTATCTTCAACTGATGCTCGGCTCAGTTTGTTTCATTTATTTATTCGGGTTAGTCGATGAGCCTTCACACAGTAAAGCTGGAAGCTGGGTGTACTGAATCTGCATTATGTGAAGGAACTCCACATGCTCCTCCCCATCCCTTGTACCCAAAATTCAATGCAACCCAAGTCAACAAATATATGACAGCAAAACTGCACACGTGAGAGGTGTAGTGAATGCATCAGTTCTGGTAGAGAAACATGCCTGCAACTGCACTGCAAACTGTCCCACGCCCTGTATGTGGTGCTCTTGAAGCACTAAATGAATAATGATACCTCCACTCATGCCTCATTTTCTCTTTTTTTGTTCTAACTCGTGAAAGGCATAGGATTCAAGGCTTCTTAGCACCTAATCTAGAAGGGCGTCCTTATCTCTTTTTTTCACGATTGGACCATTTACCAATTTTTTCGCCATAGAACTCAGTCTTACTTCTGCGATCAGGCCATTCACCATTTTTTTGTGATCACACCTGAGCGTTCGCTAGAGAGGTGGTAGGCCTTTTCCTATTCCTCCTCTCCCTCTCCCATATGTCTGCACTCCAAACTTCTCCCTCTCTAGTCCATCTCCACTCCAAACCTTCCCTTGATGAGCGTGAAGCGGCCACAAAGGCACTAGCTGCATGACAACGCCTATACACTACCGGAAATCAGCCTTTTGCCGAGTGGCTGACTGTTTGCCGAGAGCCAATATTGGGCTCTCCGCAAACAGTCTAGCTGCCGAGCGCCGAGAAAATAACCCTCGGCAAACACACCTATTTGCCCAGCGCCGAACAGCAGACACTTGGCAAATGTGTATAGTTGTCGAGCACCCCAGGTGCTCACGCTCGGCAAATAATTTCCTCTCAGCAAATAGGCAAAGTGTTCAGTACTACTAAAGATTAAAATATATATGTGTGATAGTTGCGTGATATATGTGAGACATATATGTATATGCTTGATTTGCACCAGTGGAAACCAAAAATGAAAAAAAATGGGGGTTTGCCAAGTGCTATGGTATATGGCACTCTGCAAATATGGCTTGTTTGCCAAGGGCCAGGCTGGAAGGCACTCGGCAAAGAACCCTTGTTTGCCGAGTGCTTGCCGTTAGGGCACTCGGCAAACGACAGTTAACGACCGTTACCCACGTTAGTTTTATATTTTGTTTACCGAGTGTTTTTTTGCTCTCGGCAAATGTTTGTCGAGCGCCCGATAAAAAGCGCTCAGCAAGTGTCTCTTTGCCGACCCTTTAGTTGTCGAGTGTGTTATGCCGAGAGTTACGTCCGGCAAACGGTTTGCCGAGGGTTTTTCTTTGTTTGCCGAGTGCTTGAGGCACTAAGCAAACGGCTGGAATCCGTTATTGATAGGAGCAGGCCTGCAGCACTGCCATGCCGTGTATTCTGTTGCGCGCCTTCTGGCATCGAGTCATCAATCTCGTCTTTGAACTTCCCAGGCGACTACTTCCACTCCAAAATGCCCGCGAAGGCCGTCAACAGCTTCTTGCCCACTGATGCATGTATCCACCACTGGTGTTAATCCTGCAAGTTTGGTGACACTGTTGGCATCTGAGAGGATGTTTTCGTCAAGCAGGACAAACATTTGAGTGTTTCCTTTTGGAGCGAGTTTCACTACAGTTCTACTATTACCACACACTGTCACGGAAACGGAAAGTACTCCCAAAACCAACCAAACAAAAGACATTTTTAACTTCCCTGTAACATTTGACGTGGAAATGTCTGGATCCGACATTATTGAAAGAAATAACACCTGAGCTCCTATGCAACATTTGTTATTCAAGAGACTGGCAACACATGTTTCTCGCATCAGCCAAAATCTCCTCATTCTGCTGTGGGCGGCTGATCTGGAACACCATGGCGTGGCATTGGATGTGCTCGGTATCCATATGCCACCAGTTGTGCTTGATTCTTTTTTGTTTTTGTTTCGTGACATCTTCTCTATGGCATCAATTGGCACTGCTTGCATTTCTAATTGGCTCACCATGGAAGTCAAGTTTACATCTCATTCGCTGATGTTTCCCAACCCCAGTATTGTTGTTACAAGTTTTGTTGTCTTCATAGAGCATAGGCCGGCAAGTGATGGACCTTCTGCCTCTTATATAATCCAGGAGAATAGGACCAAGGGTCATTGATATTGAGATAATTGTTATTGTTGATGGGGCACCTACCAGCCATGAAGACAAAAGAATCTGATATTGATTGGAATGTTATTCAGTGGTATCGATCTTTTACTAAAGCTCGATCTGCAGTTTAGATCTTCACGCAGCAAAAGTTAGGTGTGCTGGATCTTGAGAACGAACTTGACAAACTCCTCCTCATCGTCTCCCTTATAAGCACTTTGAAGTCCATATCTAACCTGTTTTATATTGCCAAACCATACGAAGAATTTACATTATTTTGGGGTGCTTAGAGGCCAATAAAGATTCTGAATTACTATGTGCAATTTTTTCATTGAGCCAAAAAAATGTGCCAGGTAAGCTGATTTGGGTGATTAGTACATGTGCTCAGTCAGCTCCAGAGACAATGGTATCTTTCTGGTCCACCACGAGGTCAACTGTCAGAATCAGTAGCCACAGTAGGACCAATTGGCTGCGGTGCGTGGCTGTTTTTCTAATTCACAGAGCTTCCTGCTTCGTTTTATTCTTTTTTTCAGAACTCACACTACTACGGTGTGGCTGTTTTTCAAATTCATAGAGCTTCCTGCTTTGTTTTTTTTTCTTTTTTTCAGAACTCAGTAGGGATGGGACTCTACTGATAAATAAATAAATAAATAAATAAAAATAAGGACAATTGAGTTTTATTTAAGACTCGAGGTAGGATAAAAGAACACACTCTGACCAGTCATCTAGAAGAAAACCATACATGTCGTGGCTCTCGGTTCACCAATTGTGGGACACGAAATGAAAACCCTCTGTACTTGTTGAGCTAGGAACTAAAACTGATAAACATAATATCATGATATCAATGAAAATGTAAGCTTAGTGTCTTTTCTTACGAAATAAATTAGCAGCATGGTGCAAAGAGAAAAGGACACACATCAACATTAGCTGGGCCTCAAGAGTTTAAGATTCGAAATGCTGACTCGCTATCATCAACTCAAGTGAGATGCTAATCAACAACCTGAGTGTAGCATTTTAATAGGAATGTCGACAAACCTCTAGCATTTCCACACAGTTGGGGTCACAAGTACGATTGGAAACAGTGAGTCACAATGTATTTCTAGTCACTTAATTCGTAGCTATCAGTTACAGCAACACTACTGCTTTAGGATTCTAATAATATTGTGTGCTCGTGCAGCTCCAGAAAACTCCAACCTGGCAACTTGCATTAGAATCGCCACACAATTCCAATGGCATTGTCTTGTGGTGCTCCTGAAACCATGAATAAAGCGTTTCGTAGTGCCTCTGAGTCCCAAACATTTGTAGACTTGTCACGCAACTACATTGGATACATTTATTGAAATGGCAATATGTTGCTGCGGCGGACATCGAGGGAACAAATGGACAAGTCCCATGCACGCGTTAAGCTCCTTTCTGTGGCATGTTTCCTTCAATAGCTTGGTAAGCACAATACATTAGGAGGCTGTCCATGCTCAAGGTGATATACATGCACGCATTGGCATCTGGTATGCATAGCCGCCCACATATGTACTAGATCCGTTAGTGTGACGAGCTGGCACGTTGGTGGATGAGCCGCTGATGTGCTTGGATACCCCTCTCCTCATGTTGTGGGATTGGATTCACTCGGTGTCCATACAACACCAGTGCCACATTGTTATTCACAACATCTGATTTCAATGCCAATGTTGACTTTGGATCTTGTTCAGAGCCTTCTAAGGTAGCATCTACCACCAGTTGGCTAGGCTTGAGATGCTACATGGCTCTCTACAGAGTAGGCTTTCTCTTACATTCCATTCACTGATGTTTCCCAACCCCAGTATTGTTCTATTTCCTATATGTTTTTTTTATCTTCATACTGCATCTGGCAGCATCGATGAACCTAGCTCTTAACATGAGCTCATGGGCACGGGACATGAGATATGACTCTTATATAACCGAGCATGATAGAGTCATGTTCGGCGTCGATCTCTTAAGCATTCCATGAAGATAGGACCAAGACGTATATGAGTCATTGGTTTTGAGTTTATTGTCAATATTGTTAGGGAACCTACCTACCGTGGAGACAAAAGCTTGCCATACTGATAGGAGTATTATTAAGTTTTCGGATTCATTGAAACTTGGTTAAATTTGTTCCGTTCATTCATTCTAGTCGGACACATCTCAAAGGGATTGTGTCACATGGCACCTAATAATCTTTGGCTACAACAATGAGCCATCCCAGCGCATGCAGTGTTGAGATTTGACATCCCTAGTTTAAGGCCAATAAATAAATCACCATTCCATCTTCTCCAATCAATGGTGCGGTTCCTTCTTGCTTCCTTAATTTTCTCCAATGTTGCAGTGTTTCTCATTCCCTTACAAGAATATATAATCAAGTAATAATGATTTTCAGTGAGACAGTAAAATATATACTTGTGCTGAAAACACTGCTCGTACACGCTGGAAACATTTAACATCTCACATGGGAAAAAGCGGAAGAAGAAGCAGATAACAATTAGGTGCTGCGCGAAGAGGAAACTACAAGAAGTGTGCATCCACACCAGATACATGGTGGAGCAGAAATTATATGCTTGTGAAGTGAAAAGATTTATCATGAACAATCAATACTAAGGTTTTTACAATCTAGACTCCCAACCCTTGCTAGATGTGCCACACAAAAGAATTCTGCTCCCAACCCTTGCTATCTTAGCAAAAGCTAAACTCTGCAGCTTCTATCACACCATCGGGGCATCTTGGACGATGATGAGTCCTACTAGCCATCAATCTGTTCCTTGCTCCCATGCACTCAGCTTCATCGATCCAGACAGAGGTACATCTTGTTTTTGAGATGTCAAACGACAAGCACACCAACAAACAAGCTCCCATGTGCTCCATTTGGTGACCATCCGATTCCGAGGGAGTACTCACAACCAACATCGGTATCTGGTATGCAAAGTCACCCATGTCTGTGCCAGATCGGTTGATGTGGGGAGCTAACACGCTGGTCGACAAGCCGTTGCGCCAGGACCACCTCTCCTCATGATGTGGCCCTAGATCCACGTTCGGTGTCTATGAGACAATTAATACATCTGATTTTTGTTTATCAGATGCCTCGGATTCCTTTCTGTTCTAGTTGGGCGCCCTCTACTCGTCCATTAGCTGACACTGCTTGCGTTTATATATGCCTCACAACAAGACCACAACAAGCTTACTCCCCATTCTCTGATGTTTCCCAACCCTAGTACAAGTACAATTGTCTACATGTTTTATTGTCTTTACTCAAGATCATTTGACAACATCGTCAGTCAGCCTAGTGATGATCTACTTAGCTACTATATGTAGTATCTAGAATGCTAGCCATGGTCAAGGGCCGGGACCTTACAAGTGTTGTATAATTGAGGGGGATAGAAATGAGGAACTTCAACCTCTTATATATATGATCTAGTCGGATAGGACAAAGACATATATATGGGTCACTTGTATTGAGTTATTAATTCTCGATGTCGATGGGCCAACAACCTGGTATTGAAGAGAAAATGATCTGATGATACTAATGTGGGGCATTATTCAGTATGGTTCATTAATGCTTGGTTCAGTTTGTTTCCATTCATGCATTGATATGAGACTAAGGTTGAAAACAGAACTGAAAAAACCCAAACCGAACTACATCTTTTTCTGCATTTGATCCGTTGGATAATAATTCAGAACACCAAATTCAGAATCGAACAAAAACAGTTTTGGACTTTTCGACCGTTTTCTACTTTTTTCGACTTTTAATCCGAATATCCCGAATTTCAAATTCTGTTTAAACCGAATTTGGCCATCCTTAGAAATATTATAACTTTTACGTAGGATCTCGGATGAAAATGATTTTTTATACGCAAATTGTAGCTCTCAACGAGATCTACAACTTTCTTGTGTTATGTTTTTTTTTCATTTGAGGTTGTTACGATGTACAAAAAAATTAAACAAAGTTTCAGCAGTAGATTAATCACATACAATCACCTCTTACATGGTGTCAAATGGAGATACTTTTATATGAAAGTTGTAGGGATTGGTAATTGTATGTAGTTGGTCATGCACTTGCTAACTGTTATGCACTTTGTCCTACAGAGCAGTATTGAGTTTTTGTATACCGATCGTGTTCGACATAAGTCCACTCATATTGGTTCGTTTTTGACATTTCCATAAGTTCGCATTCGTTTTCATGTCTGGCTCTACCGTTTTCGCTATCATTCTTGTATTCAAAAGTAAAAGTAGAAAATAGTTGAGGAGTTCTTCTACCAAGTTCGAACGTTTTCATCCTTATTTGGGACATTCTGGAACCTTCACATTGCAAATTAAACTTGGGTTTGTTCTTGTGAATGGACTCCACATGCACATCCTCATCTCTCCTTCAGTTATTGTATCTAGGGCTTGTTTGGTTACATGGGACAACAGACTAGATACTAAACCTGCACTACTAAGTAGTCCCTGATCCTATTTGGAAGAAAGGCCTACAAAGCTGGACAAGGACCAAAAACACCCCTCCTTTGCTCTCTTTCCTCTGTCACCTCGCTTGCGCTCCTCCTCCTCACCGCGCTCTCGCCACCCCATGACTGGTGCCTCGACTCGCCGCTGCAATCTTGAATGGCTTGGTGCATGCACACCTCTAGTAGCAAGATGGGCAAGCTCGTCAAAACGCCACGTGCATATACCATGCCAGGATTAAACGCACTCAGGTCCAGTGCACGGTCAGTAAATGTACCAGCTGGCTTCACTAGATGATCAAGCGCTAGGTTAGGTCACAGCGAAGAATAGACATGGTCATTTTTGTGTAGACCCAAACCCAACCCGCCAGCTCAGGAAATAGTTTTGGAGAGGGCTCTCTTGGTAGCCTACAAACTTAGGAGCATGAGCTCTTGGTTGTGGAACTGTCTATGAGAAATGTGGAGAAACAGTTGCCATGCAAACTAAATTGAATTTGCCTGATGCGTCTCAGCCCTCTGTAGATGTGTTATATCTGAGCTTGATCTCGAGCACATGGAGCTTCATTCCATCCAAAATGAAAATACTCCTAGACCAACAAAACACATATATATAAGCATGCAGGTGGCTAAAATATATATGATCTATTACTATCAATTTTGCCAATCATACTGAAGTTTGGCACTCATACCTCAGGTGACAATGGTCCCATCTTCTTACATTATTCACATGTAGTCTCTCTGTCCCACGAATAAATGCATTCCTAAGACTTCTAGAATGCATCTTTGACCATTCATCTTATTGAAAAAAATTTAATAAATGTTATTTATTTTATTATGACTTATTTTTTCGTTAACACATCGCGTCCCACAAATATCGAGCTTCAATGTGAGTTTCACTACTGAAGTACTCCTTGAAGTTAAAGGGTATGAAACTTCTGAGAGAAAAGAGTCTACGCATGGCTTCCTCTGACCTTTAGTTACCAATGAAAAAACTGTATGGTGAAAATAATATAATGCATATTATAGTCAATTTGTGTTGTTAAGCATGCAGGCCGGCGTGATTTGACAAAATTTGTCATGAATATCTGACTCCAAATTTGCTCCATGCATTCAGTTCGGTCTGGTGCATGCAGTAATGGTAGCAAGAGGGGCAAGCTCGTCTAAAGTCCATGTTCATTACCATGCCTAAGCACCTCAGATCAAATTATTAGCCCACACCCATATCAGCGGATGTGTCAGGTCGGCTCAGGCTATAGCTAGTACCATGTTTGTTTTATTCAACACAATGATTCTTCTTTCCAAAATTCAATTTAAGCCTACTATCATGTTCACGAGCTCTTGGAATTCAACGGATTTATCACATCCGACGTTATCATGCAGCACAAGCACAAGCCCCAGATCTCGCGCAAGCTAGCATATCACTGCACCGGAACTAAATAGCAAGATGTAGAAAAGTAGGTTCAAGCCCATGCACAACAATTCTGCTCTCTATCTTACCAAAAGCTAATAAACACAGCTGGCTTTATCATATCCGACGACCGGGACTTCTCGGATGACGGCGAGCAGTTACAACAGCGCCCTCTCCATGCCATGTGGGTGCCGCTTCTTCAGGACAAAAGCGCAGCCAGGTTTTCAGATTCCTGTAAGGTTGGGGTCGCAGTTGAGGTGGTGGATGACAACGGCACCACCAGCGAACAAGTTCCTGTCAGCTGAGCTCTTGTGTGTCACATGTTTTCCTCCTCTGATGCATCCTACCCCCACAATTTGCATGCTTTTTGTCATGCCTTGTGCTTGTTTCATTGGCTCCATGTGCAGTGATGAATCACAAGACCCTGTCAACCCGCGTACAATACCATATCCTCTCTTATATCCAACATGTGTGGCTAAACAAATAATGTGACGAGTGGTCAAGCTTTGCCTCTTTGTTATGTACCCACATTTATATGCCTCCTCTGTTGTTGGAATTTGGAATGCCTGTACTATATAGCCAGTGTAATCAGTTGTGTGCCTAAGGGCATGTAGAACCCATAGACGGAGGTCCGTCTCTAAGCATCTCGAATATGTCATGCAGACAAGTATAAAGACGAGTCATACAACCCACAAACATGTGTTCGTCTCTAAGCTAGCTATTTAATATATGTAGTGTATATAGCCAAGATCAATCATGAATACTATTTTGTGTACCATTGTGTTGCTATTTATTAATAGATAATTGATCACAATCAAAGCTACGCTCAATTTACACTAACAACATTTACATGACAATGGATCAAAACATTTACATTACAAGAATCACCCGCGTGTGGCTCGCGGTGGCTGCGGGCGGAGCGCGCTTGCGCGGCTTGTGGCAAGCATGGCGGAACTTCGCCAGTGTGGCTCGCAGCAGTCGAGGCAGACCTTGCCTGTGCACAGCCCGCAGCGGAACTTGCCTGCGCCGCTAGGAGCCAGCAGTGGAGCTTGCCTGCGCCGCCCGCATCCTCTCACGGCGACCGGGCGCAGAGGTCGTCGTGCAGTGGCTCGTGGCGGCAAGAGGTCACTACGCGCAGCCCACGTCATGGTAGAGCTCGACCGCACACACAAGCACCAGATCTGTATGCGGCCGCGCAGGATCCACGTCCATCGTCAAATCGAGAAGACGGCTCGTACAACGCTGCTCCTGCCGGCTGTTGGGCCTCAGAGAACGGTCCTTTGGCGTCATCTCGTGAGGCGACAAGGAGGCCGTCTCCAAGACAAACAGGGATTTATTTGCAAAATTACCAAGATAGAGACGGGGAAGAGACGGGCGTTGTACATGCCCTAATAATCTGCAACATTGTCCCTCCGGTTGTTCAATCCAATCAAGTGCAATATTAACCCTGTTTCGGCCTCATAACTTCGATAAATGCACTAATAATTACACTGTGGAAAGAGTTAAGAAGCAATGCTGGCATTCTCAGAAGGACATTTGAATGATTGATGATGAAATGCTAACCTGACGCTTAAAAACCGAATAATTTCATTCCACTACAAACTAGTTACAAAATTGGATTGCCTCGTCACTGAGGATGATTTAGAGACATTCAAAGCCCTTGCTCGAGATTTGAGCCCTTCTTCTCCTGGTGCACTGGATGATAATATACCGTATTTGTAATTTAAATTGCTAAAATAATGACAAATCGATGCGTGATGGTTCTGTTGCTAGCTTGAACAGAAACAACAGCAGGCTTCAAAAGTTCTATATTTAGAAGTCCTAAATTCAAGCATGATACCACATCCTTAGGTGTGACGAGCTGCTGCACTGGTTGATGATTGGTTGCGTCTAGAACACCACTCATTACCTCCCACTATGCAGCATCGTAATGCACTACATTTCTACGATGCTCTCTCAAGCTTACATCTCATTCTCTGATGTTTCCCATCCCTAGAACTGCTAAATATTTGCCCTTTTTTTGTACTGACTACAACATATGACAACATTGATCGACCTAGCTAACATATGTAATATGCTACCTCATGAGCAAGGGACCTTAGAGCTCTTATATATATAACCGAGGAAGACTGAATCAAGTATGGCGTCGATATTATATAAGCCAGGAGGATAGGACCGACACATACGAGTCCTTGTTGGTACTGTTGAGTTAATTGTCATTGTGGATGGGGCTCCAACCTGCCATGGAGACAAAATAATGACAAAGATCATAGGTGTGTTTTTATTCAGTTTGGTCTTCAACTGATGTTCAGTTCATTTTATTTCATTCATTTGCTCGAGATAGTTGATGAACCTTCACACAGTAAAGCTGGGTGTACAGGATCTTGTGAGCGAACTCCACAAAGACTTCCCTCGTGCTCAGCAACACTGCATACATGAGAGGTATGGTGATCCAGTTCTGGTAGAGACCTTCTTGTGACACACTGCACACAGTCCCATGCCCTGCATGTGGCGCTCAAGGCAAAAAGAAGGATTCAAAACCCCTTAGCTACTTATCCAAAATGGCATCAATAGCTCTCTTTCAGGGTTTGATTACTAATTCCTTCAGGGCTCTAAGTGCCACTAGGCCCCTACTGTTTGGATAAGTAAGTTCATTAAACTATGAAGGCTATATGAATATATATCCGTTCTAAGATAATAAATCATGCACAGAGTTTTTTCAGTTTGACAGTAAAATATTTTAGTTCGAACCTGTGACGTGAAGCTCACATGTTCCCTTCTCTAACCACTACGCCGAACACTCACTTGTGTCAAACTTAAATATTGTTTTTGCTCATATCATATTCATCTGATCTTAAAATGAGTGTACATTTGGGATTTTAAAAGAATTGAAATGATGAAAAGGTTGTCAAATTTGCATAACGTTTCGAGATCAACAACTTTCGTTTTTGTTGTTTCTCCATCCAAGGCCATTTAAAAATTTTGAATTTCAAATGATCCTCAACTAGATGATTTCAAATGAAAAGTTTTCAACTACAAAGTTGTTGAACTTCAAGATATGCAAATCTTTGTCTAATCTAACATAAATGCAGCGGTTAGATGCCACGTGGAACCAAATATGCAGACTAATCCAAGCCTACCCAAATCATCCAGTCAAACAGTGGATAGGAACACTACATGGATGACCGGATAAAACCAATGTGCAAGGTCAACCTCTTCAACATCAGTAGCGGCAACACTTAATACCGAGGAGGTCTCATGCAGCGCTAGAAGAGACACCTTGCAACTTGCATTGTCATTGCCGAATCGCCCCGACGAATGTCTCAACACTCCACGTGGTGGTCCTGGAGAACAGAATACAACTTTCCTTAATGCCTCTCTGTCCCAAACATTTGTAGACTTTGTCCTGCATCTTCATTATTGGATATTTTCAATCAAATGGCAAGAATTCTCTATCTGATGGTACTTGTATACACTACATGCATGTATTGATACATCTGGCAAGTCGATGTACTAAAATTTTATATGACTCCTTTGGTTAGCAAATCGAGGCATATATAACGATGGTATTGGTGGAAAAGGTGATAGGGAAGCACAAATGTACACACACAGAGCCATTAGATATGACAAGTCATCAATTAGTATTCTCATTGGGATACATAGATAGTACAAGTTCACGACATGTACAGTGTACGGTGTATCAACGTGGTACCAAATACACTAATGCACGGTTCTGGAATATTTCCTGCTATTATTAGCCGGTTCTGTGGTGCCCAAACTTACAAGGACCAGTAGTACTGAGTTAATTGCAATCACCGATGCGACTCCAATACCACGTACTAGCTACCAAGATCCTGTGTTATTATTTCACTGATTCATTCTGGTCAGTTCTTGCTTCAGGCTCAAGTGTGGCAGGACGTTGGTGTCATTTGGTTACAAGGACTTTTTTCTATTGGGACCAAAAAAAAGGTCCCTAAAAGTCCCTAGGACATGAAACAGGAGGATTTTTTAGACTTTTTGGGAGTTTCTTTTTGAAGTACCTTTTACAGGGACTATTTCCAAAAAAGCTAGTAGGACTAAAAAAAAGTCCTATGACTTTTGAAAACAAACAGGGCCTAAGTCAATGGCAAGAACACTGTATGCAGTGCTGCCCTGGCTTTTGTTCAAGGAAACAAAATTGGGATTAATTAAGTGACAGACAGGAGATGTTGCATGTAGGGGTATGTACATGAATACACATGTAAAAGCAGATCAGCTCTATTTTTAACATAATTTGTAGCAACCGAAAAGGAGACGAGTTAGAAGATGTGGACATGGTTTTGGTAAGCTCGATCATACAGGAACAGTACGTAATGCTTTACAACAGGAAAGACCAGCCGTTCACCAACACCCAACCGACCCAATCAAAAATCAATCTATTTTACCCCTCTTGCCCTACAAATCTCTTCCAAAATTCCTTGATCTGACGACCAAGTGGGGCAATGCAGGCTTGCAAGTTAAGCTAAGATGCTCCTGTGCATGATGCAGTAGCAGCCAAACGCACTGATCAAGCGACGGTCAGATGTTGAGGTAATATTTGTTTGTTGCATTGGCATAGATCTCCTCATCTCGTGGGAAGCTGAGCTAGGAACACCACTCCTCATTAAGCGGAGTCGTCAGATTCGTTTGGTGGCCATGTAGCACACCAATGCGACAATGGTATGCAGACCATCTGATTTGAGATGTGCTGGATTCTCTTTGGTCTGTGTGGGTGAAGCCCTGTGAGAAAGCATGATTCGACACTGCTCGTGCTTCTACATGCCTCACGATGGTTGAACCCCAAGCTTGCATTCAATTCTCTGATGTTTCCCAACCCCAGTACTGATGTCTACACTATTTTGTCTTCATAGAGCATTTGACAACATCGATCGACCTAGCTACTATGTGTAGTACTATCTAGCACACTAGCTCATGGTCATGAAACCTTATGCCTCTTATATAATCGAGGGAGGATAGAATCAGAGTTTGTCCCTCTTATATAATCCGGCCTTGGTGGATTGGATGAAGAGACACACATTAGTAATTGGCATTGAGTTAATTGCCACTGGTGATGGGGCACCTACCAAACATGAAGACAAAAGCAATACACTGACATTCAACTCTAGATTGTTATGTAAACTCAAACTTACATGACCAAGCATTCCATCTTCTCCAGTGTTTCCCTCTGGCTCTTCTCTTATCCAATGGTGAAGTGTTTCCTATTTCTTATTGCGAACTATCAAGGGATAGTAGACTATAGTTGCTGGAAATATTGCCATCATTGCTTGCCGAAAAAATACAACATCTCACATACTTAAACCGTAAGAAGCAGATAACAAGTGCTCCATGATGCCACAAAAGGCACAGACAGGAAACTGCAGAGCTCTGAAATGTGCTCCGGCAGTGAGGATTTAGGAGGACGACTGTCTTAAGGAATGGTAAACTCTACAGGCTGTCCCTCCATCCTGACATCTCATATCATGAGTTCTACTAGCGATCTTCTCTGTCCTAGGCATGCAGCTTCATAAGGACAGAGTGCTACCCTAAGATCACATGGCACGTACGTGCTGTGAAATAAACACATATATAACCTTGTTATCAACTAGAACTCTAGGATTCAATGAAAAATAAGCTTAAACTGAAGCATATAACCTTCTTCTTAGATCTTAGCGGAGGTTGGAATTGCAGTTACGTTGACATGAATGGACAATTGGCATTTAGCAGGTAGTCTATCTTTTCATTTAGATCAAAGGAAATGTACAGTATAACTTCAATTTTCTAGTATACAGTGAGGGCACCAGTGGACAAGTTCCAATAATCTTCAGGCCGAGAGCTCCGGTGCATGATGTGTTTTGGACCAGTCAGGCACACTCAAGCGACTGTCAGGTGTTAGGACAATACCAATTTCTCACATTGGCCAGAATCTACTCATCGTGTGGCCAGCTGCACCTAGAACACTTATCCTCATTGTGTAGCATTTGGATACCCTCAGTGTGGCAGCAGTTCAGCATTGGTATGAACAACATCCGATGTGCATATATACCAGATGCACTTGATTGTTTTACGTTGTGATTCATCGGCTCTGCTTCCGCCTCAGGTTTCACAGCTTGCCTTTCTACATGGCTCACCCTGCCTAATGTCTAAGTTTACATCCCATTCTCTGATGCTTCCCAACCCCACTATTGTTGTCTAGTTTCTCTCTCTCTCTCTCTCTCTCTCTCTCTCATAAAGCATTTGTCCAACATCGATTCTACCTTGCTGTTGTGTGTAGTATCTATGTATAGAACGGTAGCACATGGGTTAATTGCCATTGTTGCTGGTGCACCTACCTGCCATAATGAAAAAAAGACACCCACACTGATAGGATCAGTTTTATTGAGTTTTATCATTCACTGATGCACTGCATGGTCTCATTCAATGAACTACAAATGCACCTCCTGATCTTTGCCCAGTTGCAGCTGCCGATATATGCGCCAACACAGCTCTCCTGAACGATTTGGTGCATGACTACATGCCAGCTGCAGTAGAGGAATCTGCTGCTTGCAAATTGTAACTGCATTGCACAAACATTGTACATCCTGCATGCTAGTACAGGCATCGCATTTGGTGCCGTTGAAGCCTGAATGAAGCCTCCCTTGTTGCCTTAGATCCTTTTTTTCTTTTTTTTTTAAAAAAAAGCATGGTAGGTGTCACAGCACAGGATTGGGCCAGCCCGGAGAGGGGAATGGTGGCCCAGCCGGCCCCTGAGGGGGCAGGCGTGCACGTGGCCAGGGCGGCTGAACCGCCGGTGCCACCTTCCTCTCCTCCCTCGTTATCATCAAATCAGGTTAGCATTAGGACTTTTTGGTGTGAAGGAGATATTTCCAATCTATAAGGAAGTCTCGTATTAGGAAAAGAATAAGAGTTTGTTTGTAAAAGATCGAAAAATAAGGAAATCTTTAGAGATTGCTTGAGATACAAGTCTGATAGAAGGGCTATATAAACAAGGAGAATGTAATCTTTTAGGGACAAGCAAATAAAGGAAAATATATATTCCAGCTCTTGCCCTCAGCTCCAACCGCCGACCCCCCTGCCCTGTCCACGCAGCCGCCCCTCCCCCCACGCGATGCCCTAGGGCAGCAGCCCCGCTGCCACGCCGCCCGGCGACCGTGTCGTCGCCGACCTCCCTCGCTGTGGCTATGACAGCTCATATCCGGAGACTAGGATGATTCCCCCCACCGATGGCTTCCAGCAACACCAGCTTCTCCCTGACTCTCAAGAAACTCCTCGGCGAGAACTTCATCAAGATCAATGGGTGCTTCGGCGACATTGAAGAACACCTTCATCGCATGGAGCACGCCTATGCCAACCTCAAGATCAATCTGCCTCCGCTACGCTCGACGTCAACGCCCGAGGACGGCTAGGCCATGGCCACCGCCGCTGGCCGCCGGGGCCCCAAGCCACCATGGGCGCCACCCCGTCCCATTAGCATTCTTGGTTTTTCTCCCTCTCTCTTCCATAAATATACTTTGCCACATCAGCGCCACATTAGCAAATTACAATAAATATGAATGTAATAAATACGCTTAGACTCTATGGTAGAGTCTGCATTGTGAGTGCCCTTAAGGATATTTTCGTTGCCAACCCAACAATTATAATGGCAAGGCATCACAAGTAAAACATTTTGTAGTTGTAAAGACAAGAAATATGACTGATAAATATCTTGCAATATATGTCTCAAACACACATGCAACAGATAGATGCCCCGTGGAACAAAATATACATACTAGCACGGTTTATCAGTAACTAGGAAACATGCCCGTGCGTTGCTACGGTTAAAGAAATATGATTTGTAGTTATCTAGTGCTTTTAGGATCATATGATTACCTGTTGAATTTATTTAAAATACAATATCACATCTAGCTAGTAACTTGCTCATATAATCTAACAGCTTATCATATCATTATATATTGATGAGTAACATCGTTCACATAATCACAGGCAAATATTAAATACTAATTGCCAAATCAGAAATTGTACTAAACTAATTATCAGCACCAAAGAAAACAGAGGTATGCATGCTAATACACATTAAGACAAGGAATTAAGATGAAACTATTTAATGACTCCTCACCTTGCGTCCATTAGTGTTTGAAACAGGAAATATAGTTGCCCTATTGTATAATTATTATTCAAGACCTCACTCAAATTGTACTTGTATTGCACTCCTATTAGTTTCAGTCTTTCAAAATTCAGATGCATCAAGTCAGGTTCTTCGGAATGCACTCTTGCATGCAGATACAGAGTAGCAATTTTTAATGGTCTGGCAGCAAGGTCCTGTAATTCGACACACATTCATATTCTAAAAACCTTTGTTTCATTACAAATTACAAACAACGATAAAAAAAGTCCTTCAAACGTTTTTAAAAGCATAAATCTGTACATGAGAATCTGTGCAGGTGTAAACCCCGCCTTTTTCCGCAAGCAAGAACCCAGCCAACACAACATGACAAAAGAAACCCCGATTTGATTTGATGAGTTATATAGTTGTCCTATTGAGGTAGTCCGGTAATTTAGATTACTCTTGTATTGAGAGGATTCCTATTCTATCTATTTGGGATGTCAGACGATTCTTTCTCGGTTTGGTCTCTTATAACATTGCTTGGTTTGGATTTGGATAAGGAAATTCTGGAATCTATTTTTAGGAGGTGAAAGAAAACGATGGTGAAAAAAAGTGGCAGAAATTTCTGTGCTTTATTAGTAGGTATAGATTTGTGATTAAAAAAATTACTGACGGTTATAACTTGGGATAAATATCTCGATGCCCTAGCACAGTTCTAGATAGATCAAAACAAGACTAAACTTGAGAGCAAGAAAGAATTATAAAACAAAACGCTAGGCATGCAAAAACAAGGAGCACAATGGAGGAACAAGATTACCAACATATCAATATGACAATATGTGAGAGAATCAGTCAACCTTTATATTACTATAATGATATATACATATAAGATGTATAATTTACATAATGCAAGCATATCCATATAAGGACTTGTTCCTCATAAACTTCTCCTACAAGGGTTCTGTTTTTCTCTCTGAGAAAAACATGCAGTCACCGCCATTACATGTGTTGTGCCATGTTTTATATGTTATTTTGTTTGCACTAATTAAGCTATGCTGGCTGTGCCGGCACCTTTCCCTGCTGCCTGCACACACTGCACGTCTAGCAAACAGTCACCAAGCAGGTCCAGCAAAAAGTATGTGTATGTGCTTGCATTTATACATCATATCGCTGGCAAATTGCAGTTTGTATAAAGGATTTAATTAGTACAATATAGATGGAATTGATAAAAAAAGAAGGAAAACTAATACCAGCACTCGTGTCTCCGCCGCTCGCTCTCTGCCTGCTGCTACGCCTTCTCATGCCATTGGCTTTCGTTCTAGATGAATGTGAACGAGCCTTTCCAGATAGCTATACGGCTCCGTGCGGAGCACTGGAGACGCGATGAACAGACGACGAATATGTGAGACAGTGAGAGAATACAAAATGCCGTAGAGTCAACCCTCGCGCGTAGTGGTACCCAGAGCCACCGAGACGCGCGTGCGCAAGTTGACTTGAGCTGAGCTCTGGCCCATGGACTTGTTCTTAGATCCGATTCTCTGGTGCCTCCCAGGCCTAGTTTTCTTGTCTGCATGTCTGTGGAATTGTGGCATTGGATCTTTGACGACTACATCGGCTTGTTTGGCAACCAGTAGAGCACCCCGAGCGACCTAGCTACTGTGTATAGTATTTAGCATGCAGCTTGCTCATGTTCCAGGGACCATGTGGCTAGCTCTTATAGGATTGAGGAGGACTTTGAGTAATCGAGTTTGGCCTCATATATATAATCCAGAAGGATAGGAAGAAGACATACATGTATCTTTAGTTTTGAGTTAATTGCCATCGTGGATGCGACATCTACCTACTATGAAAAATAAAGAAATACAGCTCCTCGATTATTTCACATGCTCTATTCATTGTGGTTAATTTCAGTCAGTCAACCGGAATTCACGTCACACAACAGGGTTGGGTGCACTCATGTCATTAAACTCTACATGCTGTCTTCATGTCTTCTCATTAAACTCTACCCTGGCTTTTGTTCGAGGTAACAAAATCAGGATAAATTAAGTGAAAGACAGCAGGGGACGGCTGCATGTAGCATGAGATATCTCTAGTAGGTCTATCATAGTTGCCAGCTTGGGGTAGTACATGAATACCTATGTACACGGTTACGTATCAGGTCAGATCAGCTCTGCTTTTCACATAATTTGTATCAACTGAAAAGGAGACTAATTTGAAGTTGTGGACATGGTTTTGGTAAGCTCAACCATACAGGAAAGACCAGCGGGCCACCAACACGCAACCGACCAAATCAAAAGCCAATCTATTTGACATCTCTTTCACTACAAATCTCTTCCAAACTTCCATGTTGTTGTCTATCACTTGATTTGACAACCAAACCAACTGTGGCACCATTGCTTTGCTAGCAAACCTGTGCGCAAGCATGATTCAATTCGACACTGCTTGCACTTCTATCTGCTCACTATGGTTGAACCCGTAGCTTATTCTTTTTCTCTGATGTTTCCCAACCCCAGTACTCACGTCTGCACTTTTCTGTCTTCATAGAGCATTTGACAACATTGATTGAACTAACTACTATATATAGTGTTATCTAGCACTCTAGCTGGCTCATGGGCATGGAACCTTATGCCTCTTATATAATTGAGAGGGATAGAACCAGAGTTTTGCCCTCTTATATATTCTGATCTAGGAGGATATGATGGAAACACACATTAGTCTTGGCATTGAGGTAATTGCCTTTGTTGACGAGGCACCTAGCAACCATTAAGACAAAGCAATACACTGAATTCAACTCTTGATTATGGTACCAAAATTGTCATGTAAACTCCGAACTTACAGGATTTGACATTCAAAATGAAAAGCTAAGAAATCAACAAGCATTCCATCTTCTCCAATGAAGTGTGTTTGTCCATTTCTTTTGCAAAGAATCAAGTAACCATTTTTTGGTAACATAGTAAATTATAGTTGCTGGAAACATTGCCGTCATTGCCTGCTCAAAAATTTCAACATCTCACAGGCTGAAACCGTAAGAAGAAAGATAACACAAGTGCTCCACAATGCCACAAAAGCACAGACAGGAAACTGCAGAGCTCTGAAACGTGATCTGGCTGTGAGGAGTTAGGAAGACGACCGTCTTAGAAAAAGCTAAACTCTCGAGGCTGTCCCTCCATCCAGGCATCTCAGATGATGAGTTCTACTAGCGATCTTCTGTGTCTTGAGCATGTAGCTTGCTCAAATTCCAAGAACCATGTGTGGCTAGCTCTTACAGGATTGAGGACTTTGAGTAATCGAGTTTGGCCTCATATATATAATCCAGAAGGATATGAAGAAGACATACATGGATCTTTAGTTTTGCGTTAATTGTCATGGTGGATGCGAACCTACCTACTATGAAAATTAAAGAAATGCAGTTCCTCGCTTCACATGCTCTGTTCATTGGCGTTAATTTCAGTCAGTCAGTCAGTCAGCCAGAATTCACACCACAGAATAGGGATGGGTGCGCTCATGTCATTAAACTCTAAGATCATTTGTCCCCGGCATTCAGCTTCAAAGGACAGGGCACTATCCTTTTCTAAGATCATGTCCCCATCCACGCATGCAGTGAAGCAAAACCGTCAGAAATTACAATCTCGTGTTATCAACTACCACTCTTTAACTTTCTTTTAGGTCCTCGTGGTGGTTGGGGACTTGGGGTGCATACCCGTATAGAAATTTTATTGCAATAAAACATCTTTACAATTTGCACACTTTTTGTCATGCCTTGTGTTTGTTTCATTGCCTCCATGTGTACCGATGAATCACAAGATGAACCTGTCGACCCGCCTACAATATCATATCCTCTCTTTTAACATGTGTGACTAAAGAATAATAATGTGAGAAGTGGTCATGCTTTGCCTCTTTATTTATGTACCCACATTTGTAGACCTCCTCTGTTGAACTTGGAATGCCTGTATTATATATCTAGTGTAGTTTGTTGTGTGCATAATTAATCTGCAACATTGTCTCTCCGATTCTTCAACCGAACCATGTGCAATATTAACCCTATTTCAGCCTCGTAACTTCGATAAATGCACCATAATTGCAAGATATTACACCGTGCAAAGAATTAAGAAGTAATGCTAGCTTTCACACATGGACAATTGTATGACGATTTATGATGAAATAATGCTAACATGACGCTTAACAATCGAACAATTTCAGTCCACTATAAATTAGTAACACAATTAGATTGCCTTTTCATTGAGCATGAGATTTGGAGAGATTCAAAGCCCTTGCTCTCGAGATTTGAGCCCTTCTTCTCCTGGTGCATTGGATGCTAAAATATTGTAATGGTAATTTAAATTCCTAAAACAATGACAAATCCATCTGTGATGGTTCAATTCGACGGGGCACCTACCAACCATGGTGACAAAAGCAATACATTGACATTCAAGTCTAGCTAGATTGGTACCAAAGTCTTCATGTAAACTCTAAAGTTATCAGATTTGACATTCAAAGTCAAAAGCTAAGAACTCAGCAATCATTCCATCCTCTCCAGTGTAAACTCCAAAGTTACCAGATTTGACATCATATGGCTCACAAATTGCAGTTCTGGACTTCTGTACGAAAAGATTTAATAGGTACAATATAGATGGAATTGAAAAAAAAAAACTAATACCAACACCCCAACTGTCGGTGCCTCTCGCCCTCTCCCTCTTGCTATGTCATGGTTGCCATTTGCTTTCGCTCTATATGAATGAACGAGCTCCTCCACACAGCTAGACGTCTCCGGGTGGAGCCGCGGAGATGAGATGAACAGACGTAGAATACGTGAGACGGCGAGAGAATATGAAATGTCATGGTTGCCTTGGGGCTTTGAGGCAAACATTATATACCAAGGGTCACCCCACACGCGAAGTTGCGCCAAGAGCCACAACGAAGTGCACATGGACTCAAGCTACCACTTGCCTGACTCGAATACATAGGGCTTCTGCTGCAAGGGTGATTTTCTAAGGCCCTACACATTTTGGTCGCACGGCCATGGGCACTACACTGCTCGCAGAGGTGGAAGTTTTAGCTTAGATCCCATTCTCCGGTGCTTCCCAACCCTATTGTTCTTGTCTGCATGTATGTGGGATTGGGGTATTGCCTCTTGACTACATGGGATTTTGGCAACCAACAACACCCCAAGCGACCTAGCTACTGTATATAGTATTTAGCATGAAGCATGCTCAAGTTCCAGGGACCATATGGCTAGCTCTTATAGAATTGTGGAGGACTTCAAGTAATCGATCGAGTTCGGCCTCATATATATAATCCAGAAGGATAGGAAGAAGACATTAAAGAAACGCAGATCCTCATTTATTTCACATGCTCTGTTCATTGTGGTTAATTTCAGTCAATCAGTCACAGCTAGCCAGAATTCACGTCACACAACAGGGGTTAGGTGTGCTCATGTGATTAAACTCTACATGCTCGTGATATCTGTTCGTATATATATTTATGATAAATGTCCACTTCCAAACTTTGCAGGGTCTGCCCCTCCATCCGGGTATCACCACCGATGATAATTAAGTTCTACGAATCCCCTGTCTGTGTCCCCGGCTTGCAGCTTCATAAGGACAGAGGCACTACCCTTTTGTAATATCGACATCATGTCCTCGTCCATGCAGTAAAGCAATGCCGTCAAAAATGGCAGTCCCCTATTATCGACTACTACTCTTGGATTCAATGAAAAATTAGTTTCACCAAAGTAATATAACCTTATTTTAGCTCCTTGTTGAGGTAGGAGATCGACTTGGGGCTGCAGTTGACATGATGGAAATCTGTTATTTACCTAATGCTCTGCTTTTTCATTTACTAGTTAGGAACTGAACCTAGGTAGTAGACGATGAGGGGCATCAGTGGACAAGTTCATGTGCTCATCGAGTAGTGGAGCTCTTTGTACATGTTGTGGTTTCCTTTGAGTCCAGCCAAGCAAACTCAAGCGACTTTCGGATGTTCAGGCATCACATGTTTTTCGTATCGACCAGAATTAATCTCCTCAACGTGTGGGAGGCTGCGCGTGGAACAAGTGTCCTCACACTTAGTGTTGGACAAGCTCTGTGTCCATATGGCACCAGTTGGCCATCGATCTGCATGACATCCAATGTGCATACCAGATGCACTTGATTCACTTTTGTGCTAGTTTCATGTCCTCTGCTACGGCAACAAGTGACACTGCTGGCTTGTGTACAGCGCTCATCATGCAAGTCTAAGCTTACAACACATTCTCCGATGTTTCCCAACCCCAGTATTTTTTGTCTACATGTTTTCCTTGTCTTCATAGAGCATTCATCAACATCGATCATAAAGCATTTGGTAACATCAATCGATCTAACTACTATATTTTGTATTATTTACCACACTCCATGAACCTCATGCCTCGTATATAATCGAGGAGGATAGAATCAAGCTTGGCCTCATATATAATCTAATCTAGGAGGATAGAACGCATACACGCATTTGTCATTGGCATCGACTCGTGGAGCTAATATTGGCATTATTGACGGGGCACCTACCAACCGTGAAGACAAAAGCAATACACTGAGTATTGTTGAGTTTTTTTTATCAATCAGGAGGGCAGAAGAGCCCCTACTGAAAATACATATTAAATAAAGCCAGAAAAAAAAACAATAGTACAGCGAGGAGGAGCAAAAAAGGAACAAATAGGAGCAGAGAGGTCTCTAAGAGACAAAGGAAATGAAGAAAATGAGCAAAGATTACACAGAGAGCTCTAGCCTTGAAATCAAAACTGGGAAATATTTCTTTTTGGCCCTCCAAAAGAGTTGGCTACACACGTCCTTGAAGATGTTCAGACATCGAAGACTAGAGTAGAGACATGAATCCCCCTGAAGATAACGCCAGTTCTCACAGTCCAAATGCTCCAACTCATGAGAACAACGATCTGGGCTGCTGATCACAGATAACCCCAATAAGTGCCCAGCAGTCTCTAGCCATTTGACATTACTATTATTGAGTTTTATGGTGTTCACTGTACAAGGTCTCATTTCAATGAACTTCACGTGCATCTCCTGGTCTTGTCCCCTACCAGGGATATATGCATGGCACCAACACAGCTCTTGTGAACGATTTTGTGCATGACTACTTGCAGCTCTAGTTGAGTAATCTGCTGCTTTTCAAGTGCTAAATCAATGACAGCAACATCGCACTGCCTGCTGACCACCATATGCATCAAGCTTGGAACGAGCAACCTAGCAACCTCATAGACATCCCATGCATGACCCTGATCGATGGGGTGCACGGTGGTTAATCTTCTGTGTGCATGTGGTGCTCTTGAAGCTCCGAGTGATACCTCCCCTAATGCTTCGTAAGACTAAAAGATTTTTCCCTTTGACATGAATCGATGCACAGATGACTGACAAGACTCTCTCGATGTGCCAAGCATATATCCACTCTTTTATGTGCACCTTGAAGCAAAAAAATCTTTAGTATGAATGAAGTAAGAGGTCTTTACAAACCAGACCTACCGATATACTCCGGATCTGGAGCAAAAGAGTCATAGCTCTGCCGCAACCGGGTAGCTAGCTAAATGTGCAAGTTCATGTGCACTAGATCGAATGGACGAATCCTCCCAGTGATCTATCCGTGCACCATGCATGCAGCTTCATCAAGGACACAGAGTCTCCATTAGGCAGCTGTCAGATGTTGAGGTGCACATCATCTGTCATCAGGAATGCAAAACACCCACATGTCGACCACATCTTTTGGTGCAATGAGCCGCTGCACTGTTCAGCGATCGATTGTACCTGGGAACACCACTTCTTATCGGGTGGCATTTGATCCCCTCTGTGTTCATATGACATAAATGCATCATGAGTATACAAAACATCTCTATATTGTTTTTTTGAGACCACACCGAAGCACGTTTTAGGATGAACAGAGGCATAAGGAGGAAGAGTTTTGACGAACAAGTTACAAGAACCGCTTGGTAACAAACTGTTACCAACGGTGCCCTACACTACTGGGTACACATTAGCATACTTACATAATTATAACATGATGGCTCCAGCAATAGGATGAACCCATGCGTTGTTACTAAGGGCCTCAGCGACGATGGCCCGTCGCCACCTTGGACTGACCGTGCCAAAGATGGCCAGAGCAAAGTTTCGAATGGATGATCCGACCCAATAGGACTGCTTCTTACATCTCATTCTCTGATGTTTCCCAACCCTATAGGACTGCTGTATATATATGTATTTTTGTATTGACTACATCATATGGCATCACTGAACGACCTAACTACCATTTGTAGTATCTAGCGTGTTGGCTCAAGAACAAGTGACCTTATCCCTCTTATACATAACCGAGGGGGATAGAATCAAGACTGGCATCGATCTTATATAAGCCAGGAAGACAGGACCAAGACACATATGGGTCCTTGTTGGTACTATTGAGTTAATTGTCACTCTTGATGGGGCACCTGCGACCTGCTATAAAAACAAAGCATCTGATATAGATAGGAGTATTATTTTAGTTTTATATATCTTGACCTAATGCTAGGTTCAGTTTGTTTCATTCATTTATTCGGGTTAGTTGATGAGCCTTCACATAGTAAAATTGGGTATGCTCGATCATGTGAACCAACTCCACATGCACCTCCTCATCTCTCCTATCCAAGAAGACCATCTCTCAAAATCAACTTGCAAGCACTACTATACAACAATCTAATCAGAGGCGGGCAAAAATGGCTTAACTGATCAAGGAGGGCAAGGCATCAACCTCAGTGAAAAGGCCTGCATTAATGCGGCTTTATGGATGCGGACACTTTACCCGTCTATGAAAAATCAAAAAGTTTTTGCAGGCAGACACAATGCTCGCCTGTGAAAATGAATCAGAAAAAGAAAAGAAAACCCATGAATGGGACCTTGTTTTTCTCTGCCAGAAAAACTTTCACCGCCACTGCCTGTTGTCTCATGTGTCACAAACGTTCCTCCAGACCTTGTCCTCGGTCTCTGCCTGTTTGCACTAATTAAGCATGCTGGCGAGCTGCCCCAACATTCATTTAGCTTCACGCACATGAAGCAAAAAAATCACCAATTAGCTCGTCGATCTCCAGACATGTCCAACAAAGAGTCCATTGATATCTGCTTGCGTTTATACATGACTCGTGATGGCTGAAATCCAAGATGTGATCCAATTCTCTGGTATTTCCCAACCCTATTATTTTTGTCTGCGTGTTTGTGGAATTGTGGTATCGGCTCTTGACTACATTGATATCTAGCTAGCAATTAATATAGCAATAGGCAACATCGACTGATGTCCTAGCTGCTGTACATAGTATGGAGCATGCTCCAAGGACCCTAATATGGCTCTTATATAGAATTGAGGAGAATTTCAAATAATGAGTTGCCCTCCTATATATATAATCCATAAGGATAGGATGAAGACATACATGGATCATTTGTATTGAGTTATAAATTGCCATGGTTGATGGGACACCTACTTGGAAGGAAAACTAAAGAAATGCAGTTCAAATATTTCACTGATGTTGGGGGAACCAATATTTATATGGGCCAACCCCTCCTAGAAGAGGCTCAGTAGTGGCTTGTCAATTGCACCCCCACCTTGCTACAAGTTGTAACGTGTGGTTCCCAACAATTTATTATTAGCATACAT